>JARLTB010000012.1:8455000-9055000 GCA_030141615.1 Unio pictorum
GTGTATATACATAGTGATTCATTAATAAGTGTTTTATATATAATAGTGTTTCAAGAGATAGTTATATTATTGTACAGGGTTGCTGTTCCACTGATTAAAAACGCATGGAAAAACCACGATTTTCAGAAGGATTTAAATGTTTAAACTACACTTGTACTCAAATTGATCGACCTGAATAAGTATTAAGTTTACTTTTTATTTACTGTTATTTTGTAAAAAAAAAATTCTTTCATTTTTAGTATTACTATTGCTTGTATATTTATGCTTCCTCCATACTTTTTTTAACTACCCTTACTTACCACACATGTCGATTTAAGGCAGTGTACAATTATGCTATCGGATACTGTACCTTATCAACAGTGTGCATTGACACAATAGAAAATGATTTTTAATTCTTGCTTCCAAATCTTTGATAATAAAAACAAACACATGTACAAGCTAATATTCAATTAAAAAATTGCAGTATTGCTTTATCTAATAAAACAAGATACTGTGTTAACCACTAGAAACGAAACACTAAGAAAGCATGGGGGCGGGGTCTTCATGTTGTGTGGCTCATTGTTCGTTAGGAATTCGTGGCAACAATTAAAACCGCTACAATTGGTCCTCCGCGAAGATTAATGATAGTAAAGTGGTTGAAAGTAACATGCTACGATGGTATCGGCACCAAATAACGCTCCCAATGAACGAGGAATGTCAAAAGACTATGTTAATGAAGACACGTGAAAAGGTATTGAACAAAGGGATGGTACATGCATTACATACAAATGCAATAGGTGTTAACATTAAAGCATTAGCTTAGTTTTACTTCATTGAAGAATTCGATATCACAATAAATGTTTATTGTATCAAAACGTTCCTTCATGTCATGCGCATTGTAATACGGATCACGCGTACGTTTAAAGTCCAAACACTCTATCATAAAGTGCTAAACAGCGAACTGTTTATAGCAGGAAACGCACTATGGTATGTCTCATTCTTTTAGGATGTGGGAGTGGATTACATGCAGATACATATGACCAATTATAATTATTTCAATGCCTACCTCCTTCCAACGGATGGTTCTGTAGGAGGACGGATTCCATTCTTCTAAGGTTGACTTGATGGAGTGAAGATTGTTATTCACTGCATTATTGCAGGATGCCTTTCACTTCTGGCGTAAAGACTCATTGATACTAGGTTTAAAATCAGCATACGGGATTTTAAAATCAGATCGTTCTTGAGATAGGGCCATTTAGCAGCGCGATCTGCCTTTTCGTTATCTTTAATACCAATATGGTTAGGTAACCAGCAATGTAATATATTGTGGGAGGTACTCAGTATGGTGAAGAAAAGATTGCATAATAATTTGTTCTTCAGTTGTACATGGTGTAATGACGACTGAAGAACTGATAGTGAGTCCGATAAGATAATTCTGCTTAAAACTCATTTGTTTTCGGTATATTGCAGATCAAAGTTTAATGCTCTGATTTCGGCTGAAACAATTGATGTACCATCTGGCAAGTGAACCTTGTTATGTGCTTTCCACTAACCTAACGAAATCTGTGGCAGTCGTGTCCTCATCATTTGACCTAACATCTTTGTTTGCTCAACGAATGCAACAGGTGTTCCGTCCAGCGTGAGTTTAGATTCAACATGATATTGTCGCAACCCACCAAAATGCATAAATACTGTTTTTTATTTCAAGAATTGTATACTGTTAGTAATGTTAAAATCTATCAAGGGGGTAGAATCTAAGATCGCCTTAGCAGTTCATGAACCATCGTTGACAACCGCCATCGAGATAAACTCTCCCGCGTACTCCGTGGATATAAATAACTCGTCGATCAGAACTATATTAGGATGGCCTGAACATCCATCACCGCAAAAATTGCGTCCACCACCACCTAAAAGATCTGATTATACCACAGACAAACAATCATATGATACAATGATATCATACGAAAGAAATATACATTTTGGATTTAGTCTATTTTTTGGATGGGAAGTATCTGGAGAGAAATGTTGGTATCAACCAGATCCGATTGAATTTACTAAACTTTTCAGGGAAATAAAAAATGATTTTGACAAATGCATAAAAATACTAGAACAAAAATATTTCCAAATAGAATAATTTGATGATAATTACTACGAATATATTCAAGGGGCTCCGCGGTATGAAGTTCTTAAATACATAGACATTTGATAGCAAATTGTAGCCGATATTGAAGTATTTAATTTACTAGCTATTCAACTTGTATTAGGTTCTGATGCTGACTCTGGAACAGAATTTGCAAAAATATTTAATATACAAGTAAAGGGTATCCCGACTTATAAATTACCCTTATGTAAAGTGCCAGAGTTAAAAAAAAAATACGCATTGATGTCATCGATAAAAGGTTTCCTATGATATACACCTCGTGGACAAAAATATTACTGGTGTAAAATATTCTCCGATGGAACAGCGCCCAAGTTGGAACAGATATATATATATATATATATATATATGTATATATATATATATATATATATATATATATATCACCGCGCAACGTTGATATAACCTCGATCATCGCTGTAAATCTCTCATGTGATATCATCGACTGAAGTTACAACGCAGATTTCTGAATTATCAAATCAAGCGGTTCAAGGATATATTTTATACACTTTTTCTCCTCAAGTTCATCCTGGAAATTTGATCGTTCAAACACCGATTTACTCCACTATATTTAGCGTGTAAAAATCGCTGGATATCAAAAATAATTTTTAAACCCGTTGATCGAAATTCTAACTTGATTGATTTACGAGATGAGCAATTGCACATTCCGCTTGATTTAACGTCATAGACTTTCATGGTAGGGATTTTCGTCGTATAACTTTGTCCTGGGGATTTTTGTAATTAAACATTAACAACGCTGTAATAATAATGTACCATCAATTGAAGTTCTACGTGTATGATAAAAAGAAACTTGAGGACGTGGTCAGAGCTTCATTCGCGAATACGATCACATGAGATTTTCAACTCGTCATTGATGCATTCGGTGATGATAGTTTCCTGCTAACGGAACACCCGCGAGATCAACTTGATCTTGATCATGTTACTATGATATCATGTTCCCGCGATCAGATCTTACATTATGCTCACTATCCCGCCGATATATAATGGTCATAAAAGATATCTAAGAAGAAAAAATAAAAATATTCACTGAAATCTCCAGCAAACTTAAATAAGTTATATGATTACTGACTATAATTATTACTGTTATTTCTTTATTTATGTGATTACCGCGATAATTTCTGTCCTGTAATTTCCACTATAAATGTTTTGTCGAAAATTTTCCCGGGGATATATATGAGAGTTCCAACTTATCCTAACGCCGATGACGAAAAAATAATATCGTTGCACTTGGATTAAACGACCATCGAGTTAGCCACCGAGTACAAAATAGGACTATCTCGGTTGTATAAAAAATGGACAAAGAAACCAGTTTCCGCTATAACTCAAGGGTCCGCTGAACAATTCCGCGAAACTCAACAACAATACCGAGCTAACAAACGAAAACTCCATGAAGATATCGCCAAGCTAAAAAAAAACAATAACTGAGTTGAACGCGTTGCGAGATCAATTACGAATCAACGCGGAGAAAATCGAGGCTGATTACCAACACGAGATCTCAGCGTTCAAAGCACCAACGAGGAATATTATGACATCGTCGTGGATTTACTCCAAAACAATAGCGAGAACGCGACAGAGGTCGCAAAAAAAACCAGAGTATTAATAAAGTGTTAACGGATCATTATAAAAGAAAACTTATCGCGGCGAATAATAAACTACAATTGCAGAACGAAAAAATAAAATATGATATAGAATATAACCCGGAGATGCAGTCACTCAACAACGATATGACAAAATATGAACAAGATCTAAAACCGTCAAAGGTGCCTATTCGAAAGTAACACATACACTTCTTTTCGAATTCCTTCGCGTTAGTCTATGAGAATTTGTTCGTTAAATACACCCCCAACGCTCTTGAGAATTTCCCTTATAATCCTTGATACCTCGATGAAACTTTCTTCGTCTGGGTTCTTATAGATGATCCGATTTCGTTCCCTGACGATGACTTTCATATACTGGTACTCGGACTTATTTGTCGGGAGACCTGATTGTTTCGCGGTGGTATTTTGTTTATATTCGTCGGCTATAAAATTACATGCTAAAGTAACACAGTCGTAGAGATGTTGTACACGATCAAGTTCGGTTTTCAACTCGGGCACATTTTCATCATTCATAATATGTATATGTTATTCGTTTAAATCGTTGGTGTCAATCTGAGAAAAATAGCAATCCTCGCGATGCTCTATATCATCACCGACGAATGTTTCTCTTCATTGAATGGTTTAAACAGTAAACATCGATTTCATTAAATATATTAGAAAAATCTGTAAATAGTTTACATTCTTTAATTTTAAAAGTTCAACATCACGCTGTGTTTCAAGATCTTTTACGATTTCCCACTGATTAATTCTGCTGATTTTTCATTTTTGCGTAAATTAGATTCTCCATCAACGAATATTTCTGATAAAAGTAAATCTGTTTCGTCTTGATATATATCAGATGATTCATTTTATTTTATTTTCCAATAAATGTTCTGGTTATTGCCTATCGTATTTATAAATCGTTGTAATTGCACCAATTTGGATGTATTTTTCAATTGCGTGTATCTGTCATATAATTGTTCCGGAGACATCATTTCGAAATGTTTTCGTGTTCGTTGTGAAATTTCGAGTTGTTGCACGATCGCCGATACAATTTGGTCTTTCATATATAATATATGAAAATATTGATTTTATCTAAGTTGTAATTTTCGTATAATAAACAAACCACGAAAATGTAAATCACATGAATTTGTTAATTTTTTGTAAATATACTGTTTAAATGTTTAGCCGCAGATGATATTGATGGAAATTTATCAATCGAGCTGTCCATGAATGCAAATGCAGACCTCGGTTGACGATTTATATTTTTCTGAGGATTTTAATTAAGGGAGTTTTCAGCCGGAGTAACAACTGTCAATTTATCTCCGCGATTTCAAGTGGATTTCGGTTACTGTGATCGATAACTAAACCTTATGATCAACTCGTTAAAACACCCGTAAATAAATCTATGTGCGAAATATTTTGCTCGTTGATTCCAACCATCATATACCGGGAAAAATAATCCGAGTTTTATTTTTCGTTTACGACGTCTAATGGTTCCATCACGAGAGGCTTCGTAGTCGACATAAATAGGGAGTAAAACGTATTCGTCTTGACTCATATTCTTTATACAATTTATTTATCTTAATTATTTATATTAACGTAATCGTGAAGAGTTTGTATAATATTAGTTTTAGTGTTGCGATCGTATTACCATTTGAGCGCACTGTAGTTTTTAGCTCCATAACTTCAATAACCATGTTTCTCCTAGTACTCCAACACCACACCCGATACAAGGTTTTTGCCTTGAGCTTCCTCGACGGATTTTCGTATATAATACCCACATAACTCTTTCCTGCAGAATTGACCAAAACGAGTTTGGGATCAAATTGATAAACAATTGCAATTGTTCGTTATGTATAAATATTTTATTTCAATATTTATTTTAATAGTAATAATAAAGGAAATTTCTAAAATTACGGAGAGATCATCGATGAAAACCTCGCCGTAGATGTAAAAAATTAACAACAATATCAACCACGTTAAAACTGAATTTATCGAACACGGCGCAGCTTATCTTTGGTCGACGTATCGAAATCCCCCGAAAAGATTATACTATGACGGATCAACGAGCCTCGGAAATATTATCCAGGATAAATCGTGAATCAATCAGATATTACATCCAGATAAAATATAGGGACATTAGTCGAGATAAATGGAATGTTTATTATCACTGCAAACGCGTATTAACTTCAAAAAAGAGACCTGCGATCATCAACAATTAAACAAAACCGGGTTTGTTAACTGGGATTAACAGCAGATAATATTATAATCGAGCATATCCAATAATCGCGCTGACTTATATCCGATAAATCAAACAGATATGAATAAACTCCCCCGATGAAAATTTCATCTGAGAAAAACTGTGTCGCTGAACGAGTTCTTTAACACTTTGAAAAATGCTCGACGAGGAAACAGTTTAACCGATTTAAGAAAATCCAAGATAACTAAACGGGGGGGGGATCAGTTAAAGACACCGAAGCTTCAATAAACTATGTTGCTGAATTAGAGAAAAAAATAAAATTTCCTTTAATGGTAAAACTATTAGCAGCGAAATATTATACTCGTTGGAACTATATAAAAATGGGGAGCTCCAATTCAATTCATCGATCATAATTCTAATGCGTGGAGTAATCCTGTACGAGTAATTCCCAAAAAAAACGAGTAGTAAAATGGTATCAAGGACATACATTTGATGCTATTTATCAGTTGAGTAAAATGGATCCTTATGGTTATTTAAAAGTGATGAGAAATATGGAGAATTATATCGAACAGAAGAACTTGATGACGAAATTAAAAAACTCGCGAGGCTGTATTCGAGCGACATCGAAGATATTACACGGAATTGTTTTACTGTTCCATCCGTCGCAATATTGTGCCATTAAAAATTTATTGAAACCAACTAAACTCGAATTTTTCGATGAAGTACGAGAGTGTTATATTGAATAGCACCATGATGGATTATGGAATAAAAAATACGATAACAAGAATACGAGTTCCGTTGACAAGATTGCTTGTTACCCTGGAAGTGTTCTTGGACGTGGTGAATGCAACGAATACATTAAACGGTTTGGTCATCCCAAACATGAAATGATAAGAGTCGCCATAAACGGACTTTTATCTGATTTTTGATTCGACGGTGTTTGCTCGTATTACTTCGTTTAGTCTTACTAAAAATCTTCATCCGATTTGTTATGTCTCGTTTGGAAGACATTTTACAAAAGAGAGACGGGCTTCCATAGTATTATTGTGATTTATGCTCGATGAAAAAATGTTGACGTCGTTGGCGATTATATTATATCGGAAACAAACCAAAGTTTGGTTGTCAACTCCGGAAAAATGCGATGATTATGATAAATACTTCGAGGATGAAAAAATCGCGAAGAATCTAGGTCGACGAATAATTGGAAAATTTACCCAGGGTGGATCATGTGATCATAAACGATGTTGTACATGATTGATGTTCGATGACCCGGAACGCGATTTTATAATCGCGGATACATCCCTCGATGAAACATTTGTTTCTAGGAAAAACGCTTGTTTATCAACTGGGGAGAAAATTGGAACTATCGTCGAATATTTTAAAAGTGAATCACCATAATATGCACATTTAAGATCATCGATGCTCGCTTATGTTTCGATACATTTTCTCTAGATGATAAAAAGATTTCCTGATATCGCGGTTTCAGTTGTAACTGATTCATTTTACTTTAACAAAAAATACTGGATAACTGTAGAACCATTTACTACAATGTGAAGTGATTTTGAACGTGGAGAATAAAACGCGATACATTGATACTGTGAATCAGCTGATAATCCCTTCAAGGATATTTACCGCGCGGATACTGAAAAAGAAATATCATCGAGGCCATCCGTTTAAAATCCAATAACTAGACATAAAACTGTTTATTTGAACGGTCCAGGAGGATGCAGTAATACAGAGTAATTGATTTATTCGGAGGAATTCTGATATGATTGTGCTAATACTGACACATCGTCTTCCCCCGGATATAAAGCTCCGAGGAGTAAACACTTGTACGTATCATAGTTTCTTTCGGTTTAATGGTACCGCTTGGACTCCGGTACCTATGCGAACAAAATATATTCCCAGGGTCGTTATTGGGGATAAAATATGTAACGTATCATTGGACATATTAAAAACATTTTTGGAGTGATTTCTTAACAAAACACACATATGTGATAATGTATGGCGATTACGACTAACCACCACTGTTTACTGGACCTTCTCCACACCAATGGTTGAAAAACAATGTTGACTATCACAAGAAATTTACACTGATCATCGATCACTTGATAAACCATTAGCAACATTAAAATCCGCGATAAGATTGCAACCGGATAAAATTCAATGTAAAATAACAAGTAGAACGATTCCTGAAACATCGATTGTGGATTTTTGGTCAACGTGGTAACCAACAGATTTGATAGTCACGAGCAGAAAGATAGTCACAGATACACTTCAAGTGAAATTATTTCAAATACATAAAAATAAATTTTCGATGGATCCGGTTCCATTACGTTCTAAAGCCATAGATACACGACAAAACATCAATCATGCTATTACTGGGACTTCCGAGAAACAAACATTCGTGCTAAATGACACTTTACTGGTCGATATCAATGATGTGGAAGACAGATTAAACGCTGATCAATATCCGTGGAAATTAGGCTCTGCTATGACGATACACTCTTCGCAGGGGTTGAATATCACTGATACGATTGTTTGGATCATCGATGATTTCATCGAGTGCTCAAATTTAGTTTATTTGGCGGTGTCCAGAGTACGAAAAATAAACGAACTTCGAAGAGTTGTTATTGGAGATAAATATATTAATTAAGCCCTGCGGCGTTAATTGAGTATCACCGGGGATTACTTTAATTGGTCACGAGTAAATTTGTGCTGTGGACCAGTCGAATCTAATTTATATATTGTCGGTCTCTTTTTAGATGTTACAACGCCGAATATCGTTTGTGTGGTTATAATCCAGATTGGATCAGTTGATATCTTTTTGCCACCTTCAAGTTCACCAGGTTCATGCAAATATCTCACGGTGACATTGCTACCTAATACCTGTTGCGATGAAAAATCACGGTTGGGTACACATATAATTTTTTTGTGGTTGCGATAATAGGTTTGATGTTGATGGTTCGAGTAATTTCATTATTGAGTGCGGTAATTACACCTGTTAATCTCTTGAAACATTCATGTGATCTTTCATCCTTGATGAATTCCTTCGCATATTGATAATGAAATAATTTGTATGCAAGTGTTCTATTAAACCACTCAACGATTGCTTGGGCGCGATGCATTGCAACATGTCCTCGTCTTATGGTTGTGTTATGTTGTTTCATCGTTGATACCACTACACCTTGAAACTCTTTACCGGGATCAACATGCTTGAGATTTGGTCACCATAGAGGACCTCGTCGATAAATTATTTTAAACGCAGAGGTAAATTCAGATGACGATTTAGTTGTTAACGGTTCTTCTTCCCTGCATCTACTCGCAATATCAACTACAGTTAACGTGTATTTGTAAACACGTTTTCTAACAGTATCATGTGTAACAAATAATATATCAGCCTGGTGAACTTCATTTAGAGTGTTAACATGACATGACGCCTATTGAATCTTCTTAGGAGGTGGTATATAAATTTGCGATATCGCTTCTCTGGATAACCAATCTGCCGCGGTAAAACGTTTGACCTGTGCGGCGCTAGCGAGTTTATTAATTGCGGCGTTGCCTTTCCAGTATTCGTTTGGAGAATAATAAATTGATTCCATAATATTATTTACAAGCACCTAATATGAGCTTACTTTTCATCGCAGTTTTTATAACCAGATCGCTAATTTTTCTCTGAAGGATTTATCAGGGATATAATTTCCCGCATGAATCAATTTCAAATATGCGATATGTCGTTGTTGAAGATCCTTACTTCGGTATGCAACGTCATGAGCGTGACACGCCTCATGGATAGCTTTTTCTGGATACTTGCCAGGTAGAAGTTGATCTTGATTATTGAATCGGATATCGAATCGAGGTCCCGGACTACATTAATTATATCCTGGAAGTGTTTTCCCCTGGATATTTCGCCCATGGAATCCCTGAAAGTTTTGTTAACTTGGATGCTATATCACCTGTTTTTATACTGATAAATATAAAAAAATTATACCACACTGTGCACATTTGCCGGTATTCGCATCTGTTATTTTTAGTTGTAGCAGGTGTTAGATCAACCGTCGGTGTACTCGACTTACATTTCACTCAATATAAATCCATAATATATTTATGTTATATCTAATGTGATTTTTTAGTGACTTTTCAGCGTTAATAAAAATCGTTAAACATCATAAAATGTTGCCGAATATAATTCGGATGATTATAATTGGATCGTCTGGAAGCGGTAAAACACAACTGTTACTTAATTTGATTATGAAATGGATGAAATGGGATAAACTATATTTGATAGCCACAACAGCAAAGTATCAACATTGCTGCGAGGTGTTAAAAGATTTTAACAAGACCGCAAAACCAATAGTCGGTGAAGATGTTATTGAATTTATTGAAGATATCGAAGAAGCTCCTTGTGTAGAAAATATTGACGAGAACATCAGTAATATCATTGTGTACGACAATGTGGTCATGGACAATTAAAAATAACAGCTACGATATTGTCAATCGGATGACATACAAAAATTGATATTAGTTACATTTTTCAACGATATATTAACATACCTAGAATGGCCAGGGACAACTGTAATATTGTTTCAGCATTTAATGGGGTTAATATGCAAACGTTACAAAAAATTCACCGATCTTGGTGTAGCGGCGACATGGATTACAATGTATTAAAAATTTTACTAACACCACTTGGAATATCCCACATGGATTTATAACGATAAATTTTAGAAGACCCTCAAACACGATATCGAATAGGATCAGATAAAAAATATTTAGTTGAAAATCGAGCAACCACCTGATAATTCTCACACACACACACACACACACACACACATATACATATATATTTTTTTGTTTAGATGTATCATGAAGGCTGTAGACAAGACCCATGATACATCCACTGAACCTAAAGAAAGGCATGATCAGTTCTTCAACCATCTTCCAGTTCCCAAACCAGGTAAAGCTAGCGGAGATCCAGAAGAGCGAGGGCGAACCCACCATTTTATACAAGCCTTATTTTGTTAAAGTAAAGGCCTTATTTTGTAAGTAACAAATCATTCGTGTGTGTGTGAAATTGCGTGGTTGGTTCGAAATGGCCCGCGTGTGTGTGATTAAAGTGGAAGTAACTTGTTAAATAGAGAAATTAATGTTGAATACCGTATCCTCATTAAGTCTAGTTTTACAGAGTGTTACAAACGTAGCCCAGCGGCCCTCATAAACTTCGTTATTGAATTGCCTCATTACGTGAGAAGTTAATATTTTCAAGAACGATTGGAAAGAGATCATTGCTGTGAATGTTATAGTCCAAAAGCAGCGAAGGAGAGCATATTGTCAAATCTATACACGTGTACGTACCCGATCCATGGTATAAATATGTCGGTAATTTCGAGTTCTGCATACACAAATCGTGTATAGAAATGAAGTATTCTACTTTGTGGTTTCTATCACTTATGTGAAACGATCCCCATATAATGTTTTGGGTATTAAAGTCACCGAGTAAACAAAGATCTTGGGACGTTGTTGAACAAGGTTGTATAATTTGTCTGGGACTAGTTTGTGGTTTGGTGGTATATTAATAGAATTAAAGGTAATCACAAGATCTAGATATACGCTTACAGCAATGGCTTGCCAATTTGTGTTTAAATATATTGTTCACAACAACAGAAACTCCTCCGGAGGCCCTGTCAACATTTTGAATATAGGTGTTAAACAGGGAGTAGTTTAACTTTGATGTTATCCGTAACTTTCCAAAAACTGGTCATAAAGGAATAGTAAAGCAAGATCATGGACATTTAAAAGTAGTAGCATATCGTTTTATCTGGCTCTAAGCCCTCAACATTATAGTTTCCTAGTATGGTGGTGTTCATAATCTTAAACCTTTTGCTGAGACAATTGGTGTCGTTTATTGATCTGAATGAAGTACGGGGGTGCATTTTTTGTTGGTAGGTCTAGAGCCACCTTGAGTACATTTCGCAGTTTCTTCTGCATCCATGCTCTCAATATATCCAAATCTGTTATACAGTTTGATAGAGTCAAATAACCTCATTTGCTGCTTATTTCCTTGAGATTGTTTATTCCCTGGTGATTGTGATGTTTTGTTGACGGTGAGTACAATGATGTTGGTGTCCTGCATATTGGTATTACGTTTAATATGTATTCTATGGACAGCAGTGACACCTTTATGTTTCAATCCTTCCATGGTAGCTGTGTCGTTGACTCTAGCCAAGTCACGACAGCGTATCACGGCTTTGGACTAATTGGGAGTTGTGTGAGCGAATGAGGTGACTGGAATATCGAAGAATGTTTTCATTTTCTTGTGATTGTTTGTTTGATCTCGTCGCTTGCATTCAACAAGATGGGCCCTGAGTGGCCAAGAAGTCGAAATCGCTCTCTATTACCGATCACTGCCATCTCATCTCTAGTCTCGGATTCGGACAATGTGGGTATGTGATAAAGCTTGCTCTTGTGTCTATGGTTCTTTCAGGATTTTTTCCGGGTTCTTACTCCACCATTAATACTGGCCGCCATGCATATCCTATCAAGTGCTAAAAATAACGTTAAAACTTACAACAACAGCAATACTCTACAAGAAGACAACCTGATTATATTCTTTGACAATGGATTGGTAATATCATGTAATCTACTTTTCAATTTTCCTTCTCCGACACAAAATCCAAAATGATCCATTATACCAACATGGCCACCCAGGTGTGCTAAATTTATAAATCATCTAAATCTGAAAATGAAGAAATTGTGCGCTAAATCTAATAATGAAAAAATGGTAAGCTAAATGTATAAATGAAGCAACGGTGACATAAATGTATAAACGAAGAAATGACCTTTGATAACTAAATTCAACTAACAGTTTATCGAAATAAGAAACGGTGTTTATGCAATTAAGTCTTTTCCAAAGACATCATTATAAACCTAAACTCAAGCTGGACGAACCACTTATTTCATTTGTTCCGGAAACAAAGTTTTAGGTATTATATTTGCCAGAATGCTGACTTTTATTCCACGTATCAAGAACGCAAAACGTATATGCTTACAAACTCTAGAACTACATAAAGTAGTAGCGCACATTTATTGGAGTGCAGATAGAACAGTCATCTCTACTTTTATAGAATCTTAATTTGCTCCAAACTAGGCTATGGCTGCGTTGTTTATGGTTCAGATAGGAAGTCACATTTGAAGATGATTGACCAAATTCATTATCAAGAAATAAGATTCCCTCTGGGATCTTTTAAGACATCTCCCTGCGAAAGCCTTCTCGCCTAAGCGAAAAAATCCACCTGGCTTCACTGTCAAGACATGCTTTCCACACAGTACGATCTCAAGGTCAAACCTTCTGAAACATGTTGTATCGGCTGTTTTTTTAACCCAAATACAAATCTTATATAAAACATAATCTAAATGCCATACCTTACTTTTGTCTTAGAATAGCATTCACCCTTGACAGTGACAAAATTAATCTTTCGAAAATTCAGATAAAGTTTGTCTACGAAACATCGCCCAAACAAATAAAAGTACATTTTACGCAATAGACCTGCAATATATAGAAAACAAACGTATCATAAACATCATTATTTTATCTGACTCATTGTCACAACACAATTGAAAACTATATAACAAATTAATAACCAATATTCTTGTGAAATAAATAAGGAGCTGTGTACATCCTACAATATAGTATACTGTCATTGGCATTGAAGGTAATGAAAACGCAGATCACCCATCTAAAATGGTCCTATCCCAAAACCAATTGATTTTAAAATACAGTATACTGATTTTAAATCTAGTATCAAAGAGCCGTTACGCCGGAAGTGACACATCGTGGGATGATGCAGTGATTAGCAAACTTCACGTTCGCAAACCATTCCTAGAACAATTGATTCCTTTTACAGAACCATCCGTAGGGAGGAGGTAGTCATTACAATAATTCTAACTGGTCATACGTACATACCCACACCCACATACGTAAAGGCAGAGACCAACCAGACAACGTTTCCTGCATTCATTTTTAAGCACTTATGATATGCTTCGACCTGCAACCTACGAGCAATCAGCATTATATGTATTACATGAAGGTCATTTTTGATACAATAATCATGACTCGTATTATACAATTCCTGACGGAAGTAAACATTTATTCTAAGCTATAATTTGTATGCATCACTTAGAGCATTGTTATGTTATGTATATACCGTTTCAATACATTTTCATCTCTCTTCATTAACGAAAATCATTTACATACCCAGTTGATACGGACACCTACAATTTGCACCGTTACGATCTCACCGTCATAAATTTAATTACTTGGCTTTGCTGTCTCTGGCCATTGAGAAACCTTTCATCATTTTTAAACGATTATGCATATATCTATTTTTGTAGCGCTCAATTGCCTAAATGTTCCGGTGCTCGTTAAAATACAATCAATCGAATCTGTTCCGCTGAATCACTTGTGCCTTTGATCGGCAGTGCAAGCGTTTTGTTATAAACTGTCTATAAGGTCGTCCTGTGATTCATGCTGGCCGCAGACATAATTTTGCACGGACGCTTTCGCGGACATATATACTGCTGCGAAAAAAATGTCAGTCAAACGTTGGCAGTATTGCACATCATATAACATTATCGGCAATGACGTCTCTGTCAGTGTTTTTAGAATAATATGCAATGCGTGGTTATTTAAAACTATCTGTTGAATCCGAACTACGGGGCCCCATGTGTCCGAGTGGTCTAAAGCGCTCTCCATTACGGATCACTGCCATCTCACTTATGTCTGAGTGGGTTCGAGTCAAAGATTCTGACAATCGGGATATGTGAGAAAGCTTGACAGTAGCTTCTCTTGGGTCGGTGGTTCATTTCTGGAGTTTTCCAGGGGTTTTCCTCCACCATTAATACTAGCAGCCATGTATAGCTTATCGTGTGCTGAAAAATGGTGTAAAACCCTACAACAACATCAGTACGCACTATGTTTGAGCGGCCATCAGTCGTCACCATGAATTATCATCAATCTGTTGCAGTTGTGCCAGTTCAATGTAGGCACGTACGCGTATTGTAGTGTTACATGGATCAAGTCTATAGTTTTGTGTCAGTCTCGTGAAAATATTATCGTTGGTGGTATTCAAAATGTATTGCAAATTCGCATAAACTACAATAATTGTCCTGATCAAACTCGAAAATGGCAGGACCGTCGGTTGTGGATGAGAAATCAAATGGTAGACGACGACGTCTTTGACGGCAGATTTTCTTCCGTAAACTACTTGAGTATGTAAAAAAAAAAACAGTTGATTACCCGCCGACGGCGGAATCACAATTTTAGCACTTCCATAGTGTCTCAAAATGCAAAATGTTAACTAGTTTAAGAAATCTCAGTACTAATGAGTGTCGTTAAATATTTGCAATAGGCAGATATACAAATGAATTTGTTTAAAAATCGGACAAAGCAGTAGAATTTTAACATTTTATATGAATGTATATCCAATGTAAGTGTTATTTGAGACGTTTAGATGTCGAATACTATATTGGATTGAATACTTGGTACTGAAATTGCAGTCTAAATGGTACAGCCAAGTAAATCTGGGCTGATATTTCATCATCGGAGGCCAAACCAAAAAAGAACGACATATACAGATACAAGCAATACTTGTATATATCTCCCACTCTCTCTTTCTACACACACACACACACACACACACACACACACACACGTATATATATATATATATATATATATATATATATATATATATAGGAATTCCACCGATTATGGATATTATTTTGATACGATAGATAAATGAACATAGATACATAGTTTCAAAGAGATTGATCAAAATCTATTTGAGATTATAGACCACATATGCCGATGATTTAAAAAATTAATACAAATATTCAGGTTTAAAATACTGATTTTAACTGTGTATGCCAGACGATTGCTATTGCAGAAGAAATCATTACAAACAAATTCATTTAACTTGAAAAGCCCTACACTACTAACAAATGCTATATACATGATGTTTACTCACCCTGGGGGCATGTTATTTGGCATCCATTAATACAAAACGTGCTATTAACGCAAATATTTGGCTTGGCAGATCCCAATCTACCTTCTGAAAAACAAAACAAGATCAAGAAAATTTTAAAAAGGAGTTAACTTCGTTTAAAACTAAGACATAAAGTGACTAAATTGCAATGAATGTATTTCATTACCATAATTATGTATCTGTCAGATAAAGGAGCAACTAAGATATGAACGGATAACGTTTAACTAAAATCATTTTCGTTGATCAATATATTGTTTTTATCTTCAGTTACATAGTCAAAGAAGATAGAAAGAGAAAAGTATTTGTCGATACAGTTCTGCGAGAGGAATATCTGTGAGAATGAATGAATCATTGATTTTTAACGGCTCACTAGCACGTTTGTGCTATTTAGTGCCATACAATCGGTTGTATTTATACACGTTTACAAATACCAAAAGGTTTAATATCGACCAGCGATATAACAAACCAAATAGTTCAACATAAAATGGCAAGATGTTAGTAACAGTATGAAGCTTCCCAATCAACGGGAGATTAAATGGTGCTTGTTGATGAGTACAGTTCAAAAGATGTTATAGTTTAAAATAAAGAGATGTACTTCCTTCAGGAAATCTAAAATACAAGTGATATGTATAGTATCTAAAAGTTGTTTAATGTTATATATTTTGTTTGTTTGTTTGTTTGATTAGGATTTTTAACGTCGCTTTAACAATTTTTCAGTCCTTTCGCTACGATGTCTGCATTGAGGCAGCTTATAGTATTATTTAGCACTAGGGCATCATGCTGCAGACATGTAGCATGATGTCTCACCCAGTCACATTATCCTGACACCAAGGCCGACCAGTCCTAAGACGAACATCTGAATGCGGAGCGCCAAGTACCATTTTTGTAAGTCTCTGGTATGACTCAGCCAGGGATCGAACCCACAACCTCCCTCGTTTGCGTAGGACGCTCGAAGCACTAGGCTAAAGTGATCTTGTGAAAAAAGAGAGACAATGTTATAAGAAGTCTTATCTACGTTAAATAATAATTTTATCGAATAGAAATAAATTAATGCCATAATCAGGTCATCTGCATATTCATACGTTGAGTGGGTGGGTTGCTTTGTTTTGTGATAGTTGTTTTATTTTTAGTTAGATTTGTGTTGTTGTTTGGCTGTTTTTATTTTTTTTTCTATTTTTTTGCAATATTTATAAACAAAACTCGTCGGACAAAGGAATAAACCGGCATAGAGACAGACGGAGAGATATTACCACATCATGCAACCCGTGTTACACATAGTAAAAAGCATAAATGTATTATTCTGTTTACAACGCATTACATAAGTCTAGAGTTATGGATATTAATAACATGTGAGCGACATAGAAAGAGAATGAAATGTGCAAATACATATATTATGGTTCAACTGCCTGTGAAGATGTATGTATACATGCATGTAAGCACTTATGTATGCATGCATGCATGTATGCAGGTATGTATGTATGTATGTATGTATGTATGTATGTATGTATGTATGTATGTATGTATGTATGTATGTATGTATGACAATCACTATGATTTACCTACCACAGCGCACTCCGATATCTTCATCATGGACACAATTGTGCGTAGTCCAGACTCCATGTGAACAGTCGTAAATAGAGTTTTCATTTCCATAACAGATGACGTCATCCAGAATAATTGGTAAGTTTATATTACATCCAAAAACAGCACATATCAATGTCGTTCCACCTCTTGAGAAATATTATCAAAATTACAAATTAATACATTGGTCAATAAAAATAGTCCGCCTTATTTCCAGTCTCCAGCAAAATGAGTGGCTGAAATGAATGTTGTACCCAACCATCCAAAACACAGACTTTACTATAAGACTTATATTTGGTAAAATTGGGACCTTAAAATGACAGACCTAAATGATTTATATCTGTTATTAATGTTCCAAATGAGTGCATGATACAGTATTGAATTCAAATTATAAGGGTATTCAAAAGACGAAGGACTCCACAAAAGGGTATGAATAATGTCATATATTACATTTATCAATGCATGTGATCTTACGTCAATGCAGAGATTTACAGTTCAATGCACTGTGCACGTTTTAGAAATTCCTTAATTGATATATACCCAACCGAGTTGCTACATAAAGCGATATATATATATATATATATATATATATATATATATATATATATATATATATATATATATATATATATATATATATATAATGTGTGTGTGTGTGTGTTTGCGAGCGTTATTTATTTAATACAAATAATGAGTATTGTATGATTTAGTCCTGAAAAATGAAATTTTAATAATTTAAGTGTTTTATCAACAAAAAAGCATGAAACGTTATGAATGGCCTGTAAAGAGATATTTTGAATATTTATAAATATGGACCAATATAGCATCAAGGTGAAATTGACATAACTGCAGACATCTAACAAAATTAAGGAGTAAAGCACCATAAGAATTTAGCAGTAGTCCATAGGTTTAACATTATGACCATTATGGCACCGAGGCGAACGGTAATGTGAAAGCTCTACCTACTAACCAATGCACCGTTTAGCTTACCAACACCCACTGATTTTACTACCATTATCTACACCTACACCTACTAACTGAGAAACATACTTAGGTACAGAACACACTTTATTGATCCATACAGTTTTCCTAATCATTATCTTCAACTACAGTATTTGCAATGACTCAAACAAAGAGCAGGATGCAAAAGGGAATAGAGGTTAACTAGCTATGAACAGACCTAAATTCCCTGATTCTCTTATAACTTCCCTCCCACCTCATATACATAGAACAAAAAGGCTTCTTCAATACCAGAGTCCTCCCTTAAACCCCAAAAGTGAATTATAGGGAGAGAACTTATTAAGAATATTAACACACAATCATACTAAATATGTTATTTACGATAACAATGGACAGGAAGAATACAAAATTCAAGACATTCGGTCCCTAGCAAACAAACACACAGATACACAAACAAACACACACACACACACACACACACACACACACACACACACACACTCACACGCGCGCACACACGATACATATCCAGTAATTCAAAAGAGTTTTGCAGGTGAGGTATATTGTAACCATTTATTAATGTACTAGATCTTTAAAGGTGTCGTTGACTTCCTCCCACGGAATGTTGTGTTACCCTGACTGTACGAATTGTGGCATGGAGAGATTAACAATGCATCATCAGAACAGTATTTCTTGTTACGATATAATAGTCTTTAGTTAGCCTTTAATTGGCATTACAATACAAATTAGTATTCAGTTCATGGTAATAATGATGCATATTTAAGGGAAAATGACTTATATTCCCATTCGGAAAGGTTCACATTGTAACTGTAACACAGCACTTTTCTACTTGTGTCAAAAAGGACCCATACAGTTCTTGTAAACGATTAGGAATGGGTTCTTCCAGATATATGAGACAGTTCCATTCAACACCAGTAATCGAATGGAAAATAACAAGTAGAGAGACTCAATCATCGGAATTGTTGATGTGACTTTCTTATGGGATACCTTATAAGTTTGTAGTATTCAGATTACAATATACCATATATAGACAGGTACACAGACTATATCCCGTTCTATAGTGGCATTAAATCATGCTGCATTACGTTTGTCTATGGACTCATCATTAATCTGTTCGCAGTGCGCAGAATGGCACTCGACGTTATCGACCGTTGCGTGAATGGACCGATTGCACTGTTTTGATGTGAACCTGTGCTTTGTTCTATGAATGTCTTTTATCATAGGTGTCCACCACATTTTATTTTGTTCTAAGTTTCTAAAATTGTATATCCGCTGTTTCTTTTTTTTGACGGATGATACCAGTAAGGTAACAAGTTGTGATCTGGAAATTGAACCCGTTTCAAGTAGTTGATGTGATATATAAACTTCAAGGTTCGATATAAAATCTGATGATCAGACAAACCATCAGTCTTTGTAAGGTCGGGTGTGGTCAAACAAACGTTTTGATATTGACCTGAAGTTAAACACGTCAACGTTTATCACTTATATCGATTCATAGCTTTGAGTTAGTAATTATACTTTATATTTGATACGAAGCTGTCCATTCGCATCGAGATAAGGGTAAACGCGCGTTTTAGGTTCACCTCTGGGAAATGCGAACACACTCCTAAACGTTAGCATTCGATGTGTGGGAAACAGGTCGAGTAATTTTGATGCGAATTTCTGTGTGACGTAAATGACGCGGTCTACGAAAGTTTAAAACACGAAGTATAATTTGAAATGTGTTTTGGCTGTCGATTTTGTAGCAAAAGATGACATTGCAAAACCTGTCATGTGGTAACAGACGCAATGATTTAGTCATTATTCAAAAGAACGTACGACCTTTACGTATTATATTTTTTCCTTGGTCGACTAACAATTTTGTTGTAGACAATATAGGATGTTATGCATTTTTCCCACAAACAATTCAGCATGGTTTTCGCAAAAGATCGTCTTTATTCGCTCTGTTATATGTATTTTAAGTGATCCGTAAACTTCTGGAAATTTAAATTTGTAATCTGATGTTTGACAACCGGAAGCATATCGTACTGGTAAGTATGTACGACGTATATGTATTCTCTCAAAATACGTTCGTGTCCGATAGCAAGTCGAACATATTTGCACACCCAAGTATACAAGAAGTATACAGTGACATATTTGATTTGCTCACCTTGAGATTCTTCAACTACATTTGACAAAATTAACGCATTGGTCCGCACTCAAAAACAAACTTTCGTTTGGATTCAAAGGATCGATGTCTTCATATAGTAGTCGTCAACGATGCGTCGAAATTTGGTATCGTAGTAATGTTACAATATTCCACCACTTGGTATCCTTGAATTTCCCAAATATGGCCGTCTTTGGTAAATCTTGTCTTATGAAATATCCAAGTAGAATCATGGATAGTATGTCTGAGTTATCAGCGAATATATGTTGGGCATCCAAGTAATAATGAATTTAGAAATTCGTGCAATATCTGTGGCATTTCTAAAGCTAAGTCAACCACAATATCTGTAGCCGTCCTTTTGTACCTGCAATATATAGCATGCGGTATTGAGTTCTTGAGTTACACACAGACACAAAGGTAATACAAGTAAAATTTTATATGAATTCAACGGCGGGCGGACTGGAATAATCGAAGTGGTATGATAGCTACCTTGTAAATGTCTTTTAGTGCTGTTACACGCACAGGGGTATCCACTTGACCGAGCGGTGTCAAAACCTTGGCGCGAGTCACACTGGAAGTCATATATTTTCCCCAAATTTCCAAAGACTTCCATACATATTGAGTTGTAAAATGGAAAGACAGACGTGTCTGCTATATTTAATAACTTTTGCTTTAATCATTGGCGACCCAGATGAGACAACTTGCCCAAAAGTTCATTAACCGCACCTTTGCATGGTTTTTCTTCATTATCATCCGATTTCCGTACCGCCAGCCCGTCATGCCATAGAAATTACACTAGTATTCCCTTACTAACTGGGAAATAAATAACTGCGCGACCCTAGACCAGTCAATCCACAGGATTTCCGGCGTATCACGCTCATATACATACGCCCATTTTTCACTATGGACACATAAACGGTACCTACCAAGTTCCAACTTATTAATTATATTATATAATTTACTGATTTCCAACCATAAATACTGCCATTTCAACCACAACACTTTTATACACCGCTGAATTTTAATATGGACTATGTTACACAGGGACAATCATTCGGCTTGTACCTAAATTCACTACTAACAACCCCATCATGGTTCAAATTCGTCTCTGTGACGTTTGATACTACTAATTGCCAAACTATTTCAGGCTAGTAATTTTTCCATGGCACCGAAGACCAAATACTCACACAAATATATCTACGAATTGCTTAAAAACGGGATGCTGTCAAATATACATACTCCAAATTTATTACAGTACGTTGATCAACAAGCTTTGGCAGAGCCAGAAACTGCAATGATCAAAGCCCATCTGAGACATAATCATTAAATCTTCACAGCTTCTTTGGAAAATGTATACATTGGACCGACGATATTTCAAAATCTGTTTTTGAATATCACAAGGGTTTGAAATCTTGGATAGAGAGAACACTACAGACTACAGTGATGAACTAAACGTTCAAAGCTACCACGTTAAGCAACACTAACTTTAGGGATGTGATGTCCTCTCTCTTGAAAAGTCAAAGTGAAGAATGACAACATGTAAATGATGGTCTCTTTTCTTCTTATGATGTTTTGACCCGAATATTGCCTCGGTTTTGATGACAAATTTCTGAATATAACATTGATAATATTACTGTGTGACGTGGTCAAATATACCAGATCGTTTGTCCATGTACACTCGTGAGTTTCTTAAACTTGGTACAAGCATACTATCAAAAATGATAAATTTGTATGCACGTTTTTTCTGTTGACGTTGTTTCGTGCGATGAAGCTAATAACATGCTTGACTGCAAAATATATAGATCATATAATCATGTCTGGACTTTTAGGAACACTACATCTGCTACCTAAAGATAGTGGAAATCACACGTCTCAATGAATATGTTGCTCCCGATTTGTTAATCCTCTTTCAGATCATTCATAATAATAATTTTATTCAACATACATTTTGATACTATTAATGGCTTAACAATGTAGTTTCTTTCAGTAAAATGGCACGTTCAGTGCAAGAGATCTCTGCAAGCTAATTTATGGTTAATTTTAACTGTATAAATCAGAGATAACACATCTTGATTTTTCTGCATCGTATGAACTCATCCCAAAGTCTGTCTATATATCCGCGTATGGATATATATTTCGAAACGAATTATCTGTCAATACACTGTTTAGCGTAGACGTTTCGTAATCACTTCAATGAAGGTTTTCTTTGCATGAGCTTTAGCTATCGCGATGGCAAAGGCTGAACGCATTTAATCTTAGTAATCATTAATCTAGACGATACATTGTTTTAGTAGAGTTAATCTGCCTATAAAACGTTGTATTTTTCGCTATCTGAATGAGATGAAACCTTACTCAAACGAACGGGGGCTTTCCTATCGTCAATGCCAAAGACATCATTGTACTGTTGAACATGCTACATTCTGTCCACGATTTTGGAAGCGATTAATTTCACAGCAGATTATTAACTGATGATAAGCGATCAAAAGTTGCAACGAGGTCGTTCTTTAGCTTGAAACTGTCATTTCCGTTCTAACAATCACTAATAGGTGAATCCTAAAGAGAAATGCATTCTCTGCCAGGCGTCAGATGTGAACGTCACGCTATGCAAATCGCTTCACATTTAAACGTTTGTTCTGAATCGACTGAAAGTCACATTGTGAGCAGTTGCTGTGTGGCACTAATCATGAAGGCTACCGGTTGGTAAAGTTGAGCACGCAAGTCTTCGATTGGGGAGGAAGATGTTCTCCGTTGGTAGATGTCACGTTTAACTACACACAGGTGTTGTATAATCAGCTCACGATGGTCGATAATGCAAGTGTGATTTGACTTTTGACTAGGTACACAATCTAGTTCACCCTCTCTCTCTCTCTCTCTCTCTCTCTCTCTCTCTCTCTCTCTCTCTCTCTCTCGTTTCTCACAAATCACAAATACAAGATAGATTTTACAACATCGGACAATAAAACTGGTGTCATCAATTATATAGTGGTATTAATCGATTGCAAAGAAATCAAGTTCCGTCTGAAAAATGTGGATGTTGTCTTGCTAGCCCATTTGAGAACTACTCTCACACAGCGGATATATTGATGATGCGTTCAATGGACACAACAGACCACGCTGGCGATTATATGTTTAATACCCTGGATGTGCCACTGGAGTAGAAATGTAAAAACAATGTATAGAGAGGCATCAACACCAATGCCATATTGACGATGCGGACATTACTGGTGGACACAAATGACAATTCGTCTAGTCCCATACTATTAATAGACATACTAAGAAAACGTTTATGCGCTATTTACACTATCGCGCCCCAATAGTGACATAGACCAGTATTCTTAACTACATCCACTGGTGCATAACCACATATACCCAGCAAAAAGAAGTAAATGGTCTACATTAGCGATAGATTACTGCACAGCGGACAATAAAGCTCTCAACACTCATGTAATTACATTAATCGACACACACAGCCGACACATTGATGATGCGTTCAGATGACACAACAAATCACGCCAGCGATAAAATTTTTAACCCCTGGGAGGGGTGCCACTGTAAAACAAATGTACTGAGATGCATCAACCCCAATAGCATATTCACGCTGCAGTAATCACTGGTCGAAAAGCTTGGGAAATTGTCCTGTGCCATAATATTGATAGACAATAAAGCTATCAACACTTATGTAATTACATTAATCGACACTGCCACTATCTCATTGCTTGCAAAGAAACCAAGTTCCGTTTGTAACATTTGGGTGTTGACTTGCTCGCCGTCGTGAGATCTGATCTCACACAGCCGTGTCGGTTGATGATGCATTTTTAACCCCTGGGAGGTGCCACTGGAGCGGGAATGCAAAACAAATGTACTGAGAGGCATCAACCCCAATCGCATATTCACGTTGCAGTAATCACTGGTCGAAAAGCTTAGGAAATTGTCCTGTCCCATAATATTGATAGACATCTTCGGTTTTTGTACCGTAATGATACAAGTCAGTTTCGGCGCTATACACACTATCGCGTTACAATGATGATAGAAACCAGTCTGCTTAACTACATGTATAACCACATACACCCAGCAAAAATAAGTAAATGGTCCGTTGCATGCTAAATGAGTGACCCACGGGGTATCACCGTGAAATGCCCATATTCGTTTAATTTCAAAACGCGACGTGGCTAAACAACCAACAACGTAACATAAAGGTAATTGATAAAACTGGTGTTAATGAACAAAGGCCTGCGCATCAAAAGCCACTTGCTGCAGGCCTAGGAAATCCATCTAGACTTAGTCAACAACCACGTGGCCGGCGCTTACCTTCGAATGCTGGGCTTCAGGGGACGCGACCAGAATGTAATATATGTCTTCCAGATAAGCCACCGAAACTTTACTGTACTTTCCTCAATTAACTACATCCGCACGGAATATCTCGACTTATTTATACTGGATATTACGGATATGTACTGCAAAACCCGTGTTCCAATGAGCAGTGCTTTTAAATGCAGGCCTATTGGTGACATACTCTTAGATAAAACGATGCTCCTCAAGAGTGCAGGCGATCAAATGAAAGTGATACATAAATATGTGGAACATACAATTTCATCGACACATCTAAACTCATAAATGTGCTCGTAAAGATTTATACGTTCGATAATATACGAAGCGAGTCAGCACGACACCAGAACGCCATACGAAAAGCAACAAGTGTCATTCTCAAAAGGTTCTTGAGTGCAAACCAACGCTGGCATGTTGGATGCATTGTTATGTACCGAATATGTTAGTAGAAGGCAGTCCCTTCCCTTATTGAATGGTCTAAACAAGTCATACCAACCAACAATACCTGTGGACCTACTCATACATTTTAGTATCTCAAAAAATGTCATCTATGTGCAAATGTTGTTTTAGTCTCTCAACGTTACAGCAATTTGACCATGGCCGATCTTTCAGACGTTAGCCAAGGCGGTCCCAATAAATATGGCTGTATTTTCCGATTAAGCCGGAAATCTTTTTTACAGACAGCATGCATGGAGTTATATTTATGTTGACTGAAAGAATATCCAGCTGAGTGTGTGACACAGGATGTCAAAAACATGACGACTATTCCAACGTATCAAACTGCACGAGGTTGATACAGCCAGACTCGTAAAATCTACCCTGTGTTTACTCTGGCCTACATAATTGATGACTTCTTCACTGACAAAACAGAACCGCTTATCACAATGGCAGCTTTGAATATTACATAATATTGCATAATACAATATGCATATATTATTCTAACAAGCTTGCACGGACGTGGAGCACCAGGGATATTAAGATAAAATGCAGCCATTTAGCTTAATGTGAACACAAGCCATACCGATATGGATGCTGTCAATTCATGTTTCGGCGCGCACCTGTTGATATCATCGGGAATTCAAACAAAGCCAACCTCTAAGTTTAGTAACGGACGCAGACCAACATGACCAGAACATGTTCTCTGATGCAACCAGGGATTCAACCAACTCAGGTCTGAACTTTTGTGATATCCAAACCAGATGGTGTTGAGACCAATCATGCTATAGCGTCCAACTTTAAGTGTAAACTAAAAAACTGTGGAATGACCGTTGAACTCATAAATATTTATTATATTAATGATAATGGTGTATTGAAAACCTTAACAATTGGTGGTATCATGAGTTGAGGGCAGGTGTTGAGCAACAGCTTAACGATACGTACAAACAGCAAAACATCACAGTCGTATACTTTTTAAAGACCAGGTCAGCGGGACTTCTTCGCTAAATGCGTTCTATTTACTATCGATAGGTTTCAAATTCTTGATGGCTTTACAACCATAATTATGTTAACACTGTTGGAGGTACCACACTGTTAATTAGTAACCACATGGACGTCATTTTAAAAACTCGTCTATAAGTATTTCAATCCGTATAGACGAAACCACAATGGAACAAAAATACTGCAGTGATCAGTTAACCTACAGCATATGATACGAACATGTTGACGGTTGTAGTCTATAGAGAGACTAGCTCTCGGATACTCAATTGGAAGTATGTCTGACCGATTAAATACGGATGTCAAATCCACATAGAATATACATTAAAATTCAAGATGTACATAAATGTAACACAATTATTGACACAAGAATCAAAGAAATGCGAAAAACCAGATCAGTTTTAAAAGGAAAATTGAAATAGTATACTAAACATATATTCATGATTCATGGTTAATTAAGATTATTAATACAAGCTATTAAGAAATTATAGAATTTACATCAATTGACCACGATACAAACTATGAACGTCATATTAGAAAATTACTGAAACATCAATATAGCAATGATAACATTATTTAATGATAGATTTCCGTTGATTCAGCTTTGTTGACAAATTACTAACAAAACTGGAATATAAAAATACTAACAGGAGAGAAATGGTTGATATATCATTTTCAAGGTGAATAGTTTAGAATAAAATTAATTTATTAACATTTTGCAATGTTAATTTGATGATTATAGTAATATTCGAAAATCTTTCGTTTCAAAAAAATATGCAACTCTTTATAGTTCTGATCTGAACGATGACTTATCAGAAAGTATAGAAGGTTTGCAAGTTAATATAATAGAGATCTTCCTGACACAGACTGACGCAATAGATGATGTCTATAGTTCAAATAGACAACATAAATAATGTTCTATAACTAAGAGTAAATACAATCGAAACAGGTTCTTAAAACAATTAATATTCAAAACCATGCAGATATTAATGACTAATAGTAAGAAATGAAACACATATGCATATATCTTTGTAACATATTATGTATTATTAACACAGAATTAATATATATATGATTATATTGCAAGTTATTTTTAATGAAAATAATAGGATAGAAAACTGCTTACAAAGAGACGGTATGACGTTGTTAGAATAATTAAATATTTAACGAAATATTTGTAAGCAAGGTAAATGAACAAAGGAACGAGGAATGACATAACAAAGAAAACAGAATGTGACGAATATTATACCAATTCCTATCATAGAAAGATTTATCAATTTGCTGTTTTTACAAATGTTAAGCATTGCTTGCGAATATACAATCATATATTTTGTTTCCTTTAAGTACTGATGGTAACAATAATTTGCCATTGTTATAACAACAATAATTGACAGTTTCGCCATCAGCAATAATGGTATTTGCGATTAGCAGTAACTTGAAATATTAACATAACTCGTTTTTGTCACACTGATTGGTATGTATACTTAATTATCTGTTTCATTAACAGACAAGGGCATATTAAGCATCTAATCTGATTTCATGAATATATATTTTCTCTTTTTTACAAAGTCATAATGGCACAAACTAATAGTTGGCTACTCCTTGTTAGCTGTTCCTGACTATTATTACTATTGACTAAATGATATATAATAAGCATAACTAGATATGAAATGTTTTGTTATGATTCCTGAATCAAATTTGTTACAAAAATTCCTTCAAGTTTCAAAAGTTTGTTTTAGATAGTTAACCTTTAATCCCTTTTGCTTCACCATTATGAGACTTTAGTAGAGGATATATTTTTCATCATTTATTGAGACTTTAGGAGAGAAGATATGTTTCATCATTTATTGAGACGTTAGTAGAGGATATATTTTTCATCATTTATTCAGACTTTAGTAGAGAAAATATTTGTCTTCATTTATTGAGACTTTAGTAGAATATATTTTTCATCACTTGTTAATGTGTATTTTCTGTACAGAAGTTCTTGATCAGTTTTTGTTTCTCGTGTAGAGTTAGCTCATGCTCATAAAATAATATCCAGATACTATATATGTTCATTTCCTGCAGGTTCACAAACATTTTGGTGTCAAATTATATTTGACCTTGTTCATGTAGTCCATCCGGAAATATTTATTCAACTCCCTGAATGCTAAATCATTCCCGTGTTCATACTATTTTACCAGTGTTTCTAATTGCTAATTTGTCTTTTCTATTTTAGATCATATCATAATACCGAAATATTAATTTATTTTTTTTGTTCTGGTCTAAAGTTCTATCGGACTATGTTGAATAACATGTATCATCACTATCTAATCTGTTCTTAGATTTCTTTTTAAATTATCTGACTTGTTCAAGTCTTATATGTTTTTAGATTTGTTTTTAAATTATCTGACTTGTTCAAGTCTAATTTGTTCTTAGATTGTTTTAAAATTATCTGACTTGCTGGATTGCTCTTTTCTTTTTCTAAGTATTCTATTTTTCAATTTCTAGAAACGTTCAGTTCCTGTTATGTTATATATTTCTTCGAACTCGTTTCGAGAAAAGCATAGACATTACTGTTTTTAGAATTGTACCTACGTCTTATTTTATTTAAATGCGTTTAATAGCATAACATGTTACTTCCATTTGGTTTGTTATTATGGTTTGACCTTAAATTCAACATTGTTCATAGTGAAAGGCGTTCTCATTTTACACATTGTTGCATTTATTTATAGATCTACTTTCTAATATGTTCTGTAATTTGATTCCAAAAAATGTTAACATTCTCTATATGTTTATCATATGTATGATATATATTCGTAACTATTTTGTTTCCATTTCCTTTACCTAATTAAAAGGAACATTATATGCAAAAACACGTAGTGATTTTAAAATAATAATAACCAATCCACACACCTGTTATACGATACAAGACAATTAATTGGACCTTATTTTAGATCTTAGTATACGTTTCATATTTGATTCATACAGTATAAAGGAGACCATGCATATTATCTTAACTAATATAGCTATATAAAACCAAGTAATGAAGTGTAATATTATAATCATTGCCATCCAATCTTAAGTTTCTATTATTTTTCCTGGATATGGTCAGATATGATAAATATATACTTCATTTTCTAATGCCAAAAAAGGTTATCTCTTTTCCAATTTATTTTTTATTTGTCTGGTACTGATACATAGGAATTTTCCTGCCCCATCAATATTGATGTATATGTTCTATTCTTGAAAGTTATTTCTGCATGAGCGACATTTTATATTGGAATATTAAATGCAATGGTACTACAACAGGCAAATTAATTATGTGTGTTTATTTGTATTCGCATAGATCTTATACAATATAATATATATGTTTTCCAGAAACAAAACTGTGTTTTAAGATTTTTCAAAATCCTTTTACACCTGAAAGTATATATCAACAGAAGTCAATGTATCATATGGACAACGCTCGTTTGCATACCAGGGCCGGCGACTTGGAACGAATTGCCCATTGAAATTAGACACAAAGACACAGTAGTTCCATTTTAAGAGTGCTCTCAAGACTCACCTGTTTCGACTTCAGGGACAAACTTAGCGATCTAATCATGTTTTGTATCTTATATATTTTCAGCATGTTTTTATGTTTTCCAATTTTATTGTTTTCGACATTTGTTGTTTTGTAGTGTAGTCGTATCATTATTGATAGTGTGAAGCGCTTAGAGCTTTTAAAGATTAGGCGCTATACAAAGTCATTATTATTATTATTATTATTATTATTATTATTATTATTATTATTATTAGAAGTGATGATTGAAAGTAAATAAAGCACACTTTTCCTACAGTTTTGGTGTTCTCATATTTCCATGTTTGGAATTATAACGTATAAACATTCATTCGTCTCACACTAGCTAACGTTTTACCTCACTTAAATCCAAGCATTCTGCACACAACTGTGGCACCAGTATCATTAAAAGAGTCATCGCATACAGTGCCCCAGTTGCCATTGTAGTATACCTCAACTCGTCCCTCATATTTGTCTGTTCGACCATCCAGTCGAACTTGAGAACTAATACCTTCAGGAGACAAAATTAAATACGCATCATGAGACATGTAGTGTAATTGTTCATATCTACATATATCATTAACAGCATGTGTGCTTATTTACCTATTCAGTCTCGTTTCACATGCCAATGAATAATATCAAATTGAAATCGTGCAATACACTCATTAAATATATTATATGTGTCGTTCTTAAGGCTACAAGGACGATTAATATCCGAGTCTTTCTCGAAAACGGCCATCCTGCAATTGTACAAGCTATATCTTCATATATCAATGTCTCGTACGTTGCCACATAAAAAAAAATCTGACGGAAAACTTGCAATACCTAATTTTAAAATTTGGTTACTTGAAATTATATTTCAAGCAGAGGACATCAATTTTCTCAGATAATTTATCAGATATATTTGGCAATATTGAAGCATCATAGTGCGGCACATCTTTTTGATCTTTTCTTACATTATAGGAATATTAACTTTCAATATATATGAAGAAATAGCACTCCCTACATTTCTTGGTACTGTATATTGCGTATATTGAATTCCTCTTTCATATCCCTTATATGTTATCCGGTTTTAATTTCGTTCTTTATTTCATCCGAATGAAGACTTATTGATATATGCCGAAGTAATATGTTGAAACGAGATTTTCCCAAAAAACAACGTTTTTCAAATTGTGATTTATATCCTGAAATTGAAATACGGTTTGATTAAGTGTAATGTTCCTTTGATCTGCCATTTTAAGAAAATATCCTTTTTAAGAATATCGTACTTTAACAATGTATGCTCAATCATAATATGATGTAAATACATGCACTACCACTAGTAACCATAACAGCGCGTCTTTTGACGTACTTTAATATATAAAGAATGGTAAAGGTCGCCTGCGTTACATGGATACTGGACGTTTGAACACCTTGTACTGAGTGTCCGTTGTAACTAGATCAAATGTGTACGCTGCTCTGTGGATATAATTTATGGGCGAGTGAAAGGGTACGCCTTTGCAAAGAGTTCCGGTATTACCATACGGTAACAACGGTGCAAGAAAATATTGTGTGAGACTGATTTCTACTAGAAATACCTGACAAATCAGTATGTGGTAGGAGGATGGAGTTAAGTCATGTTATCCCATTGCCGGTCACAGAGGCTCTCGAACTATATCATAGTTGTGCCAGCTCTGGCTTCATGAGCTGCTTTATGAATACAATAACTGCATATGAACGTAATTTGATAGCTAGTTTGCTGAAATAGTACACCATCGAATCCAAGATGACTTAATCGAAATACGTATATCAATCATTCCTTCTTTGAATAGTAAGAGTACATGAGTTATCACTCTTGTGACAAACTCATTGCGGTTTTTGTGCCTATTCAGAGCTTTAAGGTAGAACCCTAAACACCTCTTTGGACGAAGAGTAAAAAGAACACAGCTTGTTTCAAGAATGTTTATGTTTGTGAGAATCAAAGCAGGAGCCGTCATGAGAGAAATCGAACTGTTGTTGCAGTAAAGAAGATAGCTCAGGTCGCGCAATAAACTACGATGGTTAATCGAGAAGTAGAGAGTGAAGTTAGAGGTGCATTATTAGGGATATAAACAATGGTGTCTAATTAACATAATTTATGTCAAGCCGATGGGAACTTTTCTTAGTTATACAAAATGACAAGCTTGTGGCCAAAACAGTCAAACCTTCGATAAAGGTTGGAGTGGCAGCTGTACCCTTTGTATCATCCCCCGCATGATGGCAAGCATATCGGAGAATGTTGAATATCTTGTATTGGATATGACTTGAACAAGAAAGATGTAGATTTGGTTGATGCTTTAAGGAATAGAAAGAAAATGTATGTTACTTAGGATTGTGTCTTCTCCAAGGATCAAACACAGAATTTGGCATGACCACGCTATCCTCTTTGCTACCAGGTTTCTCCGACGAGGATAGCTACTAATGATAAAGACGGTTTTTAAGGAGACGCGTGTTTCATATGGCAACCTTGGGAGAAAATAATATGTGTCACCCTCGTAAGCTTTCAATATATTGATCATACTATTTGTATAATTTTGTCACCACTTCTTCAGAGACATTTTTCTTTCAGCGAAATTGTTTGATATCGGCTGATGTGCAAACGCAACATTTCTTGATGGAAAGCCAACGCTTATATTGCTTAATCAGACGCGGATATTGCAGGTCTGAAGTGGGAATGATAGATATTAGTTTTGTGGGTCATTTATCAATGCTTTTTATGCATCCCAAAGGGTATGTGTGCAAAATATACATTATGCAGGAATCGGTTGTATTCCCATGTAAATCTGTTTACGTCAAGTACATACACATACGAAGGTTCATAAAGCTATAGTTGTTCTATACGAATTAATGTTTGCTGAATTGCAGCATCTAAGTTTTCATGACACATGGAATTTGGTGCAACACTTACCATGATCAGGAAATCAAATAATATTAAACACACATAAATGCAAAGAAGCTTATAAAATTAAGGTGGCACCCATACGTAGTTTCGTGCTTATTGTGCTTAATCTTGCAAGACAATGCTATATCCTCGTCAAAACTTCCTAAAGGTAAAAAACTGTGCAAACAATAAATTATTTTAAAAATTCATATAGTATTATGAACATCTAATTAGGTGATCTACATAAAGATTCATGAATGCCAGTTGACTTCATTTTTGTTTAAAAATTAAGACAACATATGGTTAATTTGAATCTAAGGTAATGTGCTGTAAATGTTTAACGGACTAGAATTTGAACATGTATTCATATCATTCCTAACCGTTTCTAGTCTAATGACTGGAATCCACCCTCTTTATCACGCAACATTAGTACCTGAAATGACCCTATATTCCTAATTTAGTTCCGTTTTTCGCACTCTAAACATACAGAACAATTGTTATACACTGGTGTGCGGTCACTTGCAAAAAAGGTAAAATAAACGTATGCAAAACCTAACGTATTGAAATTCAAACAAAACAAAACAATTAAAAGTTGTCGTAAAGTTGTTCTTAGCAAACATGCTTTTGTGATATTACATTGCATATATCCTCAATAACTATTACTACAATATTAGTATTATACATTATATTTTATAATTTATTTCATCAGCTACCAATGATGCCATTATTAAAATAACGAATTAAATTGCTTAATTTGATTGTTTTTCCTTATATAATGCTTTCAGTTTGAATGTTGATGGATCCCTTAAAATGGGTTCTCGAGAATAAAGTTACAGTGCACATATTAATTTCATTCAGCGTTAACAAACATTTAGAAGCTATTAAAATATAGTATGAAATAAAGTTGATATATTAAAATATAGTATGAAATAAAGTTGATATATCATTGAGATTCCAAAACGCATGTGACACATGTTAAGATGAAGTCTGCTATTCTAAGGTTAGTTCGAGTGAACTATATATACCTAGAGGATTTGAACAACAAATGTTTGATGAAGATAACAATTCATGATATTTTAAATAATTTAAACATAACTGACCCTACATGGAATGAATATGTCTCAAATGAAACTGATATGTCACCAATTGTGCTAGCGTCTTATACACGAGTTTAAAATAAACACGTAGATTATACACATGACACGACTAAAGTGTAAAGAATATTTAGCTAAAATAAGTAATTGTTAAATTATATTATTACAATTTATGAAATTGTAACATAACATTGTGTGTTGGACATAATCTTGTCCAAAATGAAATTCATTTTAGACTTGACGGTAATTATAGATTTTTCTTATTATGTAAGCAGCTAAAATATATAAGTTTAATAGTAGGTCAATTATTGATAGAAGCAAACATTTATTTGGGTTTGCATAACGGTTTTGGATATTATGCTTGAATTGCCGATTCTTTGCTTCACACTTTATATTATAAGTTTAGCAATAGGTTTATCATTATATATATATATATATATATATATATATATATATATATATATATATATATATATATATATATATATATATATATATATCTGTGTGTGTGTGTGTGTGACTTTAGTTTGTTAACATTAGGCAACTTCTTTAAAGCCAAAGTCGTTGTTGCACCCCCTCTGCTGCTCAATGGGGGACTGAATAGACCTCCGTTGTCACACAGGGCTGACAACGGGTACCAGGGTACTCGGGTACCCGACCGTAGCGAGAAATCCGGGCATAGAAAATTAATGACTAGTACCCGTTCGCAAAAATACGTTGTCGACAACACTATCAACATATCATATATCATCAGCAGCACACTGGTCTGAGTAATCCGTGTTTCCTCTAACCCTTGCCACCGCATTTCTGATCTTTGGACATTCATGTTGGGGTGTAGGGTCAGAGCGCATTTCCTATCAAAAAGTTAGAATTCGGCGACACCATTCGATATCGGCATGGGTAGCAGCTTACATGCCGGCCCAGAAAACTTGAACTATCTTTCATCAAGATATACCAGCATTAAATCGATAAGAATATGATTTTTTTCTCCAAACTCGTGAGCATAGCATTTGCTATGCCTTTAATCTGATGACAGACGAGACGAAAGTACATGATTTCTGAAATTTGTCCCGGATCTGGCTATTTGCATTCCTAGTCACGTGACTACACAAATCTCGCAGCCTGTCATGCAGTCACGTGATATCGACAAGAAGCAAATTTCGAAACGTTGTTTTACATATAATTTGGACAAATGATATAGTAGTCACATACATAAATATAGTCTGTTCTCTCCTCGCTAAGCCATACAAATGCTATAAATAGAATTCGAATGAAAGTAGAACAATGTTTGTTATAAATAGAACATGTTACTGTAGGAAATTACAAGTCCACGGACAAGCGTACTCGTATATTGTAGTTACAGTACGTAAGGTGGTCTTTTATAAAATACGGTCTATGGGATTAATGGAATGTTAACATAAACAAGATTTTTGGAAGGTGGATATACCGAAAAAGGGTAATCCATATACGTTTACGCGTAACGCGTAATTCAGTAGAAACACCTTGTTGCTGAAGGGTTGTACATGTCTTTCATGTTCTAACGAGTATCCGGGTACCCATAAAACTGCGCAACGGGTACCCGGGTATATTTTCCGTGGTTTTTGATAGCCCAGGCTTTGTGTCCGTGTGTACATAAATACCTGCATAATATTCAGAAACGTTATTGACCTAATTGATATGCAACGTCATGTCAAAGCTCATCAGTAATGTTGCCAAAAAGGTTTGACCAATGTTAAGAACGCTGTATGTCGGACTACTAAGACATTAGTTATGCCTATCGTTGAAGTGGAAGGGTAATATCGTCGTTATCCTGTTAATGTCAGTGTTATTGATATCTCATTTACCGATTTGACTAGAAAGAATGCTCCGACGAATGTAACTCCATCATACGTTTGGCAACTTCCTATGCAAACTTTAAAGGACATGATGTCGTCATAGTTAGTAGCTACATTACCAGATATGAAAAAGGAATATGACTTACGCATTGATACGTGTAACAGGTTTAAGGGCCGTGCATTTACGAGCCTATGAGTGAACATTATTTTTTTCCTTTGCATAAGTTAGTAAGAGCGCGTCGACTGCAGAACGCAATTATTCGGTCTCTGAGAAAGAATGCATGTGAATTATGTTGCGGATATCTTATGACCAACACAACTTGTATGAACAAATATTTATTTCGGAAAGTGAACACTAAGTTGTTTCGCCGAAACTAGGTTAACAAATGGAAAGATAATGAGACTTTCTGCAGCAATATTAGCAGGTGAGATACATCAAGGCTAGCTAGAATCTAGGGATACATTGTTAATGTAGTCATGATGAATCAACACTAAAGGGTTCACCTGAATATGCTCAAAAATAACTTGGATTACATGTCCAAAGATTCGGAGAGTATAATTCCAAAATGTAACATTTTAATAGAGGGACTATGTGATGTTACTAAATTTTATAGAGGTGATTACTTAGTGCATTCTGAAAGGGTCACAGGAATAGTTAAACATTAAGTATGACGTATGGACTAGACTCGCTATAACTTATAAATTGCTAGCTGCAGGCGATGTAATATATGATTTGAAGTGTAATTATAATTCGCTCTTTCAAAGGTTAAAGCCGGGTAAAATTGCAATGTTAATGCAAAGTCAATTATGCTAGCATAATAACTGGAACATGAAATTAGGTCATGTGACGTCTATATGCAGCGCCAGTGCAAGGCATTTTGGTGCCCTAGGCCAGATCAGATATATTGCGCCCCTTTCCTACTCACGATCTCCTCACCCTCCCCCACCCGCCCATCATGAAATAAACCCCTTAGCCCAGCGCCCTTGGCAATTGTCTAATTGTCTTAGTGGAAGCGCCCGCCCTGTCTATATGACTACAGGAAGCGGTACTTCACATTAATATGCCATCAAGATTTAATAATTATGCAAGAAACAACGAAATGCAAAAATTACTATCATCGTCAAAGATGAATGTTGGTTAGACTTGATAATTTTTACTACTTAGTAACACTCTTTAAAATATGTCCCGTCAAAAATGTATGAATTCATGCATAATCATGTCTGATAAACTATTTCCCCAGTAAAATATGTATCTTATAAAATACTTACCAAAATCATAATACGAAAACTATTGCGAATGTAATGTATATTCAATTTAATCGTGTGTCCGTTAGTTTGAAATGTTTGTTATTCCAGTACATGATATTGTAATGAAACAGTATTTACTGGATATGACATTGTCCATACTCTTTCTAATGTTTGATGTAAACAATTACTAATATAAACATTCTAAATAGTTGTTGATATTATTCCAAAATCAGTGGTAGGTTTGGTAACCAGTTTGTTAAATGTGATTTTGTTATGTTAGCAGAAATATTTTACATTGTGTCGTTCGTTTACCAAAGTCCAAGTCAGGTAAACCAATATATCCTGACGATTCTGTGTTTGTCAACAAGGTTTCCAGAGGCACTGTTTGAGAAATATTGGAACTAACTAAACAAAACTAAAAGTTTTCAATTTGGCCTACCTAAATTTGTACAATCTGATCAAGGGTTAAATTATGTCAGACATTTTCCAGCAAGTTATTTACGAATTATACATCCATCAATTCAAATCAGAAGTGAAATTACTGTTCGACGGAATTGCAATGGAGATAATGTTTTAATCTGGTAATAAACTTGTGTTTGACAGTCTCACTAATGCATGTTTTACAAATAATGAATTCAAAAGTGATTTTTGCCGTGCTTTTGCAAAATATCTCCGACATATCATGTGAGATGGGATGGACAATTTAAACCGATATATTCTTAGGTCAAGACATCTCTTAATAATACGTGTCTAAATAAAACGCAACTGATGAGATGGGTGGATATGGCTGGATGTTATTTGAAATTTTATTCCAATTTTTACATAATTACCTAACCAATGGCACATGTATTGAGCAATACAACCGAGTTTCATTGGACTTACAAATGTCAGGAGTCTTTTGATAAGTTAAACACCATAAATATGAGTTCACCAGTTCGTACAGTTCCAGATTACAGTCAATCATCTAAAATGTAGATAGAAGTGATGTTGGGGTTTACCCAGTATTAATTCAAGAATATAAAACTGGTGTTGGTCATTCAGTTTGCTATGTTTGCAATAAATTAATTACGCACCAGAGATATTATTCCACAATCGAGAAGTAATGTTTGGCTTTGATATTGCCATTACAACATTTTGAAATTTACATTAATTTAGCTTGCTCTCCGATTTTCTGTGTATGGTGATCATTATACTGACATCGGCCACATTAAGAGAAACGAAAATTTATTAGCAGACACACTTTCACGTGTATATTAATATATTTTCATACATACTTTGTATCTTGGATAAGATTTATTCAAATAAAAACTGATAAACCATATATATAATTAACAAATGGTTTAAGGAAAGATTCACTATATATGTCGCTGTTTTTTTCTTTTATGGGGGAGTGGTATGCATATTCAATATAATTTCATGTTTGTTAGTTTTAATATTTTTCAAATTGCATTACATGATATTGTTATGTATCATTGGTTAATGAATGTGATATGATCCAGAATGTTACCATAATTATGTTTCCGATGTAAACAACAAATAAAATATAAGCATTTCATCTAGCTAGTTCAAAAATCAGTGACAGTTTAGCCAAGCAACTTTATTAATTGGTTTATCCTTATCAGAATAAAAACCCATGAAGTATAGTCAAGGTCACAACTGGACCAAGTGATATAAAACACGTGTCAATTGGTTACAAACTTCTGTTTCTTCCAGAAAAACGAACCTATTACCTTATCCAGGCATCTCTGTTTCGTCATATTCGTATAATTGACGTTATGATAAGAATTTTTCTCAGCGTTGCGTTAACATCTAATCTGTGAAGTTGTATTATATTGTGACCAGTTTGAATTCAAGCGATTATTTTTTCTGGAAACACATTAGTGCATTGATATAAATATTGGACAATGATGCTCATTTAAATGTATACGGAATACAAAAACTGGAATAATACATCGCAAATCTAGCTTTCCCTGGTACTAAATTTAAGTAAAGGGAACTAAATGTTAATCTGAAAACTTATGTGTCAGTCTGGCAGAGTGATATCCCCTTATGTATACGAATTAGCTACAGGTTATGAAGATAATTCTTACAACATCAACAAAATTCATGATCTCTTTGGATGTAACTGCGAGAAAGTTGGGATGTTGTACATGTATTATGAATGATCAAGTATTATCGCAGAAACATATTTTACTAGTCACAAAAATTGTTTATTTTTCCAGTACGTACGTTAGTCAAACATATTCCCTAGGACAATAGGTTAGAGGCTGAAGGAGGTATATTGTCTTACCAAAGAGATATCATCTCCTGTTACCTAAGGTATGTGAGACAGCTTTTAGTTAATCCGACGGGTTGGGTCTTTATCTCTCGGTGTGTTTCTTTTAATGTGAAATATGCAAATAAAGCGGAAGTCATGAATCCATATACGAAAAAGCTGTCAATAGACCTGAACGAGTGACCTGTTGTGTTGCTGATATAAGTCCTTACATATAAAATTGGGCCCTATGAGTTGATAGACGTGGGGAATAAAATCAAGCGAATACGGACTTAAATCTCCATCCCACATCCTGAACAATGCTGGTTAGCGATGAGTTATGGTATGATGCTAAAATGGTGGCAAGTGTTCGAACGTCGTTTGCCGATGTGCAAAATAATCTCGGTTGTTTCTCAGTATGCAGAGTGCATAATTGCTTTCTCCAAGATGAGATTTGATGTTCTGATAAATTTTCCTTTCAATGTCTGATAAGTAGAAGGAGGAGTGATAAAAGCCAAGAGATGGTCTTGTAGGCTGCCTTAAGTTAACTTGTCCAGATTAGACAAGAGAAAGGTCATCCTCCATGGAAGGGGAAACGGTTGAGGGCCATTAAAGATAATGAGTTCATGAGTAATTAGGATCTGGTTGATAGGGCATGTGTTTTGCGAATTATCTGCTTTCTTCCATTAACGCTATGAGGAAGCAGGTCTTGTAAGAAAAAGATTTCCTTTATAGTTATCTTATCCAACAAGATTCATACCCAATATAGGTTACTATATGGATATATACTAACGCGTTTGTATAAACAGAGTTGGCGAGAAGGTCGGTATATTCCTTGATTTATCTGATATTCTTTCTCCCATGATGATCAGAGGTGTCAGCAATCGTGTGACTATGTGAGGTATAGATAACTGTAGAGGCAGGAAATCGTTGTTTGCACAGGATTGAGTGAAAATGTGACATGTGCAGCCATTCGCTTTGAGTGTGGAGTTTCGTTGCGCTTGATCGTTTCTCTTCACAACTGGTAATGAGAATTGTTTATGTCTGAGAACCTTTTTCATTCGTTCCAGACGTGCAGGTTCGAGTGCTCAGGATAAGGATGAAATAACGGATTTGGTGGTTATTCGTGTAGATGTAGAAAAAGCCGAACGTAAGACGGGGTTTCCGATGTAACATCAGAATGGTGATGATGAGAAAACAGAACAGGCTGATTTCGTTGCCTTCTATATTGCTTGTTTAATCAGAGGTGTTGAAGGGTCAGACTTAATGAGAACTCTCTTGCTATGAAGATATATCTGCCACGGGTGAAAATCCTTCACATTGGCCGTACTCTTCGTGATTATTGGTATATCTTCCTTGGGAAGAACATGCAGATACCTGAGCCCTGGTACGTGTTATTGATAGTGTGGGATGAGTAGGATATATCTCTGGTTACGAAAACGTTGTCAACGGAGGCCTTGAAGGTCGAATCTTCCCGTGACATCAGATAGCCAAGAACAGATGACAATACTCGATAACATCTATGATCATCTTGGTTGTGCGAGATGACGATAATGCCCCTTTTAACTCTTATTACTTAGCTGGCGAAGAGTGAGAGGACGATCGTTGTTTAAACTCTAAGAACGGCCTCAATTAGAAAATTTGATTTCAAGACAGGCGCTGCGTAAAGAACGAATAGAACTGCAACATGATGCTGAGGCGTGACGTATCGTCGTATGAGTGTCATGAGGTGTCTGCTAATTAAACTGGTCCCGACAAATATCTGCTAACGTCGCGCTTGACATATTGGTAACTGGAATGTTATTGCTTTAGCCCGTTATAGTTATGTTCGGCGCTTCGTGATTTGCAGTACATTACCTAGGCGAGTCGCAACGGGAACATGCCATCCGCGTGCAGAGGATCTCACTAAGATCATTAATTGGGACATATTATTACATGTTTGTTTCATGTATCCTGGACGAATGTTTGTAATCTCTGTCTCTGGATGTTCCATAAGAGGAATCAAGTCGGACCCCGATGAGCAAAGGTAGCGGGAGTTCAAAAAAGCGGAGTTTTGTGGAGGTGACGTAAGTGGTCCAGTTTGTGGCTGAAGGGTTAGTTGAATTATCTCCCTTATCCCCATAAATATTCACACTGAGGAAATATTCCGCATGCAGACTGTTGGTTGCGTCTTCATTCTGAGCTGTGGGTTTGTTTTTTCGTTTTGACCATATATCTATTCTTTAAAACAAATTAAAACACAACGATTAAATCTGTAGGCCAACACAGATCTTCATAAAGCATGATCCACACAGAGCTAAATCAGGGAAAAGTTGTCCCAGAAGGTAATAGCAGAAGATCTCAATACCATGTTACCTGTGCGAATGGTAACTGAAGGCCTGTGTATATATAAGCAGCAGAGGGGGCGAACCGTACAAACGTTTTAGGCACATATTGTTAAGCAAAACTCTCTTACGAAAAACGAAAAAAAAAAATCTTACAACCCATATGTCAATGTCGTTGTCGCTCCCCCTCTGCTGTTATGGGTTAACTGAATATTTGACCATGTCCGACACGATATCGCATCCGAGGATTTGATATATTTATCGTTACAAATCCATGTGGGATTGACTGAGCGCGACTATAGAAATTTCTAAAGAGATTATAGTCCATATCGCTGCACCAAGTTTGCCAAATATTTCGTAGTGTATATTGTCAACTCCGTTAAACATACATAACAAATTGCAGTTATCTATGATCACTTTTGGTATTTGTGTGTATCGTTGAGTGCCGTATATGGCGTCGGTATTTTTATGTCTGCCTCTGGAAAATATCCTGGCAGGGTTCTTTTGATTGTTTAACATCACATCATCGTATATGACTAAGTTATTAATACTTCCATCGACATCATCATCAATGCTCGGTGCTTCTTCGATATCGGTTATAAACTTAATAACACCCACGTTGACAATCTCTACAGCTCCTTCGTAATCATTGTCGTTGTTAATATTTCCATCGATCTGTGCTTCCTCGGTCTCGGTTATAAGCTTGCTGGCCGTCTGTATTGCTCTTTCGTTGTAATCTTTTAACACCCGGTAACATCGTTGATCATTTACGGTCGATGCCACTATATACAACTTGTCCCATTTCATCCATCTAATTATCATATCAATTAACAACTGTCTATTACCTATCCCTGACGGTCCAATGATAATCATTCGAATAGAGTTTGGTAACATAACATGATGTTTTGCGGGTTCTGGTTCTCGTGTTGATGAATAATCAATTACAGTCATATCCATATAACATGAATAAAGTATCGATCTATATTGTGTAAAACGCGTACTGACACAGATGACTTGACGAGGATTATAAATAAAAATAACCGATCAGCACTTTCTGGTAAGTGTGTACAATGTAGTACAAATAAATTTAGATTTGCTTCTAAGGATTCAAAAAAATCGAGGAGGTGATATTGCAGCGAAGCTAGTAAAGCTCCCAGGTGCACAATGGGCAATGTATCCGGGAGAAAAACACCTTCCAGGGTATAGTTATTGTGGACCAGACTCGATATCAGACTCGATGATCAAAATCAACCTCGACGCGGTGAAGAACCAATAAATGCTATTGATAAAGCTTGTCATGCTCATGATGTTGCTTATAAAAGTAGTAATCTGCAACACAGACATCTTGCAGATGTGAACTTAATTCATGCGTTCAATCATATCACTGATAAATCCTTCAAAGAAAAATATGGCTTCATGGTTGATAAAATCGGCAATGAAAGGTAAATTGATGTTAGGTGCTAGTAATTAATAACAACATGGAATCCATTTATTATTCCCCAAGAGGATACTGGAAGGGTAAACAAGCAATTGATAAACTCGCTAGCGCAGCCAAGGTGAAACATATCACTGCAGCGGATTGGTTATCCAAACAAGCGATATGGCAAATTTATATACCGCGGCCTAAACAAATTAACTACTCGCATTTTGATGTGACCATTCCTAATGAGGTTCATCAGGCTGATATATTATTTCTGCCGCATGATGGTTTCTACAAATATGCGCTAACTGTAGTTGATGTTGCTAGTCGATACAAACAAGCAGAGCCGCTAGCGACGAAATCATCAACTGAAGTCGCTTCTGCGTTTGAAAGGATTTATCGAAGGCGTCCTCTGCGTTGGCCAAATATATTACAAGTAGATCCTGGCAAGGAATTTCAGGGTGCTTTTCTATCAACGATGAAGAATCATAATACCGCGTTACGACGAGGGCATACTGTACTACACCGCGATCAAGCAATTGTTGAACGATTTAATCGCACACATGCTGAGCGATTATTTAGATACCATTACGCGAAGGAATTCATCCAGGATAAACGATCCCGTGAATGGGTCAAGAGATTACCAGCTGTGATTACCGCGCTGAATAATGAGATTACTCGAATAATTAATATGAAATCTAACAAAGCGATTAAAAAGAATTACATACCTGATAAACCTCAAAAAGATTTTTCAAAACAACCAATACTCATCAATGTCACTGTTAGGTATTTATACGAACCATGAGAGCTCGAAGGCGGCAAAAAAAGATCTACTGATCATATTTGGAGTGTCATCGCGCATAAGATATCCAGTATAACACGATCTACGGATAGACCAGCAATCTATAGATTGGATTCAACTACTCCTCAGCGTGGGTTTACTCGTGAACAACTACAAGTGATACCCTAGGATACTCAATTACTCAATTAGCGCCTCTTCGTCTGTTGTACTCAAGACAGGTCAGCATCACATTATCTCTGGTATTACCTACGCTGCTATTCTTTCTGTGTACGGTGAATTGTCGAGAATCCTTATCCGACCAACACCAATTCATTATAAAAGCGCAACTCGCGCATTGATTATTCTGTTGTTGTTTCAACGTGGTTATTAATTCGGTATCAATGTCAAATTTTCTATTATCTTTTTTATCCTGTTGTTTATATCAGATAGATTTTTTTCTGATTATATCATCGCTGACAATAACGTTGATTGTGTTGTCATTATGATCTAAAACAACTCTTCGAAGTTGATTTATGTTTGTTTGTTTGTTTGTTTGTTTACTTGAATTTTAACGGCGCACCAGCACTTTTAGGCTATTTAGCGCCATACAATAGGTTAGATGTTCAAAAACAAGAAAGGTTTAACATCGACCAGCGATATATAAAAAAAAACATAATAGTTAAATATAAAATGGTAAGATGTTGGTAACAGGAAAATATGAAGCTTCCCAATCAACGGGAGATGTAAATGGTGTATGTTGATGATAAGATGTAAATAAAAGGTGATATTTGCATTAGATAAAAATATTCTACGTGATGGCATACAAGTTATAGTTTAAAATAGAGATTTACTTCCTTTAGGAAATAAGTTGATTTATTCTTCGGACTCTGGATACTGCAAGATAAACCTAGCATCCACGGGTATTTATCAGAGCGCAATGCATCTTCTACAACGCTGATACCAACCAGCACAATATCATTTAGCACGAGAATCTGCTTTTCACTTTGCCCAGTAATATCAACTTCGATATTTTGTCGCCGTCTATCCTTGGGTCTATAACAGAGTGGTGATGGAAGCGTTGCGAATTTTTCTCTGTGCAATTCAAATAACTTCATCTGAAGGGTATCTCTGACTATCTTTCTACTTGCCAGTATTAAATCGTTTGGTCTCCACACTTCCCAAAAATCATTTAATGGGGTTTCCGAAATTATTTTACGGGCTATTTCACATTATATCCAGTTGTAATCTGATAAGTTGTTTGAACTCTCGTAATTGTTCATCAAGTGCTCTGTGTTCGGTATTAATTTCTTTATAGTAGTCTACAAAATTCTTCGGACAATCATTTGGAGAGAAACCGACAAATGGACGCGGTTGACCGTGATCGCCGCACATTATCACCGCTGTATTCGATAGCAATAACCACTCGAGAAAATGTTGTAAACATCTAACGACACCGTGCATATCTCATCCCAAATTACGACGTCAGGAATAAATTTCTCACCCATTCGATCAGGAGTCCATTAGTCATCTTTCCATCGAAAGAAGCTGTGATACGTACGGACATCAACTCCTCGTTGTTTCATCTCTCTTGCGAGTCTATGGGTCGATGTTAGCACAATCATGTTTGATTTGGAAACGCTAGCGTTACTACGAAATAATTAAATCGCACCAGTCGTCTTTCCTGACCCACCACAGCCCTTTAAATAAACTGTTTTATATCTAGATATTGGATCAGATATATGCGGTGCATTAGATAGTTCTGATATCTGATTGTTTTTCAAGTAATTATTTTCAATCGTAACATCTGCTGATTTGGAATAATCACGTAGTATTTCCCGCTTAATTCTCCACGACCCCCAACTCTCGTCACAATTAGTCAATTCAGCAACTGCGCTGCTGCGTGTCTGTTTATGTAAAATGAATCAGTAGCTACTCTAACTGCGGTGTCAGGAAATATGTTTATCATCGAAAACAGATTAATAGAAGCATAAGCCAGCATAGATGCCCTCAAATGTGTATACTGAAGACTGTATCCATCGTTGTAAGCAACAATTGTATCCAATTTGGTTCCATCGGACAAGAAAGCGTCTTTACGATCAACATATATGCCTCTAGATGTTATATCCGCGAGTATAAAATCGTATTCAACGCTATCTATAATTAACCGTGAAGATTATCTTGTATTGTCATATTTTCCACCCTGAATGAACTTGCTAATTATTCTTCTACCGACATCTTTTGCTTATCTATTTCTAATTTCAAATAGCTGTTTGGACTAATTCAAGATATCTTCTTCGTCGAGATCGGGAAATTGGATTTTATTTTCGCTGACTATACAATCTAGATTAGGTTGTGGTATCCAGACCTCAGTCTGTGCTCGATATGACATAATTGCTTTTCCGAAAATCAGTGATATCAGCATGCTATAATCAATCATATACCGTAATAGCACTATTGGCATCCAGTGTGTTTCAGAGATGTATCTACCAATCCAAACATAACAGAACGGATGAAGTCCTGTAGCCAATTCAAATGATACCACACGAGCAAATCCAGTTAGATCAAAATCGGGCAATGGACTATTAATCGCAACACGAGTCATTTTACGTGTGGAATGTCCAAATCGCTTGAAGTACTCAGCGGCTTCTCCATACCCGAGAACACTCCCGATATAACACGCAACCATATCAACTGAAATAATACTTTCTGGGGTGTATTTTGTATTCCATCGTCCGCCATTACTGTACTCAGTGCAGCTTGATTTGATATCTGATAGGAATTCAGCTCTTGTTGGTTTCCACGTGTTTTTATTTCTCGCAAAATGAGCTGCAACTGACGGAATAGTAAAACAGATTGTTAGTAATTTTCGTCATGTTCTGTTGAAAAACTACTAGCTAGTTTTTTTTTCATTTTATTGAACAGTGCTTCAGTGCGGTATAATTCTTCATGGGGTCTTACAAATTGATCGAATTTGCCATCTTCGTGCTCAAAACTATAAAGTAACCACACTGACACAGGATCCTTTTTACTCAACTGGTGAATAAAATCAATAGTTTCTCCTCAGAGAAACACTCTGCGGGTAGATATGTTATTGTTCTATCTCGTGGAAATATTGTTACTGCAGGTGTCTACGCGTGTTCGTTATGATCAATAATTTTGATTGGAGCTCCTCTCAACTTATATTTCGATTCATATAATACTTCACCTCTTATCGTCGTTACTGATATTGGGAATCCTAATGATGTTTCTAATTTAGTTATATCATGAATTGTTGCCCCGCGCTCTTTTACTGTTAGTCCGCATTCATTTATTTTTTTGCGTCTTACATCGGTCAATTTGTTTCCACGCAACGCATTTTTGAAGTGTTCTATTATTCATTCTGCTGCACAATTCAACGACGACAATTTCATTCGTTTTAGTTTTTCAATACTCGGTTTATCATTTAACGAATACTCCTCAGAAACAACTGTTGATAGAGGATAAGATCTCTCGTAGTATGGTTTGTCAATTCCAGTTAGAATTCCTGGTTTGGAATCTCGGCTCACAGCGACGGTTCTTTTATTCTTCAAGATTGGTTCAAATTTATCTCTGATAATCCAATCTCCCTTGTCTGAACGAATGATGAATTTTACTCTGAAAAAATACCTTTTTCGCCCAGGATGTGAAATTATCACTGCTGCGTTTTCATCATTCATGGTAGCATCAACGCTACCATCAATGTTGACCAACAGTGAGATGCTCTATCGTGTTTGAATTCATTAAAACAATCACGGATTTTACCCAACATGGTTCTATCACTTATTAGACTCTTTGGTGCTACGGAGACTCTATCGAGATTGAATTTAACATTTTTCCAAGGCGTAATTTTTGATAATCTCTCGAACTCCTCCATGCTATAATTAAAACAAGTATTTAAGAAAGAAATATATTATATAATAAATCATTGCATATGGCTCGTGATTGGATCAGTGACCCCGTGTAACAAAATCATGCAGAAAGGTATTCTGTGGATATCATATGCAACGTTTTCGTCGGGAGAGTTATGGGCCCTTACCCTGCATACGATGTGGGGTAGAGGTTAGAGGAATATCGCAGTTGTGTCTGGGTTGCGGTGGAAAGAGATACAGAGAATTGAAGCGTTATTATGATAAGAAGAGGATCAAAAACTCCATCAATTAATCTGACTGTACCCCTGACAGCGTCAACGACAAAATCATACGAACTCCTCAAGACTATATTGAAAGATTCTCAAGTAATGTAATAATTCAATCAAACAATTAATTAGACTAACAATAGTATTATAGGATATAAATAAACAAAGGATTTCAACCACACCCCGTGATCACCAATTATGAGGCATCCCCCGATGGTATTATCAGACACCGCAGACTGAAGAAACAAGTTGGTGCTGACAATGGTAGGGGGTATTTGGTGTTTACTGCTGGAAAGAAAAGGTATCTTAATCATATAATAGTATATGAATGTCACAATGGATTAATCAAGGATGGTTTTGTTATCGATCACATTGATGGATGTCCTCAAAATAACATATTTGATAATTTACGAGCTGTTACACAAAGTGAGAATACTGCATCTGTGAAAACTGGAACTTGTAAATCAGTTGGGAAGAGCTGTAAAATCGTTTAATACAGCAACTAATGAAGAAATGGTATTCCAATCAAGGAATGAAGCCGGTCGGTATTTTGGTAGTTTATGCCTTCAGTACAAAGAGTAGCAGAGAATATAACCAAGACGGCTTTTTCGAAGTGTTTTAAGAACAAAATTAAATGTATTTACAAATAGATTTCATTTTGTACATATTTTGTATAACACAAAGGGAGATAAATAGTACGGGTATGTATACGGCTATGAAAGAATTACGGATCTCAATGGGTTTTGTAAACATCGCGTCATCTGATTTCTGATTGGTTGATTATAATTGTTATGATTCTCAGAGGATATAATCAATTTTGTAAGAAAACGAATCAAATACGTGGCATTTACAAATAATTGTATTCTGTTTTTGTGTGTACATTCACACCTCTTCGCTATTCACTTCCGCCAATCCGTATTAACTTAGCTATATATTATATTCAAAATCATATACCTGTAACAAGAACAGTTAGCTCATTCGTAACACTTTGCGGTTTCGTCCAGAAACCTACGGTTCAAACACCATAACCGGCATATTGTCGATGGTACCCACAGATAGTTTTAATTGGGGGGGGGTGAGCACCCAAAATTTTAATCGTGAAACCACTATACGAACCACACCACGCCACGGTGTGAATGTTTTTCATTCAACCCGGGGATGATTTGGTGTGGGATATAGTGGTTCAGTTTGAATGTCGAGTGCGATTATCATCCATTGTCATTGTATATATTATCCAATCGTTCATTTATTGTATATATATATATATATATATATATATATATATATATATATATATATATATATATATATATATATATATATATATATATATATATAGATATATATATATATATATATATATATATATATATATATATATATATATATAGATATATATATATATATATATATATATATATATATATATATATATAGATATATATATATATATATATATATATATAATCCAATCCTTCATTGCATTGTATATGTATCATCCAATCACTCATTTCATTGTATATATCCATCCATTCATTCATTGCATTGTATATATTCATTCATGCATTGTATATATATATATATATATATATATATATATATATATATATATATATATATATATATATATATATATATATATATCATCCAGTCATTCATTTCCTTGTATATATCCATTCATACCATTGTTAATCATTCTATAATCCATTGTTATATGTTGTATTGTATGTCTAGAAAACAAGTTAAAACGGAGATAACGGCACTGTGCTGTCCTTAATTAAGTATATGCATTCATAACATTGTATATATCCATTCATTCATTGCATTGTATATATCCATTTATTGTATATGCTATAAAAAACGGGTCAGAATTGACCCCCAATTTTGGCGGTTTTTTGTATTAGAAATATATAATTATCATATAATATGAACTATGGAAATATCAATGAAATCATAACTGAATTATCAAATTTGAAATCTCGAAAAATACAACTATCAGATAATTTAAACTGTGATCGAATTATTTCAAACTTTCAGGACATCGCAATCGGTGTTTTGAATAACAAACACGTGTTGCTGAGGAAGTACGCGTTAATAGAAAGAATCCAGAACTCTATCCGTGACTCCCTTGTATTCTATAACGACGTCAGTGTGTTTGTCTCGTTATTTACCATCGTGGAGCGAATAAGGAGGGAACTGGGCCGGCAATATGAGGTCAAACGAGAGGTTAATTCGAAAATCAGAAATATAAGATTGTTAATCTAACAGAATGAAAATTCCTCTTCGGATGCCCCTGTTTTATAAGTTGCGATTTGACAGTATACAAATCCAAACAGGTATGTGAATCGACACATGTACAAATACTTCTTTGATGAATGAACAGGTAAAATTCTTGCTCAACAAATATGCGCTCAACCATAAAGGCAATTTTAGTCAACAATAGCGGTTGATATTCTATGCTGGCGTGTATCAATGACGCGTTTACTATAAGGAAGTGGTGACGTTTTCATAGTAAAATACTTTTTTTTATTTGTTAATTACTGAAATACTTTATTTTGTTATTTTTTGACTGACTTTGGTCGTTTTTTGACTGATTTTTGTCATTTTATGACTGATTTTAGGTGGTCTTAGTCGGGTCAAATGGTCGAGTCTCTCTAAATGATTCAATTAGAGGTTTTCTTATTAAAAGTCATTTATAGCGACTTCGTCATTACATTTAGATTGAAATCTTTGGAAACTCTTCGATTTTTAGATTCAAATTGGAAAATTGCTTCACTGTTTCAATAATGGTAAAAGAATCATTAACGACTAGATTGGCTCGTGCAAGACTAGTTGCTATTAGGAAGTATATGCCCGTACGCGACTCCGTCAGAAATAAACTACAAACTAGACAGAATCTTCAGACCGATTTTACTTTAGGGTCTGAACAATTGTTTAAGCCTATAACCACGGCAACGAAGGGGTTAATATCAGCCACTGAAAGAGCTATGTGGGGAGATATCCCCGAGGAGGGGAAACCACGCCGTGTTTCGCCAAATATATTTTTCTGCACAGGTGGTTTTGCTTTTTATAGAGTTTTCATACTCGTCTCTTAAATACATCTCTCGTTTACCCTTTGTAATTTTCTTCTAGCAATATCAGCTAATTCATCATCTGAATCGGATCTTCTAATTATACCTAACATTGTAGATGTAAATATATTTTCAGGTGGTATGGATCCATTATCAGCTAGTCGGTCAACTTCTTTTCGAAGTTGTTCTCCTTCTTGTTATTATTCTTGTTGTTGTTGTCTTACCACGGAAGATATATCACCAGGAAGTGTTTTTAAAGTTTCCTTTGTTTTTCCAGTTTCCATTGCTATTTTTTCGAGTACAGGAAGGAGAGGAACTAAAATCACAGAAGAACAACACCCTGGTTTCCTAGATTTTTAGCCATTGTAAAAGGTGGCCCACAACCACCAGCGTATACAGAAGACCTAATCCCAGATGAAATACAAATCATGACAGAAGCTGATTCTGAAAAAGGTGCAACTGGTATCGCTAAACAATCAACTGGAAAGGGATTTTCACAGAGTGGGATTTCAGGTTGTGGTCTAGTTAGTTGTCCTGACAATATCCTTAGCGATATAGCACGATTAGAAATACTCATCTGAGGGAAACGAGCCGGAAATAACTCATCGGAAATAATTAATGAAGCAGCTGATATCTGCAGGCGGTTATTTCAAGGTGGTATCATGGATATCAAAACATCGAAATTTCATTGATGAGTTAGTTGATGGTTATCACAGTGATTAATCACCACATTAGATAAATATCATTTAAACAAGAATGATCATACACTACAACCATGATAAACCATCCAGTGTCTATATAGTAAACTCACTATTGCCTGATTATAGAGCGAGGGTTATTTGCAAGAATGGCTCCAAATGTAGCGCCGCTAGCAAAACAACTATCAAAGAAAGCCATTGATGTTATTCCTAATAAGGGTATTAGCCCTGTTGGAGACGTTGCCGGGAATGCGTTTTCTGCCGCGAAGGATAAACTAACAGCGCTAGTTCTAAGGCGAAGGAAACCACCAGCGTCATTGGGACCACTACCATCTACAACAGTGATGCCTGCAAGTGTTAGTAAAATAATAAATAACGCAGTAGATTAAAAATTAGCATCATTGACAACTTCGTTGACAACTCCATCATTGACAGCCAGCAATCAAGATAATATCACCGCAAATATGATAGCGGGAAGTGGCTTAAAACCACGACGAAATCTACGATAAATCATGATTTAGATCAACGAATATATAATACAATGTTATAATGGTCACCTGATACAGCGTTTGATATGGACGCCCCAGTGCTCAAGAATGATTCCGTACGTGATAACCAATTTTATTCTTATCAAACAATGCAACCTGATCTCCGATCAAGAATTGAACTTCAAGTCCATATTACCAGAAAACACTTTCTACCATGTGAAGCGTTTATTGAAGTGGAAGGAGAACTTATACGAACAGATGATACACCATACCCAAATAATGAAAATGTTCGAGTTGACTTGTCAATAATGGTATCATGGCACTATTTGAGAGTGTAAGATATATGATTGATGGAAGAGAAATTGAATGTATTGAGCGTTAGGTTGATATTGCCACTGGAATAATCGGGTTAGCGAGATATTCTGATGATTATACAAGATCAGCGGATCCATCTATCATGTTCTTTAAGAATATTACTGATAATGCTGATCACATTCAGTATATAAAATTACTAACACCAGTAGATACTGGAGCTGTTGATCAACCAGTTGATGCTGAACACGGAGCTAAACCAGCTGCCGTTTTTTGATGTTATAAGAAGCGTTAACCCCAATTACAACCTAGGATTTGCAACACGCATATCAATCTTGCAAGGACAGCATCGACGATTTTCATGCGCGATTCCACTGCATCATATTTTCTGATTCTGTTGAAATGTCCGAAAAGTTATCTACGGAGCAAAGCATACAAAAGTACTCGTGAGAAAGAGCGATGATAATAATGCAATCTGGCACGGTGCTGGTGTTGATCCTGGTAAAGTCATTTTAACAAAACTATCACGGTGGATGCCAGTAATATCTTCATCAATCACCGTAGAAGAGCGGCTACTATCATTTATGGATCATGGAGGAAAATCATTACTGAGTTGGTTATCAACAACAACACATACCATCGATTCTGATATTATTGGTACATTTACATAGCACTTGGCATCAAAACAAGGTGTTTCAGCTTCGCGTCATATATTTTTTGCGCTACAGGATATAAAGCGATTAAACAGTCAAGAACGCAGCCGTAGGATATTTGATAAATTAGGTGTCAATGAAGTCTCGCTGATAATATACGGACAACAAGAACCATCTGAGGATATACAACTTGATTACGAAACCAACCAAACAGCACGTGTGTATCATCGTCTGTTGTCATATATATGACGCGATCAAAATATCGATACTGGTCTGCAAATATCACAGTTGGATTTTAAAAAATTGTATCCGATCTATTACTTTTCGTTGGAACATCTTGATTTAACAAGACAGTCCGTCGGTGATATACACTTTAGAGCTCGTGTAGCCCCTGCTGGTGTTCCTTATAGAGCGGTTGCTGTCATTCTCAGCGACAAATCAATGCTACCTGCAGGCGTTTGTGGACGAATGAGAATCGTCGATGCACCAGTGGAAAATATGTAACAATTAGATCAATCTGTTATTGTATAATGTCATATCGTCATATTAGTGTTACGTTGACTCATGTTCAAATTAAAAAATTGCAATCAGAATCGGCTAAAAAATGCTGAAACACAATCAGATGTCTGGCGGGGCGAATAAATTGTCACTGACAACTCGTCAGATAAAACATTTCAATGACGAGCTCAAAGATAAAAAGGAGTTCAGATCACTCTCTGCAGACGCGATCAAAAACATGATAAAATCAGGTGGTATATTCCCGTTGTTAGCTGCGATTCCAGCCGTGATTGCGGCAGCGGCCCCAGCGGTGGCTAAAGCGGCGGCGTTAGGAGCCATTGGTACCGCGGCAGGAATGGCACTAAAGAAAGCAACCGGGTTTGGGTATAACAAAAGGGAAAGGGTCTAAGACTACCAGGAACCCCGCACATGTGGTACAAGGGAAGCGGTCTGAGACAAAGAGCCGGTTTATTAGTTCCAATGTCAAATTTTGATTTACTCGATGCTGCTAAAACAAACTCGCGATTACAAACTTCAGAGGTGTCTTTATGAAAGATCAGTTGCCGGCACAACCAAACAACGCTGAAACCGGTATCATTAATCTTGATAACAGCACCGGACCTGGAACTCACTAGGTTGCATACGCGATTGAACCGCGTGCAATCGTCTATTTCGATTCATACGGGCTAACACTGCCGAGGGAACTTATGAATTATATAAACCGCTTAACAACCATCGTTAGTATTTTACGCTACCAACACAACAAATGAATGACAAACCAATATGCGGCAACGAAGTATTAAATGTCCTTGACGCTATTTCATCATCTGGAAAACAACCTCATCGGGTCGTGAATGAATATACTAGCAATCGCTTTTTAGAGAGAGAAAGCTTTTTACAATAACATGATTGATATTTGGGGGAGATCTTTATCAGCGCTGAAGAAACATAGCGCAGATGGCACTGCAACCGGTGATATAAAACATATAATCGAAGATGAAATAGCCGAGATGTTGAACCTAGCAAGTGTTGATCCCATTGAAATAGTTATATTTCAAGATCGTCAGGGTAAATTTATTTCTAGTAATGTTTTCCTTGATGATATTTTAATTAAACAACGTAACACAGTAGAAAATGCTATTGCGGTATTTTCAGATCAGGGTAAACTCAATCCAGGTGTGCTTTTTTCAACTATTGTGGAACGAATTAACGATTTAGAACCATTGAAATCAATACGCGATGAAAACAACAACCATATAACTAAATTCGATGAGTTTTCTGAATTACAAAAAAATAAAATTGACAATATTGATAAGCCTGTGTCAGAATTTTTTGGTAATCTTTCGACAACCACGGAAGCTCATAGAGATTAAAGCTTATATGTTGGAACTAGCAACACGTCAAGTCAGATATACAGAACACGTTGAGAAGTTTACATCATTTCGTAAAAATATCATTGAGAAATTTTTGTAACCACGCTGGATAAAATTTACATAAAACTCCTTGATATTACAAAATCCATCGATGAGACGAAAATTTTCATCGAAGCAATCAAAGATGATGCAAAGAGAATGATAGCAATCATTGAAAGAACAACAATTCCTCATAAGAAAACCAACAACATAGTATACACGATTCAATACGGATCATTTGCGTGGACTCCTACAAATAACATATTAAATATCACTGCAACCGTCAAGGGTATTTATCGATTAACACTAGTATCACCAACTTAATTTAATATTTCATCGTCGAGTTCATTTGGGGTCAACAATATGATATCAACAATCATCGACAAGGATACAACTGAACAGTTCACAATAGATTCCACTGATAATAATTTGGTGAGGGTTTCAGTAACATGGTATGTGGAATTCATAGTGGATTTAAGTAAACAACTATATTGAAATCGTAAACGATTTGAAAATAAAATGACAACGCCACATTAGTATCGCTATGATCAGGTCAGAGAATTTCAAACTAGACTCAAAACCCTCACTGAGGAGTACCAGATGAAAATAAAGACATACCGACGAAGAATTACCGCAGTTGATGTAACGGTGTACTAGGTGAGTGGTGTAATCACCGGAGCCGGAATAATAATCGCATCTGTTACAATGATTGCTCCGGTTGTAGTTCCCATTTATATTTCTGCGGTGGCTACAATCGCAGGTATATTAACCGGGATAACAAAATAAATATCTTCATGCAGCCAGCACAAACTGCAAGATTACTTAATTAAGTTCCATGTTGTGTCAACTGCGTACTTGCAATTATCCTCGATGAAATCATTGTCGCTCCATGACACGACAGTAAGTGAGGATAAGTTTCCGAGAACGGTCCGGTTGTACGAGTCAACGATATCGAAAGTAGAGCAGGATAACAATAATAACAATGACAACACCGCAAGAACTACTTCAACGAATAGCGGAGAACACAACCCCGGTGAAAATCAGCATGATCTCAATAACCTCAACCAATCCTGAATTCAGTGTGCATTTCCATACCCCGATTCCCTTGAAGGAGATAGCGCTGACAAAAATACGAGTATATCACAGTTGGCCTAATATTAGGTCAGTAGCATTTGGTGGTCAACAACCGAATAATTCCTTGGTGTTTGGGAATAAGAATAAACCCGACGAAACTCCTGACCGGAACGTTGTTTCGTTGCTATCTGGATCATACCAAATCGAACAAATTAATGCTGAATTTCAACGCAGAATAAAATCTATTACTGGAACAGAATCGAAAATCGCTATAACGGTTCACGAACCGAAGCTCTCATCTGCCATTGAGATCAACCCACCTAATTATGTCGTAGATATCTATCAGAGTTCTATAAGGACAATACTGGGCTGGCCTGAAATAACACCTCCACGCGAACCACAAAAATATGATTATGTCACGGATAAACAATCATACCATGAAATTACCACATCATATCAAGAACACCTCAATGAAATAAAAAAAATCATCATTGCCGGGTAATTATTTTAATTTTTTTGATCGGGATTCCGCTTTTTGGCGATTTAAGGTTGGACAGACTCCAGAATCAATTACATACATAAATATTTACCATAACAGAATTATTGAATATTTTAACGAGATCAATCAAAAACACAGTCAACAACTACAACGACTACAAGCTTTCAATGAATCTAATAAGAATGAAATCATCACGAGATTGAAATATTAAATCAGCTTGCATCCAACTTGGAATATATCAACCAGCGAATAATTCAAGTAATAATTGATCAACGCGATGACAGCATTAATCACTCAAAACTAAATTTCCTAACTGGCTATAATATAATAGAAGCCGATCTACCGATTTTTAAGTTACCTGGGTATAACGCGCACGAACTAAAAAAATCTGTTAATGATCTCATTGATGAGAAATTCAATACGTTAGTCACAGCAAAGAGACAACAAAACAAGGGTCCAACTATCTTGACATATAATAATGACCCAGATGGTGGTGGTAGGCATATCGTTCCGCTCATCGTCAATATATCATCGGTGATAGCGCAAAATTTAGCATGTGATGTCATCAAAGGAAACGATCAAATAAATCTCGAGCTATCAAATCCAGCTCAGCAGCGATATACTTTATATTCATTTCCACCAAGGGCTCCTCAAGGATTTCTAATTATTGAGGATCCAACTAATCCAGTATGTATGATATGTCATAATGATCCATTAAAGAGAATTAATTTCAAACTAACTGACCAATGCAATAATCTGATTGAAGTAGTATATGGGGGCACTCTAGCGTCAAGGGAAAATCCAGTCAAAAAGGGCTTGGGCAAATCTAGCGTCAAGGGGAATTTAACATGGGGAAATGTAACTAGGAGTGAATGGGGAATTGAACATAGCGACAAGGATTGGGTCACTTTAGCGTCAATGGGACCGTAACGTTAAACATGGATATATCAGAATTGGTGTCAATGGGAATTTAACATAAGAATCTCGCCTGAAGTTCTAAGGGAATTGAACATTGGTGACTTCATTGTGTTTAAAGAGGGTCGAAACTATTTATAGGGTAAAATAGACTTGTAGGGAGAAAGGGCTGATAGGGACAAACATAGACATACAGAAAGAAACATGGGTTCAAAACATTTATTCAAGTATATACATAGGCTCTCTGGCCTGTGCTTTGGTCTAAGCACTATCCATTTAAAACATTCAAATCTGAACACAGAACAAATCTTTGATCTAGAAAAAATACTTTTATAATTAAATTGTATGCCTTCAAAAAGACCTCACTTTACATACAACGCATACGCATTTCATATAAGAATTTTACTTTTCATACAACAATTAATATCCATTTTTAAGAAAAAAGCTAAACCAAAACAAGTAACAAACAATCAAATAGGAGAAAGTTCATGTTGCTTTCTATATCCGTCACACACATGGTTTAAAATCTGGTCAGCTATCGCTTGTGTCCCAGCGTAGATGTTTCCCATTACGTACCCTTTTCATTCGTAAATCTGCTTGAGTCTTACGCTCGATACTTGGTGTGTGAAATGATTCATCTTTCTCGCTTGGCAGTGTTAGTCACAATGAACTATTGGTCTTGGACGATGTCCCTTTTTATATGCTGCCCAATCTCGACGTGACCGTACGGTAAAGTGAAGTGATTGGGAAGCCGCACTCTCTTCTGGTACACGATTTGATAGACTTTTTCCAAAGACCTACTGACGATTTGGTGTGTGGCTAACCGTACGATCTTGTGCGGTTCGTGGGTAGTCACTTTAAAAGTTTCATCCTGTCCAGACTGCAAGGCTTCTTGTAGTACGTCAAAGTTCACCACTTGACTGGTGCGATAATTGAGAGTCAATCCTTTTACTTTACATTCGGTGTGCATATCTCATTGTAGGTCTCGGTATTCGTAGCCGTAATTTTTAGGACCACCACTTGCAAAACTTAGAATCTTGTCGTCGGGATGTTCATCGGTCCAGGCTCCTAAACGGTCTCCTTCGATGGTAGGGTTGCACTGGTTCGGTCGGTGAATGTAGATGCAACTGTCTGTGTCAAAATAAAGGACGCGATCTCCTAGCAGTTCTAACACTTCGTACAATTTTAAGCGAGCGTGGGCTGTCACGTAAGCCGCAATGATGACATTTCCAAATTTGTCGGCTTCTACAAAGTCTAGTTCTTCTTCGTAATTGACTAAGATCAAGTCCTCACGAATGACGTCCACGTGTTTGATGACTTTGGTTTTGTCGTGAATCATCTGGAAGTAGCGGGAAGGTTCGGACAAATACTCCGTCTTGGGTAAAGACGGTCGTTGTGCCATTTTACCCCACAAACAATTGAGCATGAATTTGGCAAACGATCGCCTTCCTTCGTTTTTCTCGATGTGGTCTAAAGTGATGCCTTCCTGCTCCCGATATTTTTCTTTGAATATATTTTGGTCTTCGGGAGTGTGGCACCAGGACGGATAGCCGCTAGCTTCTTGTTTTAGTTTTAAAAAAGCATCCACGTAGTCTGCAAAAATACCTTTCTGTGTCTCGTTGCCCTTATGGTATTGTTGTGTCTTGGGAAAGTGGTAAATTTCGTGCACTTCTAACAGTCGGTATCCCAGGTCCAGAGCTTTAAACAATTCCACGCTCACCCACGTTCCTGTCAAGGCGCGTTCTTCCAGGCTGTGTTGACAAGGTTGATCTTGGTTGCACGTTTCGGCACATGTGCGACACAAAGGAAACATCAGTTTTCCTTGGCAATGGTGAGGTAAAACGGGATGGTACAAGTCTGTGGGAGGCAAGACTTTGCACTTGATCAATCCTTTATACTGACGTATGTGGTCCAAGTCAATGTGTTCTGTCATCAGTTCTGGGTGCCCTACGGGAAAGTGACTATATTTGCAGACGTACGGATACAGCGAACACACGTCCAAGTATTTGATTTCTTCTCCTTTCTCTTCATCCGCTTGGTACAGCAAACAAGTAGCATTCGTTCGTCCTCCGTACAAACTATCCCGAGGGTTCAATGGGTCCACCAACTTGTAACTTTCTACGATGCGTTTAAACTCGGGATCGGTTTTCAAACGCTGATCGTACTCGTGTTCCCACATTTCCACTACCTGGTATCCTTGCTGTTCTAACTTGAAACGTCGTTGACAAGTTGTCTGGTACAAATCTTCCATAGTCCGTTGTAAAAATTGATTTTTGGTGTCACGCTGAGGGTAGCACATAGGGCATCCGTGAAATAAGCATCCGTTAAACTCGTACACAATTTGAGGGTTTTTTAAGTCCCAACCATCCACCGAATAATTTCCGATGGTCTTTTCGCCTCCTCCGTTGCGAGAGTGTTGGATCCATTTGTTTTCCTTGTCACACAAGTAATGGAGCCAGCGTAGGGCTTTGACAGAGTATTGCCGTTTGACAAAGTTCGTCGTTTGAGGACTGATGACAGCTAGAGTATTTTCAGGCATGAAGCATTTTCGGTACACTAAGGAACATGCTTTGGCGATGGTACAAGCTTCTTTCAAAGGATCGATCCCTCCGTACTCCAAGAACAATTCTCGAAATTTTCCACAGCAACGTCGTAAAATGTCCACGTCAGATCGACAGTACTTTAACATTTCTTCTTGAAAGTCAAAAGGGTCCGAGGCGTGAGTCTGGTACCAAGCGAAGAAAGCTTCTCGTTGTTCGGTACGCATGTTGTCAGGGTCGTAATAGTGAGCCTCCGGCAAATGGGGCAGAACGGTACGTTGATTGGCTTCGGTATTGAAAAAGTGTGGAAAATAACCTTTAGCCATTTCTGGCATACCAAACGTTTTAGGCATGCGACTCAATGGCATGGCCAAGTAACTCATCGAATCTTTAAACTGCACTTGTCCTACTTGCATGTAAATGATTTTGGCTCCGTTCAAAGTCACTTTAGGACGTTCGGTACTTTGTTCCGTATAGTATCTGAGCAGAAATTGCCCATCGTATCCCGAGAAATTGTGAGCCATGACCGTGGCATGGCGATGACAATCTCCGTAACGTTCGATGTCTTCTGGACTCCACGTCTCATCGATGGGGTTTAAGATCCATTGGGCAAAATTGACCAAGGTGTTTGACCCTCGAAATATTTTTTGACGTCCTCCAGGAATCTTGCTACAGTGAGGGCAATGACTAAAGATGGGCTCTTGGATACACTGATCGCACGCTCGATGAGCCACGCAGAAATTGGGAATGTGAATACCGGTCTCTTGCATGCATTCGAAATCAAAAAAGATAAAATTTCCTTTTTTCTGGGTATCTTCTGGTTGGGGTTGGTATTTTTGAATGAAGCATTCGTGATCCAAATCCACGATTTGGCGACAAATGTGACATAGTTTCTTACCTCGACAAACGTGAAACTTGGCACTATTGGTACGTATGCCTTGTCCACAAGTAGGGCACAATCTCAGGAGTTGACAAGCATTTCTCTGCTGTGAACCGTGCATCTTCAAATGTTGTTGGTAACAGGTAGGACTGACAAAAGTGCGCTGACAAACAGGGCAATGCACTCTTTCTTTTCCTTTGTCCAGACAAGGTTTAGAGGCCAAACATCCCTCACATTTTGATCCACAATACTTGTGTTGTTCTCGATTGTTATAACCACAGTCACATTTTTCACAGTAGTAACTGTATCCCAGGAATCCAGTGATACTGGTAATGGTATCAAAATGCTCATCGTGATGATAGACGTGAATGTATTTTCCGTCTTTGAAATCGTGGCCTCGAAACAAAAGAGGTCCACGCACTTCTTGAGGGTGTACTTTCAAGGTGTAACGTGGAGCCAAGACGTCTTGCAACTTTTGCATTTCTGGAATGCCGCTAAGGGTGTCTTTGGATATCCCCGCTTGCTGTAACAGGAGTTCTGCTTCACTTCTTTGTTTGGCTCGGTCCGATTGTTGAATAGTTTTCCAGGCTCTTTTCCATTCTGCCGTGTCGTTCTTGTTGGCATACGTTCGTCCCACGACGACAGCACGGGCTAAACACATCTGGTCTTGAGGATTGTTAATTCGGACGAGGCTTAGTTTGGTGTTGCGAAGGTTGTCGACCAATAATACTTTTTTGCGTCCTGTCCCCTGGGGAAGAGACACGTGGGTCATGAACAGTGTGGCTTTTCCGTTGGCGATGTGAAACTTGTCATTGGATTGTTACACATGTTGAATCTTGTCGATGACTTTAGAAGGTGTCAGTTCTGATGGACTGCTAAACTCGATCCAAACAGGAGACTTCAAACGGTCGTGATGAATGGAAAGTGTCAAGCGATCGTCTTCTTTGCATTGGCATCGTAGTTTCAGTGAGGTTAACAAAGAGTCCCACAAATCGGCGATGAACCCTTCTGCTTTCTCCAAAGGTACTTCCGACTTGAAATCTTTAATTTTCACCGTGTACCTGTAGGCTGTAGTTCTAAATTTTCTAGAGGAGCGTTTTTCCGTCTCTCGAATGTGGTAATACGTTTCGGGTGATACTGGTGGACTTTGGTTTGGAATATGCTCTCTCGGTCTGGCCGCAGACGTGGAAGGTATCGGTTCAGGTTCGCTCATGTCTTCGATTTGAGCAAACACTTCTTTACGTGTGTGAGGCGATACGTCACGTCGCTGCCTCTTACCTTCTTCTTCTCTCTCACTGAAATCGTGCGATCGTTTCATCCCAATTACTGATTCAGAAATGATTTAACTAAGTTCGATTTCTCTTTATATATACCCTTATGTACCTCTAGTTATGATAATGACTTGGTATATTTCACAAGGGCAAGTGAAAGTCCAACAGTTTGGAAGCCCTGGATGACTTATGCAAACGACAATAGTAAGTCTGAAACACCTCATGCATCTTGACGACCCTTCGATTCAAATCCTACCACGAAAAGAAAAAGGTTGCAAGAAAAGGAAAAAAACTAGACAGTTGGTGTCATCAAGAGCTCCAGAGACTATACTGTACTGTTAAAACACGTACGTACTCCATCTAGAAAACAACGCTACTTGACTACGATGTCTCATTCTCTTTGTCACTTCTACTTTGCTGTTGACCGCGATATCTACCAACCCTGATTACACGTCTTTCTTCATTTGATATTTTAAGAAAATAATAAACCCATTTTTAAAAGAACTACCCATTTTTTTGACAACAGCGACGATGTCTCCTCCTGCTCTTACTACTGTTGCTGCACCTACAACGGTGATCTTTCATAAGACCAAAGCATGAGTCAGAGTAAGTTAAGTTGTGAAGCTGAGCAGAGGTCTATAAACAACAACTGTCAAGACCCTAGGTTCCAGTTCTGTTTGTGATAATAACTTGTGATACTTCACATTTTCTAAAGTGTAAATGTGTGCAAGTCGTACAAAAGTTATGTGACTATAGCATTTGACACTTGCACAGACACTTCACTTCATAAGTATCAAGAAAAAATTACTATCAGATGTTTACCATTATACAAAACACGCACACACTTGCAATGTGACATGAATCTGCACTTCCATATTTGTGGATATCCCACAGATTCGTCCCAAATTTTTCTTGTGCATGTCAGATTACATTCAATGCCTTCTCCAAGTGAAAGACATTTCTACACGTCACTGCGTTTGATAAATTCGGTTGTTTGTTTTTTGGGGTGTTAGTCATCGTTTATCTTCAATTCTATTCTTTTATGTATTGTTTCTTTTATAGAAGATGTAAGATTGTTTATTGCTGTAACGGTATATATTTTGTTTAGTCTATTGCTGCAAAAAGAAAATATATATAGCACAGGGCTTACGTTTGTTCATATTTTTATTATTTCAAGCTCTACATAACGTACCAAGTTTGTTTTGCAAGAGGATTGAAACTTAAAGTTGCGCAGACGTGAAGGAAAACATACCTTTGTTACAAAAGTTTGCACTCTGTGTTCATTCTAATCATGCTTGCCTTATATCTTTTTGTTTTAGATAACACATTTCTTCTGATGTAAATACATGCATCTCTGGACAGACAGTTTAGGTTATCATCCTTCATGTTCACTGTACTTTAGTTTATTTACTTTATACAAACCCCAAATTCACTAGTTTGACAAAATTTACCACTTAGTACTATATTATTTCTCTCTACCTAGGCGAATGTGTTTATGTCAAAATGTCAAAGTGAGAAAGTATTTTCTTGGTCAGTTTTAAAACTCGAACAATAATTGCACAGTTAAGTGGTTGATGTGTCATGAAGAAATGGTACAATGCGCAACAAAGGGATTGTAAGTTCACACTCCAGTCTGTCTGCGCTGCAAATGAATCAGTGCATGAGCCTAGGCAAAACAATGCGTCAGTCGTTAGAAGCAATTTATTGGCTACACTTTTTTCTACCCCCTTAGCTTCGAAATGCCCTCACTCGTTCTTAGTACAGTGACAAGATAAGACGTGTTTTTTCTGCGCCTGATCACTACACTATCTACCTTGAATTTCGAACCAAACAATGCGTCACTCATTGTAAGTGATTTCATTGGCAAACCGATATTTTCTACCGCCTTCGCTTCAAATCGGCTTCAGTTGTTATTCTCACGGCGAGAAGATAAGGCGTGTATTTCTGTACCTGTCCACTAGTCACTTTCCAAACAATAAAACTTATGCACAAATAATCGCACCATCATTGAAATGTCAGTCTTATTGCGAAATACACCAAAACATGTTTGGATGTACTATTCTGTGAGAACTTCACAAAACGTTTTTGACATAATGATTTTAGTAGGCTATGTCTGTAATTCATTCTTGTGATATTTTACAATAGTGGTTTATTTCCTAAAGGAATAAGTATGTCAGTGAGATGTGTGTGAAATTTCGTAAGGAAAATATACTATACAAAACGTAAAAGAGTGGTGATATTTTTAAAAGTAGGAATAACACACACTCTCTCTCTCTCTCTCTCTCTCTCTCTCTCTCTCTCTCTCTCTCTCTCTCTCTCTCCTAGCAATTTTTATTGAAATCTAATGGCATCTGTTCCTGTTATGAAGATACCTCTCCAAAATTGTGAGCTGTAGTCACCATAATTACGTAAACTGTTCCGTCTGTCATGTAAATTTGTTTACAAAACTTGCACCCTAAAATTATAGAACGAATTTTTCTTCTATCAGTAAATCATTGTATGAAACAAAATCTTGAGTTGACTTCAGCTTGTACAATTCAGGTATCTTATCTGTATTCTGTTTTTGCACACTGCAATGTGTCATGAAAACAATCCTAGTTTTTTCTTCTTCTTCCAAAAGGCAGCAAACACAGGGCTTTTTCAAGAATGACGCGAGTGACATTGCACTGTATAACCCTGCCTATGGTTAACTCTAAATTCTGAAAGCGAAACATGCGTTCAGAACAATTGTAGCAATGTTCGACCTATTTCTCTCAGTTTAGACTGTCGATAGAACAAGGCACATTTTGATACTGCATCTTTTCCATACCCTTAGATTTGTGAAAACTTTGTAACATTGTTGGTAGCGTGTGCTGCGAAACACAGGACACCTCGTTCATTTTCGATCCACAGCAAAATGTTAAGTAGGCAATTGACAATACGTACCGCACTATAATCTGTATAAAATTGATGAATGAATGAATGAATGAAAACAATGACCATTTCTCATATGTAATGTGCGTTGGTCTTTATTAACGTTGTCCTTATCATGCCGCAAAAAAATAACAGACTCCAAAATGGTGTCCTACGTTTTGTATTTATTTACCAGTAATGTTAGCTATTTCTACCCATCTCTCAAACACTTCAGGCTAAAATATTGCCCAATCTAGTGTTACCCATTTCAGTACAATTTGTGTGCGTGCTGTTGCTTTAGAAAAAAAATATGTGTTCGACTTATTGTAATAGTTATAAAAAAAACAGACCCCAAATTGGTGTTTAACGTTTTTTTAACCATTTGTTTTTTTCTTTCTTTCTTTCTAAAACTTACACCTGTCCACTAGTCACTTTCCAAACAATAAAACTTATGCACAAATAATCGCACCATCGTTGAAATGTCAGTCTTATTGCGAAATACACCAAAACATGTTTGGATGTACTATTCTGTGAGAACTTCACAAAACGTTTTTGACAGAATGATTTTAGTAAGCTATGTCTGCAATTCATTCTTGTGATATTTTACAATAGTGGTTTATTTCCTAAAGGAATAAGTATGTCAGTGAGATGTGTGTGAAATTTCGTAAGGAAAATATACTATACAAAACGTAAAAGAGTAGTGATATTTTTAAAAGTAGGAATAACACACTCTCTCTCTCTCTCTCTCTCTCTCTCTCTCTCTCTCTCTCTCTCTCTCTCTCTCTCTCTCTCTCTCTCTCTCTCTCTCTCTCTCTCTCCTAGCAATTTTTATTGAAATCTAATGGCATCTGTTCCTGTTTTGAAGATACCTCTCCAAAATTGTGAGCTGTAGTCACCATAATTACGTAAACTGTTCCGTCTGTCATGTAAATTTGTTTACAAAACTTACATCCTAAAATTATAAAACGATTTTTTCTTCCATCAGTAAATCATTGTATGAAACAAAATCTTGAGTTGACTTCAGCTTGTACAATTCAGGTATCTTAGCATCCTATTTATGCGCACTGTAATGTGTCATGAAAACAATTCTAACATTAGATCTACTGTTTTTTCTGCTTCTTCCAAAAGGCAACAAACACAGGGTTTTTTCAAGAATGGCGCGAGTGACATTGCACTGTATAACCCTGCCTATGGTTAACTCTAAATTCTGAAAGCGAAACACGCGTTCAGAACAATTGTAGCAATGTTCGACCTATTTCTCTCAGTTTAGACTGTCGATAGAACAAGGCAAGTTTTTTATACTGCTTCTTTTTCATACCCTTAGATTTGTGATAACTGTGCAACATTGTTGGTAGCGTGTGCTGCGAAACACAGGACACCTCGTACATTTTCGATCCACTGCAAAATGTTAAGTAGGCAATTGACAATACGTATCGCACTATCTTCTTTATAAAATTGATGAATGAATGAATGAATGAATGAAAACAATGACCATTTCTCATATGTAATGTGTGTTGGTCTTTATTAACGTTGTCATTATCATACCGCAAAAAATAGCAGACCCCAAAATGGTGTCCTACGTTTTGTATTTATTTACCAGTAATGTTAGCTATGTCTGCCCATCTCTCAAAGACTCCAGGCTAAAGTATCGACTACTCTACTGTTACCCATTTCAGTACAATTTATTTGGGTGACAGTAGATTAAATAAATGTGTGTAAGTGTTTACAATAACACTTGTGTGCGTGCTTTTGCTTGAGAAAAAAAAATATGTGTAAGACCTATTGTAATGATTATATTAAAAACAGACCCCAAAATGGTGTTTAACGTAGTTTTTTTTTATAATCATCACAATAGGTCTTACACATATTTTTTTTCCCAAGCAAAAGCACGCACACAAGTGTTATTGTAAACTCTTACACACATTTATTTAATCTACTGTCACCCAAATAAATTGTACTGAAATGGGTAACAGTAGAGTAGTCGATACTTTAGCCTGGAGTCTTTGAGAGATGGGCAGACATAGCTAACATTACTGGTAAATAAATACAAAACGTAGGACACCATTTTGGGGTCTGCTATTTTTTGCGGTATGATAATGACAACGTTAATAAAGACCAACACACATTACATATGAGAAATGGTCATTGTTTTCATTCATTCATTCATTCATCAATTTTATAAAGAAGATAGTGCGATACGTATTGTCAATTGCCTACTTAACATTTTGCAGTGGATAGAAAATGTACGAGGTGTCCTGTGTTTCGCAGCACACGCTACCAACAATGTTGCACAGTTATCACACATCTAAGGGTATGAAAAAGAAGCAGTATAAAAAATTTGCCTTGTTCTATCGACAGTCTAAACTGAGAGAAATAGGTCGAACATTGCTACAATTGTTCTGAACGCGTGTTTCGCTTTCAGAATTTAGAGTTAACCATAGGCAGAGTTATACAGTGCAATGTCACTCGCGCCATTCTTGAAAAAACCCTGTGTTTGTTGCCTTTTGGAAGAAGAAGAAAAAACGGTAGATCTAATGTTAGAATTGTTTTCATGACACATTACAGTGCGCAAAAATAGGATGCTAAGATACCTGAATTGTACAAGCTGAAGTCAACTCAAGATTTTGTTTCATACAATGATTTACTGATAGAAGAAAAAATCGTTTTATAATTTTAGGATGTAAGTTTTGTAAACAAATTTACATGACAGACGGAACAGTTTACGTAATTATGGTGACTACAGCTCACAATTTTGGAGAGGTATCTTCAAAACAGGAACAGATGCCATTAGATTTCAATAAAAATTGCTAGGAGAGAGAGAGAGAGAGAGAGAGAGAGAGAGAGAGAGAGAGAGAGAGAGAGAAAATGTTATTCCTACTTTTAAAAATATCACTACTCTTTTACGTTTTGTATAGTATATTTTCCTTACGAAATTTCACACACATCTCACTGACATACTTATTCCTTTAGGAAATAAACCACTATTGTAAAATATCACAAGAATGAATTGCAGACATAGCTTACTAAAATCATTCTGTCAAAAACGTTTTGTGAAGTTCTCACAGAATAGTACATCCAAACATGTTTTGGTGTATTTCGCAATAAGACTGACATTTCAACGATGGTGCGATTATTTGTGCATAAGTTTTATTGTTTGGAAAGTGACTAGTGGACAGGTGTAAGTTTTAGAAAGAAAGAAAGAAAAAACAAATGGTTAAAAAAACGTTAAACACCAATTTGGGGTCTGTTTTTTTTATAACTATTACAATAAGGCGAACACATATTTTTTTTCTAAAGCAACAGCACGCACACAAATTGTACTGAAATGGGTAACACTAGATTGGGCAATATTTTAGCCTGAAGTGTTTGAGAGATGGGTAGACATAGCTAACATTACTGGTAAATAAATACAAAACGTAGGACACCATTTTGGAGTCTGTTATTTTTTTGCGGCATGATAAGGACAACGTTAATAAAGACCAACGCACATTACATATGAGAAATGGTCATTGTTTTCATTCATTCATTCATTCATCAATTTTATACAGATTATAGTGCGGTACGTATTGTCAATTGCCTACTTAACATTTTGCTGTGGATCGAAAATGAACGAGGTGTCCTGTGTTTCGCAGCACACGCTACCAACAATGTTACAAAGTTTTCACAAATCTAAGGGTATGGAAAAGATGCAGTATCAAAATGTGCCTTGTTCTATCGACAGTCTAAACTGAGAGAAATAGGTCGAACATTGCTACAATTGTTCTGAACGCATGTTTCGCTTTCAGAATTTAGAGTTAACCATAGGCAGGGTTATACAGTGCAATGTCACTCGCGTCATTCTTGAAAAAGCCCTGTGTTTGCTGCCTTTTGGAAGAAGAAGAAAAAACTAGGATTGTTTTCATGACACATTGCAGTGTGCAAAAACAGAATACAGATAAGATACCTGAATTGTACAAGCTGAAGTCAACTCAAGATTTTGTTTCATACAATGATTTACTGATAGAAGAAAAATTCGTTCTATAATTTTAGGGTGCAAGTTTTGTAAACAAATTTACATGACAGACGGAACAGTTTACGTAATTATGGTGACTACAGCTCACAATTTTGGAGAGGTATCTTCATAACAGGAACAGATGCCATTAGATTTCAATAAAAATTGCTAGGAGAGAGAGAGAGAGAGAGAGAGAGAGAGAGAGAGAGAGAGAGAGAGAGAGAGAGTGTGTTATTCCTACTTTTAAAAATATCACCACTCTTTTACGTTTTGTATAGTATATTTTCCTTACGAAATTTCACACACATCTCACTGACATACTTATTCCTTTAGGAAATAAACCACTATTGTAAAATATCACAAGAATGAATTACAGACATAGCCTACTAAAATCATTATGTCAAAAACGTTTTGTGAAGTTCTCACAGAATAGTACATCCAAACATGTTTTGGTGTATTTCGCAATAAGACTGACATTTCAATGATGGTGCGATTATTTGTGCATAAGTTTTATTGTTTGGAAAGTGACTAGTGGACAGGTACAGAAATACACGCCTTATCTTCTCGCCGTGAGAATAACAACTGAAGCCGATTTGAAGCGAAGGCGGTAGAAAATATCGGTTTGCCAATGAAATCACTTACAATGAGTGACGCATTGTTTGGTTCGAAATTCAAGGTAGATAGTGTAGTGATCAGGCGCAGAAAAAACACGTCTTATCTTGTCACTGTACTAAGAACGAGTGAGGGCATTTCGAAGCTAAGGGGGTAGAAAAAAGTGTAGCCAATAAATTGCTTCTAACGACTGATGCATTGTTTTGCCTAGGCTCATGCACTGATTCATTTGCAGCGCAGACAGACTGGAGTGTGAACTTACAATCCCTTTGTTGCGCATTGTACCATTTCTTCATGACACATCAACCACTTAACTGTGCAATTATTGTTCGAGTTTTAAAACTGACCAAGAAAATACTTTCTCACTTTGACACTTTGACATAAACACATTCGCCTAGGTAGAGAGAAATAATATAGTACTAAGTGGTAAATTTTGTCAAACTAGTGAATTTGGGGTTTGTATAAAGTAAATAAACTAAAGTACAGTGAACATGAAGGATGATAACCTAAACTGTCTGTCCAGAGATGCATGTATTTACATCAGAAGAAATGTGTTATCTAAAACAAAAAGATATAAGGCAAGCATGATTAGAATGAACACAGAGTGCAAATTTTTGTAACAAAGGTATGTTTTCCTTCACGTCTGCGCAACTTTAAGTTTCAATCCTCTTGCAAAACAATCTTGGTACGTTATGTAGAGCTTGAAATAATAAAAATACGAACAAACTTAAGCCCTGTGCTATATATATTTTCTTTTTGCAGCAATAGACTAAACAAAATATATACCGTTACAGCAATAAACAATCTTACATCTTCTATAAAAGAAACAATACATAAAAGAATAGAATTGAAGATAAACGATGACTAACACCCCAAAAAACAAACAACCGAATTTATCAAACGCAGTGACGTGTAGAAATGTCTTTCACTTGGAGAAGGCATTGAATGTAATCTGACATGCACAAGAAAAATTTGGGACGAATCTGTGGGATATCCACAAATATGGAAGTGCAGATTCATGTCACATTGCAAGTGTGTGCGTGTTTTGTATAATGGTAAACATCTGATAGTAATTTTTTCTTGATACTTATGAAGTGAAGTGTCTGTGCAAGTGTCAAATGCTATAGTCACATAACTTTTGTACGACTTGCACACATTTACACTTTAGAAAATGTGAAGTATCACAAGTTATTATCACAAACAGAACTGGAACCTAGGGTCTTGACAGTTGTTGTTTATAGACCTCTGCTCAGCTTCACAACTTAACTTACTCTGACTCATGCTTTGGTCTTATGAAAGATCACCGTTGTAGGTGCAGCAACAGTAGTAAGAGCAGGAGGAGACATCGTCGCTGTTGTCAAAAAAATGGGTAGTTCTTTTAAAAATGGGTTTATTATTTTCTTAAAATATCAAATGAAGAAAGACGTGTAATCAGGGTTGGTAGATATCGCGGTCAACAGCAAAGTAGAAGTGACAAAGAGAATGAGACATCGTAGTCAAGTAGCGTTGTTTTCTAGATGGAGTACGTACGTGTTTTAACAGTACAGTATAGTCTCTGGAGCTCTTGATGACACCAACTGTCTAGTTTTTTTCCTTTTCTTGCAACCTTTTTCTTTTCGTGGTAGGATTTGAATCGAAGGGTCGTCAAGATGCATGAGGTGTTTCAGACTTACTATTGTCGTTTGCATAAGTCATCCAGGGCTTCCAAACTGTTGGACTTTCACTTGCCCTTGTGAAATATACCAAGTCATTATCATAACTAGAGGTACATAAGGGTATATATAAAGAGAAATCGAACTTAGTTAAATCATTTCTGAATCAGTAATTGGGATGAAACGAACGCACGATTTCAGTGAGAGAGAAGAAGAAGGTAAGAGGCAGCGACGTGACGTATCGCCTCACACACGTAAAGAAGTGTTTGCTCAAATCGAAGACATGAGCGAACCTGAACCGATACCTTCCACGTCTGCGGCCAGACCGAGAGAGCATATTCCAAACCAAAGTCCACCAGTATCACCCGAAACGTATTACCACATTCGATAGACGGAAAAACGCTCCTCTAGAAAATTTAGAACTACAGCCTACAGGTACACGGTGAAAATTAAAGATTTCAAGTCGGAAGTACCTTTGGAGAAAGCAGAAGGGTTCATCGCCGATTTGTGGGACTCTTTGTTAACCTCACTGAAACTACGATGCCAATGCAAAGAAGACGATCGCTTGACACTTTCCATTCATCACGACGGTTTGAAGTCTCCTGTTTGGATCGAGTTTAGCAGTCCATCAGAACTGACACCTTCTAAAGTCATCGACAAGATTCAACATGTGCAACAATCCAATGACAAGTTTCACATCGCCAACGGAAAAGCCACACTGTTCATGACCCACGTGTCTCTTCCCCAGGGGACAGGACGCAAAAAAGTATTATTGGTCGACAACCTTCGCAACACCAAACTAAGCCTCGTCCGAATTAACAATCCTCAAGACCAGATGTGTTTAGCCCGTGCTGTCGTCGTGGGACGAACGTATGCCAACAAGAACGACACGGCAGAATGGAAAAGAGCCTGGAAAACTATTCAACAATCGGACCGAGCCAAACAAAGAAGTGAAGCAGAACTCCTGTTACAGCAAGCGGGGATATCCAAAGACACCCTTAGCGGCATTCCAGAAATGCAAAAGTTGCAAGACGTCTTGGCTCCACGTTACACCTTGAAAGTACACCCTCAAGAAGTGCGTGGACCTCTTTTGTTTCGAGGCCACGATTTCAAAGACGGAAAATACATTCACGTCTATCATCACGATGAGCATTTTGATACCATTACCAGTATCACTGGATTCCTGGGATACAGTTACTACTGTGAAAAATGTGACTATGGTTATAACAATCGAGAACAACACAAGTATTGTGGATCAAAATGTGAGGGATGTTTGGCCTCTAAACCTTGTCTGGACAAAGGAAAAGAAAGAGTGCATTGCCCTGTTTGTCAGCGCACTTTTGTCAGTCCTACCTGTTACCAACAACATTTGAAGATGCACGGTTCACAGCAGAGAAATGCTTGTCAACTCCTGAGATTGTGCCCTACTTGTGGACAAGGCATACGTACCAATAGTGCCAAGTTTCACGTTTGTCGAGGTAAGAAACTATGTCACATTTGTCGCCAAATCGTGGATTTGGATCACGAATGCTTCATTCAAAAATACCAACCCCAACCAGAAGATACCCAGAAAAAAGGAAATTTTATCTTTTTTGATTTCGAATGCATGCAAGAGACCGGTATTCACATTCCCAATTTCTGCGTGGCTCATCGAGCGTGCGATCAGTGTATCCAAGAGCCCATCTTTAGTCATTGCCCTCACTGTAGCAAGATTCCTGGAGGACGTCAAAAAATATTTCGAGGGTCAAACACCTTGGTCAATTTTGCCCAATGGATCTTAAACCCCATCGATGAGACGTGGAGTCCAGAAGACATCGAACGTTACGGAGATTGTCATCGCCATGCCACGGTCATGGCTCACAATTTCTCGGGATACGATGGGCAATTTCTGCTCAGATACTATACGGAACAAAGTACCGAACGTCCTATAGTGACTTTGAACGGAGCCAAAATCATTTACATGCAAGTAGGACAAGTGCAGTTTAAAGATTCGATGAGTTACTTGGCCATGCCATTGAGTCGCATGCCTAAAACGTTTGGTATGCCAGAAATGGCTAAAGGTTATTTTCCACACTTTTTCAATACCGAAGCCAATCAACGTACCGTTCTGCCCCATTTGCCGGAGGCTCACTATTACGACCCTGACAACATGCGTACCGAACAACGAGAAGCTTTCTTCGCTTGGTACCAGACTCACGCCTCGGACCCTTTTGACTTTCAAGAAGAAATGTTAAAGTACTGTCGATCTGACGTGGACATTTTACGACGTTGCTGTAGAAAATTTCGAGAATTGTTCTTGGAGTACGGAGGGATCGATCCTTTGAAAGAAGCTTGTACCATCGCCAAAGCATGTTCCTTAGTGTACCGAAAATGCTTCATGCCTGAAAATACTCTAGCTGTCATCAGTCCTCAAACGACGAACTTTGTCAAACGGCAATACTCTGTCAAAGCCCTACGCTGGCTCCATTACTTGTGTGACAAGGAAAACAAATGGATCCAACACTCTCGCAACGGAGGAGGCGAAAAGACCATCGGAACGTATTCGGTGGATGGTTGGGACTTAAAAAACCCTCAAATTGTGTACGAGTTTAACGGATGCTTATTTCACGGATGCCCTATGTGCTACCCTCAGCGTGACACCAAAAATCAATTTTTACAACGGACTATGGAAGATTTGTACCAGACAACTTGTCAACGACGTTTCAAGTTAGAACAGCAAGGATACCAGGTAGTGGAAATGTGGGAACACGAGTACGATCAGCGTTTGAAAACCGATCCCGAGTTTAAACGCATCGTAGAAAGTTACAAGTTGGTGGACCCATTGAACCCTCGGGATAGTTTGTACGGAGGACGAACGAATGCTACTTGTTTGCTGTACCAAGCGGATGAAGAGAAAGGAGAAGAAATCAAATACTTGGACGTGTGTTCGCTGTATCCGTACGTCTGCAAATATAGTCACTTTCCCGTAGGGCACCCAGAACTGATGACAGAACACATTGACTTGGACCACATACGTCAGTATAAAGGATTGATCAAGTGCAAATTCTTGCCTCCCACAGACTTGTACCATCCCGTTTTACCTCACCATTGCCAAGGAAAACTGATGTTTCCTTTGTGTCGCACATGTGCCGAAACGTGCAACCAAGATCAACCTTGTCAACACAGCCTGGAAGAACGCGCCTTGACAGGAACGTGGGTGAGCGTGGAATTGTTTAAAGCTCTGGACCTGGGATACCGACTGTTAGAAGTGCACGAAATTTACCACTTTCCCAAGACACAACAATACCATAAAGGCAACGAGACACAGAAATGTATTTTTGCAGACTACGTGGATGCTTTTTTAAAACTAAAACAAGAAGCTAGCGGCTATCCGTCCTGGTGCCACACTCCCGAAGACCAAAATATATTCAAAGAAAAATATCGGGAGCAGGAAGGCATCACTTTAGACCACATCGAGAAAAACGAAGGAAGGCGATCGTTTGCCAAAGTCATGCTCAATTGTTTGTGGGGTAAAATGGCACAACGACCGTCTTTACCCAAGACGGAGTATTTGTCCGAACCTTCCCGCTACTTCCAGATGATTCACGACAAAACCAAAGTCATCAAACACGTGGACGTCATTCGTGAGGACTTGATCTTAGTCAATTACGAAGAAGAACTAGACTTTGTAGAAGCCGACAAATTTGGAAATGTCATCATTGCGGCTTACGTGACAGCCCACGCTCGCTTAAAATTGTACGAAGTGTTAGAACTGCTAGGAGATCGCGTCCTGTATTTTGACACATACAGTTGCATCTACATTCACCGACCGAACCAGTGCAACCCTACCATCGAAGGAGACCGTTTAGGAGCCTGGACCGATGAACATCCCGACGACAAGATTCTAAGTTTTGCAAGTGGTGGTCCTAAAAATTACGGCTACGAATACCGAGACCTACAATGAGATATGCACACCGAATGTAAAGTAAAAGGATTGACTCTCAATTATCGCACCAGTCAAGTGGTGAACTTTGACGTACTACAAGAAGTCTTGCAGTCTGGACAGGATGAAACTTTTAAAGTGACTACCCACGAACCGCACAAGATCGTACGGTTAGCCACACACCAAATCGTCAGTAGGTCTTTGGAAAAAGTCTATCAAATCGTGTACCAGAAGAGAGTGCGGCTTCCCAATCACTTCACTTTACCGTACGGTCACGTCGAGATTGGGCAGCATATAAAAAGGGACATCGTCCAAGACCAATAGTTCATTGTGACTAACACTGCCAAGCGAGAAAGATGAATCATTTCACACACCATGTATCGAGCGTAAGACTCAAGCAGATTTACGAATGAAAAGGGTACGTAATGGGAAACATCTACGCTGGGACACAAGCGATAGCTGACCAGATTTTAAACCATGTGTGTGACGGATATAGAAAGCAACATGAACTTTCTCCTATTTGATTGTTTGTTACTTGTTTTGGTTTAGCTTTTTCCTTAAAAATGGATATTAATTGTTGTATGAAAAGTAAAATTCTTATATGAAATGCGTATGCGTTGTATGTAAAGTGAGGTCTTTTTGAAGGCATACAATTTAATTATAAAAGTATTTTTTCTAGATCAAAGATTTGTTCTGTGTTCAGATTTGAATGTTTTAAATGGATAGTGCTTAGACCAAAGCACAGGCCAGAGAGCCTATGTATATACTTGAATAAATGTTTTGAACCCATGTTTCTTTCTGTATGTCTATGTTTGTCCCTATCAGCCCTTTCTCCCTACAAGTCTATTTTACCCTATAAATAGTTTCGACCCTCTTTAAACACAATGAAGTCACCAATGTTCAATTCCCTTAGAACTTCAGGTGAGATTCTTATGTTAAATTCCCATTGACACCAATTCTGATATATCCATGTTTAACGTTACGGTCCCATTGACGCTAAAGTGACCCAATCCTTGTCGCTATGTTCAATTCCCCATTCACTCCTAGTTACATTTCCCCATGTTAAATTCCCCTTGACGCTAGATTTGCCCAAGCGCTTTTTGACTGGATTTTCCCTTGACGCTAGAATGCCCCCATATACTACTGATTGATCTATGATATGAGGTTTTACAAATTAGTCTGTTTGTGAAATGGTGAAAAATCGTTAACCCCATAGCAGCAGAGATGGCGCGACGACATTGGCATATGGGTTGTAATATTTTATTTTTCGTTTTTCGTAAGAGGGTTTTGCTTAACAATATTTGCCTACAAAGTTTTACAGTTCGCCCGCTCTGCTGCTATATATGATCATCGAAGCATGGCGGTGAAAGACTACGGATACCATGATAATGAAAATCACCTGTATGTACCAAAAATCACATAATTATTCATGTATAAGTAGTTTCGTCAAAGTATAAATAATGCAATATGAGCCTAAATTGTGATGTCACGTAGGAATGAAATGCTCCTTACACTCGATGGAATGTTCATGCAGTTAGACATTGCTCAAGTGTCGCCAATAGAAGCATACATCAGCATGACGCGACCGAAAACAACATGGATAGAGTCTGAACTGTACCTGTCCGACAAGAGCAGAACTAATACATACATGTACACGACTGTCTACATTACACACACAAAACCGTCACATGCACATTAACTGAGGCAACGTTTTATAGAAATAGGTGCGACAATATATACTATGAGACATTAGGCCAGTAGAAGTAAAAACATTGCAGTTAGCACCTGGATGCTATGAACACCAAGGAATATAAACTCATAGATATGTACCAGTTGATTATGGAATTACAAATATATAACGGCTGATATAAGCGCTATAGACTTGCACTAATACAATACTGATAGCCAGAACTGAATTTGAAATTTGCTTAGGTTCCTTATGCAACTACCTACATGAGCGATGAATACAAAGTGTTGCCATATTCTAAAAGCAGAATCTTGTCGTGATAGAAACATAGAAAGTTGAAAATATAGATAGAGTCTACTTTACTTACTATAGAAAATCTCCTTGAATTTGTATTTCTGTTCACTCAACGTATATTCCGGCTTTTGCTAGGTCTTTCATAACTAGCATATGCTTTTTGCCATTAGCAAAAGTAGCAATGGATGTAATTTAGGTTTTGTCGCCAAGACTTATAACTAAATTGAGGTACCTCTGCCTTCCTAACACATATGTCAGAAGGCAGCCGTTAGCTCTATTTAGCTAATAGTGATATCCGGGAGAGCTGGTTTATAGACGTAGCAGTGGTTTTCATCGGGAATTATGATTTAGGTAACGTATTTTAAGTATGTATATACTGATCAAACTTGTAATATTCATGCCGACATCAATACAGCAAGACCTACATCTATGCCTCATAGCAACAAAAACAAATGACCAGCTGACAATAACATGCAATGCTGTAAAGCAATAACACAATTTATGACATACTAGATTTGCTCATAATATAATTTATCCATGTTTGAATGATGATAGCAACAACACTTACTTTGTAATTTTATTGTGGCCTTTGCATTAAAATTGCAGTAAGATCTTAAAATATTAAAGCATACCACTCTTTGCTGGAAATATACAACATGGTAAATAAAGTACATTTTTTATGTAACATAAACTAACTGAAATTAAAGTAATTTATTGGGCTACATATATCATCAATATATAATAATGGCTACATGTTATTAAATGAAATCCCTGATATGACACTTAATCATTATAACATACTTTCAGATATATGATGGTTATATACATTAACTGGACACTAAAATAATTATATGAATAGGTCTTCTCTAGATCAAAGATGTCTTCAAAACATAATATCACTGTGAAATAGTATAACCACATATGTAAATTGTGATGGTACTCATCCAGAAATAAAATTTCATATGATTCAAAATGTAGAAAACACTATATATAATGGGACCTTTTCTTGACAAAACACATTTCCTTATAAACAACATATAAACTACAATGTAGTGCTCATGGACATATATTGCATTAATTGGATAAAGTTTTATATCATTAACAAATATATGTTGTAGTATTAAGTGAATAAATTTCAAACCTAGTAATCTTTTATATCATGCTACATGGAATTAAATAAATCTACAATGCTGTAATTACTGTAATTGTATACTGTTTTAAATTTGATACCTTGTAATCAAATGTATATGTATTTGTCTTTTACAAGTGTTCCAACAATTTTATTCAAAGTATGTTAAGAGCAATTGGGTAAAAAAAATATTTGTTGAGTAACCAATACTGACCTTAGTTTGGAATATATCTTTTTCATATTAAAAATTTCATAAATTGTTTCTTTCTTCAATTAGGAACTGCTGCAATGTCTCATCTTAAAGCATATTATAAAACCACAAATAAGTCTCTTATAATTATTATTGTAGGTCTCGAAGGTGAGATACCGTGGTATTGTGTATGTGTTGCGCAAATGAGTACACGGCACTATCCACCAATTAGTGTCATAACAAGTTAAAGATCGTACTATTATATTATTTGGTTTATTGTAAAGTTTTCATTAAGATCATAAGATCAGTTATTCTTGCAATGTCTTACAGTTACAAATAGATGCTTATGCATGCTTTTTACAGCTAAATAGGGTCATGTAAATTAAAGTCTGTCTACAGAAATTTTCAAGACATATATGGATAATTTATTCAAAAAATGGCAGAAAGTGTATGTAGTTTCTGTAGTTTTATGAAAAGGCAGTTTGTGAAGTAATTGTACATCATTTAGTTTAACCTATTTTTCTTTAAATATTTTCCGCTAGATTATTATAATAATACAAGGTAAATAAAGTATGTTAAAGTAAAATAATGGATGTTGTATGGAAATCATAAATATTGCATGTTTGCATTTTGATAGCACCATAACTTAAGAAATGTCATTTATAATGAGAATTCTTTTGAGGTACATGTAAGAGTAAACACGTTTTAAACATATGTTCAATGACCTTAAGCATTATTCTCTTTTCAGCTATCACCAATCAGTATGTTACACCCTGCTGCACACTATCCCTGAATGGGCCTGTGTATTACAGACACCCTGCTGCACCATGTCTCCATGTGTGTACCCTGTCTCATTACACCAATACTGGAATCATGTAATACCATTAGTACATTTAAAAAGAACTTGGATTTCAGATTCAATACATTATGGGTTGAAAGTCTGTTCAAATTATGTAAGATTAAATTTGTCAGCAATCAAATACATATATTTACAAGAAATGCAGACATAAAATTATTTTAGGTTCACTTTGCCAAGCATTAATAATGTGCAGAATATATATGCATATTTATATTTATATAAATACAAATGAAAATATCCAGTGCCTCAGATTAGCACAGATGTCTAGTTAACATAGAAAGTAAAAATACATTGTGTCAAATTATATTATTATGTGATAAATGGAAATCAGGAAATGAAACTTAAAGCAGGCAAAACGTTTGAAGTATTTTTTTCACAATAAGGGATATTACTGATATTTAATGTCTGTCTCACTTCATTGTAGTTGTTGTATGTGACATAAAGAAGGTTCGAAAAACAAAGAGAGCATATATATCATGACAATATTTTCATATCTTTACTAAACAAACCAAGCTGTTAATATTACAAACTCCTATTTGTCATGATTTCATCATGTATCATGGCATAGAATATTTACATAAACTTATGCAGACTATTCAGTGTATGACCATTTGGAATGTCTTGTCCTTTTGTGAAGCGAGCTGAATAACATTAACCCTCTCAAAGAGATCTGATTGTAATAGTAGTGCTCCTTCCAAACATTTTTGGTTGACATACATCTGTCTAGATATCTATAAAGCCTAATAGCATGTAAGATCTTCAAAATAACACTAGACTATGCTTCAACAATCAATGATTTAATTGTAATGGTACTAATATCACTGTGTAATGAAAAAGTTATGAAATCATTCAGTTTCAACTGGCTGCAATTATTTGCATTGTGGTTAGTGATCACATATCATAGATTCGATGTGATGGTACAATGCTATTATGAAATAATAACTTCATTAGCTTCCCATGGGTTGCGGGTTTTTACCAGAGTTCTAATGAGTTCTTTTTTTCGGATACACTGGCAACCTTGTATAGCTTATTATACAATGAGAAATGGCATTAAACCCCAAACAACATCAACATATGAACAAACATGAACCTGATGATAGTTCAATATGACTTATTTGTATTTGAATTTTTTCCAGTAGTTGATGGAAAAGTCCAAGGATGTTTCAAGTGAGTGTAGACCCTGACCTGCTGGTACATTTTCAATAATCAGATATAGAGCTGTATCCTTCACATATAGAATATGCTATGAATGTGCAGATACCGGACGTTTAAAACTTACTTTAAAAAAGAACCTACAATAACAAGGACAAATGTCATAATGTGATGGTTTAAATTATCTAAATCGTCAGACGAAATAGCAAAATTGTCAGATGGTAACTCAGTTCAACAGAAACATAAAATGTTTGGTGATTTAACATTGAGACAATTGCAGTTGTCTGCAGATAAATGCTGATGTCTAATCATGTTAGATAATTGTGAAGTTGAATCATTTATTTTAGGAATCAATCTTCTTCAAAAAGTATTTTCTTTCAATAAATTTAAGCATCAGTTAGAACCGATATGAAACAATTAAAAGAAAATGGGTAATTAAGAATAAGAGCTAAACGTGCATTATAAATGTCTGTGAACATCACGTCATTAGTCTAATGGATAGCTAAGCATATATATACATTTCAAGGCTAATTCTAGACAGTACTTAGAAAACTGGATTGCAAAACTAGGAACTTTCTTGCAACTGGTAGAGTAAGCTTTTGCTAGAACACCAACTATTTTGTATCGAACATAAATTATCTGTATAAGGTATGATTGTTTTATGTTTCCAATTAATATGCAAACCTAGTAATATTTTTCTTGTCATAAATACATCATAAGAGCAAGAAAAAATATAAAGAACAGTGAATCATTGAAATACACGTGTAAAAATGGCACAAATTTATCATATAGCAGTATGTTTATTCATCTACAAAAGTTTCATTCCTGACTTTTGTCTATGAAGCCGATGGTATTTATTGGGGTTTACAGTGGACATGCACTGAGCCTCATGCATGAACTCCACCATAGGGATCGTATGATGCATATTCAGGTATGTTTTTGGAGCTGCCATGGTAGATGTGAGGACCCATGAATGCGACATCAAATGCAGAATTATGATAATCTTGTGAATGTTCACTGGAGCCTTTCTTTGACTTTATCTGTTTCCTGGCTATGGTTATGTCCGATGCCTTGCTTGACCTGACTGAGGAACTTCCTCTGTTCAGTTCCTGCTGAAGATTAAATTATTGCATAATGTATTGACGATTAGAAACTATTGATTAATGTAAACCTAGTAGGGTTAATGTACATTACAAAACCAGTCCTAGTATTTTACTTATAAAGGACACCTCTAACAATTTAGACACCTCTCAGAATTTCTTATCTCCATTTAGTTAGTTTACAGTATATATCCTTTATGAAAAGGACAGATAAGCCAAGAATGTCAATTATTGACAGATTTCATTGTACACATTAGAGCATGAGACTAAAAACTGATTGTTGCAAGATATATGGGAAAATACAACATAGGTGTTCATTCATTTGAATCCTTTTTTCAAAAAGAAAACAACCACTAAGAACCTGACATTTGCTAGTAACATGTAGATGACCATGCTATGAATTGTCCAGGGCAGACAGGAATTATACTACTATCTGATTACATTTAAACATTAGCCTGTTATTAGCAATAAAACCGGGCTTCAAAAATGATGCCAATCCATATTCTCAGAATATGTTGATAGGTTCTCGAACAGGACATTTAGCTGCTAAATTTGGTTACTGATCACCAAATTAATCATTCAGCAGGACTTATTTCAGACATAAACTAATTTAGCACTTGGGAGCAATTCAAATGGTATCTTTTTCAGCCGAATTAACACACGATAAATTCCACTTGGGCGAAAGATACAATGACATTGGCCAGAAGAATGCCAAATTAAATAACCATGATTAGGAGTTCCAGTGATCATGGAATGGTAGCTTTAATTGTAATAGGTGCGGACTGTTTCTCATTGAAGAGCCATTGGAAATCAGCAATTGACATACGGATGATTACATTGGTGTAATTTAGCAGTATTGTGTGCTGCACTGAGTTTATATTCCATTTCCGTAGTACACCGCTAAGTTGGAATGTCATCTCACTTGGGGTAAACTCCATCACTTGTTTTGAGAGCTGTTCTTAAATTGTATTAATAAGACCCAGATATGCAGATTCAGTAAATTCTGCTTGGGATGACACACCTGCCATCGTCATCGTCATCACTTAATGTAGGTGAGGCAATATATTGATTCCTTGCAATTCAGTTGTGACATTAATGAGGCTGATCCAAGATTTCAAATCTGACTGAAAACAGAATCAGAAGACCATTGTTCCTGTGATGCATACATCATCTTTAGAACTCAAGGTGTTTGGGAATTGTATACATTTGGCGTTTAAATTAATCAATTATACAGGACTTTTGGATTTCGGATTGGTGAGAGTAAAGGTCGGAATTTCTGCATTTCATATTGTCAGCAAAAGGTCCATCATAATTCTGTCATAGTTCCTTCTTGCTGGACAATGATTATGATAATATATATATATTAGCCAGCACTGGATGTGCAGATCTTAAACATTATTTGTTATTGAGAACACCATTTTTGAAAAACCGAAACAAGAAATACAATTGTCTGGTAGCATGGTTCCACTCTTACATTTGAGAAAAGGCACCACAGTGGAATTGTCTACAGTATGAGAAATACATTCACATGTATCCTCTATAGCCACCAATAACAATCTTTCAAAATGCTATTTGTCTTAAGAATGCTATATGTAAGAAATGATCCACGAGGCCAGACTTCCATGGCATCCCGAACTAGTAGGAAACTTGCTTCCCCAGTCGTGTTTGTTCACATTCAAAGTGATTATGATTGTCATAAAGCGATCCCAGACGTGAGTCCAGAGTGTTTTTCTTGCTTTTGAGATGCAAGTCTATACTGTTTGTCTCCACAATGAATGGCATTAACGCCCATTTTTTATGTCATTGTAAATTAAAGAGTTTAAATGATTAGATATAATGCACTTGCTTGGAAAATAAAGTCATATGTGCTGTGTTTTAGCTGGGACAACTGTCAGAAAAGATTTAGAAGGTGCGCCGATCATGAAACATGTCCCTAGGAAGTCACTTGTTGGGTCCACATATCATGGTAAATCTTCTCCGTTTGGCAATACAATATTGGAGCCTTCTCCTCCCTGCCAGGATTTGTAAAGGAGTTGGGGCGGTTGACATGATTGCATGTTGTTTGAAATAAAGAGGGTCTTGTAGAACGCTCACGAAAACGATTGATATCCATTTGGCTTCGACGTGGTTTGGGACAACTGTGGTTTTTGATGATTGTAAATTCTGGAAGACTGTATATTAATGGTATGTGCTCTAATGACTTCCCAGTGACATTTTGTTGGTTTCGATGCAAATTACTCCACTGTTGATGACACTGTGAGGAATGGAAGAACAGCACCCTTGCAGACCTGTTGCTAATTTCGTCAACTGATAATTAAACAGAAGAGGATATGATGAAGGCTACAAGCAAACCTTGGCCTATGGTTGTCTTGAAGAAAAGGGGAGATATAGAGCACTGTGTCTTGTTCCTCCTATTATATGTTCATAGCTGTTGAACAGGGTCAGTATTGTTTATTGTACTGATTAAGGCTGCACAAATCAATATCGGCTAAGCATTATGTGATTGCAGATTTTTTGGTTTATGTAGCCTGCATCTGACCTCAATGCAAGTATATATGGCATTTAAGAAACACCATAAATATGTAAGAAAGAGATTCACCACATTCTTCTCATTCACATTTATGAGAAATAATAATCATAGATCAAAACAATGAATATGTGTATCCGAGGCAGTGAGATATATTAGTTTTGTCTACATAAATGGCTGTGCAGGTAAATGACAATGTTTAGTTGAGGAGCAATCTTGTATTTTGCTAGAATAACAAGTATGTTGAACAAATATAGTACCTAATGTTCTATTGTACAACTGATTACAATTATAGCGAAAATAGCAGATGATTTTATTATGCCCTCATACATGTGAAATTTGTCATGAAGGTATCATTTGGAAATCCATTTACTCTGACAAAATACATAACCTTCCCACTCCATATAATTGATGTTTATGATCATACTATCTTATACATGCCTTACCTAGTGTTCATCATCTAATCTGCTAGATTTACTGGAACATCTCATGCTATTATAACCATTGGATTGTCTGATATTGGAACTAATAACTTGAACGTCACCATCTGGTAGTGACTGGCTTTTATATTATACGTCATGTTTTGAAACTCGCTTTGAGTGTGCATTTACGAATTGTTTTCTTCTTTGTACTCTGTGTCTCTCTTGATGAATGGAGATCAGGTGAACTACTTACTCCCTCTTATGATGAAATTTGATCATGATTATATTTACTACTTTTGTTATATCTTGGATCATTCGAATCAAATCCAGATTTTGACATAATTTTGTCATAGCAATGTAATGACGTCTGTTAAAGTCTTTGGTACTCTGCATCATCTGTAGATATTCTGAGATTAGTCTCTAGCCATGGTTCCAATCCTGCCTGGCAGTCACCTGATTTAGAACTTTGTCTAGAGGCATATATATAGTCATAATATTTACTCTGTTGATTTAGATAAAATTGTTTAAAATAAACAAATAGAAATAGAAAACTTTCATAAATCTGGCAAAGATCATTTTTTGTTAAATGTAGATTAAATGAAACAACTAAGTTAGGGGTGCAGAACCTTTCTTGGCCAAGTGCCAGATTGCATTTTCAAATACAACTCAAGGGCTGTGAACTCTATTTATAAGAGCACTCGAGGGCCGCAAACACTTATTTCTTGAATATAATTTCTGTTCACCGGTCATATTTATGTGTTGTTTTAATTTGTCCTGAGGTTCAGACAAAACACGTTCATGGGCACCACTGTTCTAACTGAATGGTAATATAATGGTTATTTTATATATTACTTTTTTGTAAAATTTATATTTCTACTTCTAGTAATACTCGAAGAATAATGACATTATTTTCAATAATATTCATGATAAAATAACTAATTTCATAAAATTCCTTACCAAAGGTTTTGCGAAAAAGGTATTCATAGTTTATATTATTATCAGTTGGGGTGATCATCATATTAAGCCAAAGTTTGGCGCCCTTTCATACCAGAATATTTTGTATCTAATTCAGTCACAATTAGTCTTCGTTTTTTAATATAGCAGTTGATCGAATACGCATTATGGAAGCAGAGCTGTTTTTGTTTTTTTTGTTTTTTATGGTTTAACGCCATTTTTCAGCACAATATAGGCTATACATGGCGGCCAGTATTAATGGTGGAGGAAGAAACCGGACAACCCCGGAAAGAACCACCGACCCACGAGAAGCTACTGGCAAGCTTTCTCACATAACTACATTTGCCGAATCTTAGACTCGAACACACGCAGACAGAGGTGAGATGGCAGTGGTCCGTAACGGACAGCGCTTTAGACCACTCGGCCACTCGGGGCCCCTGGAAGCAGAGCTGTAGTAAACACTAAATTAGCTTTGCAAGCAACCAGTGTAACGTATGTATTGTATAGTGAAAAGCTACTGTATTTCATGTACCATAAATTCACATACCTCTCTAAAACTTGTAGAGTCTCCAGTATATATGTCAACACTGGATCTAACATTTGATGTCAGCATTACTGTTGTGGTAACGTTTATATGTCCAAGGTCTCTCCTGACCTCTGAATCAGAAATAATATTTGATACTCTCCCATCTTCCATGTGAATACTATGACCACTGGTACCGGTACTGGACTCTGCATATTTATTATTTGGTGCACCATCATTGGTATATGTTTCTACCTGCTTTTGCATCTGTCGATCTGACCCCAGGAAAGAATTCTTGGTTGTAGCTACAAAGAGATATTGTTACATAATGTGTCACCAAACATATTGATTTGCAATCTAGGAATATACACTACTCACAATGTACATTTTCAGAAAAACTTTTCATGCAAGATTACAAGTATTCAAATACTTGTTCTTATGCGATATGGAAACAGTTTGCAAACACTTTTTGGGTAGCCTGGAAACTGCAAACAGCTACTCAATAATTGTTCAACTATTATCCTCAATAGAGCAAAGCCTTTCGAAATAGTTGATAAAGGAAATTTCTCTAGAACAAATTTTCCAATACAAAGATTGATTGCCTCTTTAACAACAATCACCTGACCTTTAAACTTTAGACCCTATGTTTAATAGCCTCTTCAAAATGAAGTACATGCAATCTGTCAATTTTGCTCCAGGTACATTCTTAGTGTAGAACAAAAGTTGTTAATGCAAAAGACATTGCTACTTTTTCAGACACAAAGGAACATGACTGTTGTCCTACAGATACTAATAATCATCTAATAGAGTGGTCGCCTTAAATTAAAATACGTGTACCGTACTACCATGTCATTATAAGCGGTATCACATTATGATGAATTGCATTATAATGGGTTTTACAAGAACTGATAATAGTACTCTTTTCATAAACCTAAAACAGATTTGTTAACAGTAACAGTACCTTCATATTATACATGTATATGTTATCATGAAAACAAGCTTAGGAATTAGAAACAAAAGTCACTATGTTCAATCTTACACTCAACATAAGAATGTTGACTTTGAACATATTTTGCTTTAATGAAGTTGAATAAAGTCTTGTATAAATAAATTAGCATAAGATATATAGGTCGGTGCTTCATCATTTTCATTGAGATCATTCGCATGTTATCCAATCACTTCACATTTTCTAATCAAAGTAAATAACTTTTAAATATATAAAAATACATGTATGTATCAGGTTGTAGATTCAAATGATGATCCCCAGAGTATAACATTATTTTTGGGAATGTAAATGTCATATTTGTGAAATCTTTTGTGTCATAACCTTCATGCAATCCTTTGCAACATCTACAACCTTCTGAAGCTATTTGATACTAATTACACAAGTTACAGCTGGGTTTTAATGCCCTTTTGCTTCAATTGTTTGAAATGTAAAATAAAAATTAAACATTGAACATTTATTCTAGCCATTACAGGAATTATTCTAGTATCTGACCAGTACATCTGAAAAGGGTATCATGAACCAATATACATAGCACATTCATTGGTGTGTGTTTTGTCTGATATGCTGGATAGATAGAAAACTATTTCAGGATGAAAATGCATATTTTGGTTTTATTACATTGCTTATGAACACATCTAAGGGGAATTTCCATCTTACTTCAGGATTATCAACCACATGTTGTGAAAAATGTCTTTTCTTATTCCATACAATCCTGCCATCAAGGCTTTGTAATTCAGATGAACCAAAATTACAATTTCTGGTGATTATGTTTGTCCAATATTTTCCATATGAGTGAAGTAATCAGGAAGAGGGGACACTCCTATTTGATGATTCCTGCATCCCATTCTGGACCTGAGGTGTTGAAGGAAAGTATACATCTGACAATTTCAATTTATTGAAAATGCATTGCTTATTCAGACCATATCTGTCCAAGTCTGGCAAGACAAAAATAAATTGACGTTTTTAATTCTACCTTGTCACCAATATGTTCATCATAGGTCAGTTTCATTGAATGGCTATTGCAAAACCTATTCCATCTGTATAGAACAATCAGTCTGCCAATATATTATCCAACCTAGTAAATGTCTAACTTAAGTGTGGATTGTAGTTGTAGACACCATGTTAGAAAATACCAAAACAGAATACCGAAATAGCAGCAGAGGCAAACTGAGGCTTCCTCGAAATGCTTAATAGAAGCCTCCATTGGGTAAAAAAAACGACGCCAAACGTCGTTGTAATTTCACCCCCTCTGCTGCTATGGATTTAACAATTTATGTAGATAACGATGAGTTATGAGGGGATGTAGTTAACGATGAGGTAAAAGACCAACTCTTTTTGCGTCTGATTTTGGTAAACTGAGGCTTCCTCGAAATGCTTAATAGAAGCCTCCATTGGGAAAAAAACGACGCCATTATGTCAAACAGCTCTCTCAAAAAAGACAACACACAGGATACAATTTTCATATATCAAGGGAGATAAATCCTTTATGGATAAGTCCATATGACAGAGTTATGTCGCGTGATTGCAATGTAGTCCAGTTACTGTATATTACGATTAATTAATTATCCGTTACGATGAAAACTGTTAGCTAAAAGCTGTATATTCTTTTTTGTAAGTGTTTTATTCAAAAATTAGGTCTCATTTAAATACTGTGAAACACCATTGACAAGTATTCAAGGAAACAAAATAACATACCGTGTGGATTGACGCTGCTGCATTAGTCACCTTATATACCATATGAAAGGTATTAAGCTTGGGGCTTTCAAAGGCCATTAAGACCGATCAAAACTAACCAACGCCATTGACACGACGGCGTGGTTGTCTTTTGTCAATCATGCAGCCGGGTTAATTTTGTGGGTTGCTTTTGATTGGTCGGATTGCCGTAGAAAATCCGCCCCGTCGTTTCATGTTTGTATCGTCTAGTGCTGTCCCTATGCCTACAATCTGCCAAACACTCGATGGAGATTACCGGCATTGTACATGTAGTGATATCCCCAAGCATATCTTCTGGGAGGTCTAATATGGCGTTTGTCACGCTAGACCTACCGCCGGAGATTTATGTTTCGGGCCCCCTTGGGCTTGCTTGGATGCGAAGGCAACCAAGGAGTTCCAAAGATGTGTTGTCATATATGTAACCTCTGGGTCTCTTTCATGCTATTTGATGCGAAAGGGGTTTCCAAATGGGGTTTTCATTTTTTTTAAATTACAGATACAATATATTATAATAATAATGGATATCCAAGATGTAAATAATATAATTGCTGAAATTTCAAATTTGAAAAATCACGGAATAGTATTATCTGAAAATCTAGACTGTGAACGCATTATATCAGAATATGAGCATATCGATGATCAATCAAAACGAGGTCGTTAATTTTAACCTAAGATGTATTCGCTGATAAAATGAATACAAAAATCGATTAATGCTTCGTTGTATAGTAACGACGTTAATGTGTTCATACAGTTATTCAGTATCGTTGAATCAATTAGACAGAAATTAGGGCAACAGTACCAGATTAGATTCGAGATAGCCTCTAAAGTTCGTAACATTAAAAAATTGATAAATTAAGAATCCCATAACCCCCCACGCGACCGCAATGACTGATCATACCTTCAAGGGGCACATACATACATACATACATACATGCATACATACATACATAAATGCATACATACATACATACATACATACATACATACATACATACATACATACATACATACATACATACATACATACATACATACATACATACATACATACATACATACATACATACATACATACATACATACATACATACATACATACATACATACATACATACATACATACATACATACATACATACATACATACATACATACATACATACATACATACATACATACATACATACATACATACATACGTACATACATATACATGAATGAAATTCTTATAGGTATGGGGGGGCGATTCTTTTTTTTTTCGTTGTAAAGTCATGCAATACAACAAGGATTTTCAAGTTTTCATATTTGAAAATTCAGTGGGGTTTTACAATAATGATCGAAGAAGCATTAACGACTAAATTAGCACGAGAGAGATTGAATGCTATTAAAAAGTTTATTCCAATCCGCAACTCGCTACGTGAATAATTGCAGCAGCGACAGAGTCTTCAGACTGATTTTACAGAAAGCTCTGAACAACTTTTTTTCCCTATAACTACAACAACGACACAGGTAGTGTCAGCAATCTCTGAACAAGGGAAAAAACAAGAAGAGACTTTTCTCCCAGTGATAACAAAGATAGCAAAGAGATCTAAACAAACAAAAATCATTACAAACACTTCCTGCCGATATAATAACTGCTGCAAGACAACGAGAACAACAAGAACGAGAACTTCAAGAAGACGTTGACCGATTAGGTGATATTGATATTTCCCCGGGGGTTTTCCCCCCACCCCCGATGTTGAACAACAAGAACAACAAGGAACTGTTGCAAGAGAAGACCATTCTCCCGAAAATATATTTACGGATGATGCGTTAAATATAAGTGTAGAAATCAAAACAGACTCTGAATTGTCCGATTTTACTAAAGAAAATTTTAAAAAAATAACAGAGATAGCTATTTAAAAGACGACAAGTCTAGAAAGTTTATAAAAGACAAAATCACCTGGGCAAATAAGGTGTTTTTAGCAAACCGCGGTAAAACTAAAATAACAAAGAAAATACGCGAAGATTATAATACTTTTCTAGCTATGGCAAATGGAGTTACACAACCACCACCAGGTTATACAGCAGACCCAATCCCCGGTGAAATACAAATAATGGCAGAAGCTGATTCTGAAAAAGGTGCAACGGGTATTACTAAAAAAACAGGTAGTGGTTTAAACGTCAGCTGTTCTGGTAATGTTCTTAGTGATATATCACGATTAGAAGTACTCGTATCAGGGAAACGGGCAGGAAATAACTCAGTTGAAATAATTAATGAGGCAGCTGATATCTGTAGATTGTTATTTCAAGGTGGTATTATGGATATTGGGATGTATCGAGATTTCATTGACGAATTAGCGGAAAATCCTATGGATTTTCACAATCATCATGGTTATTATAGTGATTGAAAATCGTACAACAATTCAACACCAGTATTTTTTTATAAGAATGATCATACACTACAACCATGATAAACCAACAAGCGTGTATGTGGTAAACTCACGATTGCCAGAATACCGAGCATACTATGAGGATGGTCTCGGTGAAACTATAATGGGATTATTTGCAAGAATAGCTCCAAAAGTAGATCCGATAGCAAAACAACTATCAATGAAAGCCATTGATGTTATTAAAGATAAAGGTATTAGCGCTATTGGTGATCTTGCCGGGAAGGCGTTTTCTGCCGCGAAAGATAAATTAACAGCGTTAGTTCGACGGCAGAAATCCAAAGGGACGACTTCGTCATTACCGTTACGGTCTACTTCGGTGATGCCTGCAAGTGTTAGTAAAATAATAAATCACGTAGAAGATGAAAAACTAGCATCATTGGCGACTTCGTTGTTGAAATCCGAAGGATTTCCCAGTCAAAGAGTTTTCGATCAGGATAATATAACTGCAAATACCATAGCAGGAATTGGTTTAAAAAAACCACGACGAAAATTTAGACCGGCAGATATATAATAAAAAATGTTCAAACGGGTACCTGATAGCGCATTTGATATGGATGCCACAGTACTTAAAGATGATTCTGTACGTGATTATCAATTTTATTATTATCACGCAGTGCAAACTGATCTTAGATCACGAATTGAACTTCAAGTTCATGATATCAGTAAATGTTTTCTACCATGTGAAGCCTTTATCGAAATCGAAGGTGAACTTCTACATGCAGATGATACACCATACGCAGATAACCCAACTATCCGAGTTGGTTTTGTTAATAACGGGATTATGGCGTTATTTGAAAGTGCAAGATATCTCACTGATGGAAGAGAAATCGAATCTATTGAGCGTAAAGTTGATATTCCTACAGGGATAATCGGGTTAGCAAGATATTCGGTGACTATACAAGATCGGCAGGTCCGTCTATGATGTTCGCGAAGGATAATACTGATAACGCCGAACAAGTCCAGTATTCTAGAGTAAAAGCAACACAAGATACTGCAGTTAATCCAGCACCAGCCGGTATGTAAGACCAGCTGCTAATTTTGATGTCATAAATAATATTCCTAATTACAACCTAGGATTTGCAACACGAGTAGCAACGTTGCAGCAACAACATCGATGGTTTTCATGTGCGATTCCGTTGCATCACATATTTTGATTTTGTAGAAACGTCAGAAAAGTTATCTATGGAGCAAAGCATACGGTAGCATTAGTGAGAAAGGGTACTGATGATAATGCACTCTTTCGCGGTGCTGGAGTTGCCGCCGGTAAAGTCGTTTTATCAAAACTATCACTATGGATGCCAGTGTTGACTCCCTCGATGTCAACAGAAGGACGATTACTATCATTTATGGATCAAGGAGGAAAGTCATTGTTGAGTTGGTTATCAGTGTCCACAGATACGATGGATTCTAATATTGATGGTACACTTACATGGCACTAGCATCAAAACAAGGCATTTCAGCTCCACATCACATATTTGTTGCGCTACAGAATACTGCGCGATTAAATAATCAAGAACGTTCCCATATGATATTTGATCAAATTTTATGTAATGAAGTCTCGCTGAGAATAAACGGACAGCAAGAACCATCAGAGGATATACAACTTAACTATAACAACAACTATATTGCACGCGCGTATTATCGGTTGTTGTCGTATATTGGACGTGATCAAAATGTCGATACCGGTCTACAAATATCACATTTTGATTTTAAAAATCTGTATCCAATTTATTACTTTTCGCTGGAACATCTTGATTTAACAAGGCAATCCGTCGTTGATATACACTTTCGAGCTTGTGTAACCCGTCTTGGTGGTATTGCTAATTATAAAGCGGTTGCTGTCATTCTCAGTGATAAATCAATGCTACTCGAAGGTGTTGGTGGACGAATGAGAATCATTGATGCGCCGGTGGAAACTCTTTGAGTGAAAACTCTATAGCAATTAGATCAATCTGTGTTTGTATAATGTCGTATTGTAATATCAATGTCTTGTTGACACCTGGTCAGTTAAATAAATTACAATCCAAATCAGCTAAGCAATGTGGAACCACAATAACGCTGAAACCTAATCAAATGAATGGCGAGGCAAATACATTATCGCTGACAACTCGTCAAGTTAAACATTTCAATGACGCACTTGTAGCAAAAAAAGGTGTTCAGATTACTCTTTCTGCAACTGCGATTAAAAACATGGAAAAGACTGGTGGTATTTTCCCGCTGTTAGGGTTGATTCCAGGGTTGATTGCCACAGCGCCCCCAGCGGTGGCGAAGGCGGCGGCGTTAGGAGCCGTTGGTACCGCGGCAGGGATGGCACTAAAGAAAGCAACCGGTGGATCCGCTCGCGGATATGGGTATAAAAAGGGAAAGGGTCTAAGACTACCAGGAACCCCACATGCATGGTACAAGGGAGCGGTTTAAGAATACCAGGAACGGTTTATTGAAAAATCAAAGATTTTTAGAGAATCCAATTGTTCCCATGTCCAATTTTTGACTTAATTGATGCTGCTAAAGCGTTATCAATAAACAACTTCAGAGGGGTTTTATGAGAGATCAATTACCGAGAAAATCAAATAACGTTGAAACCGGTATCATCAATCTTGATAACAGTAGCGGATAGGGGACTCACTGGGTTGCATACGCGATTGATCCACGTGGAATTGTATATTTTGATTCATATGGGTTAGCCCCACCAAAAGAGTTTATGCGGTATATATCAAATCGCTCAATTTCGATTTTTTATTCCACGCTGCCAACACAAACGATGATTGATCCACCAATATGGGGCCGTGAAGTATTAAATGTCCTCGACGCTATTTCAACATCTGGAAAACCACCTCATGTTGTCGTAAATGAATAAACGAGTAATCGTTCGAAATCAAAGATTTAAAATCAAAGATTTTAGAGAGAGATCATATAGAATAACATGATTGATATTTGGGGGAGACAATTATCAGCGCTGAAGAAACCAACCACAGAAACATCTGCAAAGATGAAATGGCTGAGACGTTAAACCTAGCCAGTGTAGATCCCAATGAAATTGTTGTATTTCAAGATCGTCAGGGTAAATTGAAATCTAGTAATGTTTCCCTGGATGATATTTTAGTTAAACAACGAGACGCAACCGAAGGCACTATCGCGTTGTTTTCCGATCAGGGTAAACTCAAACCGGGTGTACTTGTTTCAGCTATCTTGGAACAAATTAACAATATTGACAAGTCGTTATTAAATTTCCTTGGAAATCCACCGTTGACCATACCGAAGCTCGCAACGATAAGAGATTCTATGTTGGAACTAGCAAAACTTCAATCCAAATATGCAGATCATGTTGATAAGTTTACATCATTTCGTAAAAATATCATCGAGAAATTTTTTGTAACCACGCTGGATAAAATTGATATAAGACTTCCTGATATTAAAAAATCCATCGATGAGATGAAAAACTTCATCGAGGCAATCACAACTGATTTTTCGAGGGTGATAACAATCATTGAACAAGCAAAAATTCCTCATGAGAAAACCAACAACGTAGTATACACGATCCAACACGGATTATTTGCGTGGACACCCACAAACAACAAATTAGATATCACTGCAGCCATCGAGGGTATTTATCGATGAACAATAGTGACGCCAATTCAATTTAATATATCATCGTCGAGTTCATCTGGGGTCAACAATACGATATCAACGATCATCGAAAAGGATACAACCGAACAATTCACAATAGCATCCACTGATGAGAATTGGGTTAGGGTTTCAATATCATGGTATATGGAATTCGTAGCGGATTTGAGTAAACAATTAAACCGCTAACGGTTTCAATTGAAATCGTAAACTGATTTGGAAATAAAATGACAACGTCACAACAATATCGCTATGATCAGGTCAGAGAATTTCAAACTAAACTCAAAACACCCACCGAGGAGTATCAAATAAAAATAAAAAAATACCGACGAAGAATCACCGCGGTTGATGTTACCGTGTACTCTGTGAGTGGTGTAATCGCCGGAGCTGGTATAATATTATCCTCGGTGACAAAGATTGCTCCTATTGCTGTTCCAATTTGTATATCAGCTGCGACAACAATCGCGGGAATAATTTCGATAATAACAAAAAAATATCATCAAACTGCAAGAATACGTAGTTAAATTTCATGTTGTATCAACCGCGTACTCACAAATGTCATCGTTGATATCGTCGTCGCTCGATGATACATTTATATCAGATAGTGAGTTCTCAGCGATAGTAAGTATTTATGATTCCGCGATATCAAAATTAGAATTACAACATCAATATAATAACAATGACAACACCGCAGAAATTACTTCAACGAATAGTGGAGAACACAAACCCAGTACAAACCAGCATGATCTCAATAACATCAACGAATCCTGAATTCAGTGTGAATTTCCCTATTCCGATTCCCGTGAAGGCGATAGCGCTAACAAAACTACGAGTATACCATAGTTGGTCTAATATTAGATCAAAATCATTTTGCAGTCAACAACCGAATAATTCTTTGGTGTTTGCGAATAAGAATAAACCCGATGGAACTCCAGACTGGAACGTTGTTTCGCTGCCATCTGGGTCATACCAAATCGAACAAATCAATGCTGAATTAGCGCGTAGAATAAAATCTATTACTGGAGCAGAATCGAAAATCGCTGAAACGGTCTACGAGCCGACACTATCATATGCCATTGAGATTAACTCACCTAGTTATATCGTAGATATCTATCAGAGTTCAAGCAGAACAGTGTTAGGATGGCCTGAAGTATCACCTAGACGAGAAATTGTTATACCAACTGAACCACAAAAATCTGATTATATCACAGATAAGATAAAACCCGTCAATGAGGTAAAGAGTTATCAAGATTATTCTCCCAACAAGTTCATAAGATATGACAACAAAAATGTGATACTTTACGCTAGTAACATCGAAAGAAATTCATCAGTGATGAATAATGATTTTTCATTATTGTTAATATCAATTAAATCCGGCTCTCTCACCCAAGATGAATTTATTAATGTAGTATAAACAGGTAACAAAATCATCAACGATATGGAAACATTTCATTCACAAATTATTCAAGAAGTATTAATAAACAAAGACTATAAATTGGGATTTGCGTTATCATACAAAATCCGCGTAGAAGATATTCCAACATTAAATTTCATGAGTATAACATCGATGAATTAAAAAATCTCTCAAAGACGCCATCGATGAAGGTTTCAAAAAAATCCACGACGCATGGGAAGAAATACCACGACCACAATCAACTATCTTGACATATAATAATGACCCAGACGGTGGTGGTAGACATATCGCTGTGAACAACGTTAATATATCCACGGTGATAGCGCTAAATTTAGTATGTGATGTTATTGAAGGAAGCTATCAAATAAATATTGAGCAATCAAATCAAGCTCAGCGGGGATATATTCTATATTCATTTGCACCAACGGCTCCTCCAGGATTTTTAATTATTGAAGAACCAACTAATACAGTTTATATGCGATGTCATAATGATTCGTTAACGAGAATTAATTTCAAACTCACTGACCAATCCAATAATTTGATTGATCTACAAGGTGAGATTTTACAAATTAGTCTGTTTGTGAAATCATAAACGATTTTCATCGTAAAAGAATTGTTAACCCGAAGCAGCAACGACAAATATCGAAATATTTTCCAGCCGCATTCATTGATTGAAATATTTTTTCTTCGTTAGTTTCTGTATCAAATGATTTCACACTCTTTGCTTGTTTTGCGTGGTTGCCGGTTCCGCCCATTTTTGTATTCTAACAGCTCGTAAGTTATCCAATTTGTTATTTTGAGGAAATTCATCAACGTGATCAATCACAAATCCGTCTTTGATTAATCCATTAAATGATTTTGTGACAGAGATATGTTTTATTTCCAACATTGACCCTTGATTATTCAGAAATCCAACCGGTGCCTTCAGTCTGCAGTTTCTAATAACACCATCACGGGATGCTTCATAATTAACAAGCACGGGTTGAGGTCTGAAGTCTTGGTTCATTTGTATAATAATACTATTTGTCTAATTTATTATTTGCTTTAATTATAAACCTCTCAATATAGTCTTGAGGGGTCTTTATGATTTTGTCATCGTTGGGGTCAATGACGGTATTTTTTGTTCGTTTGTCATAGTAGCGTTTTAGTTCTCTGTATCGTTTGCCGCCACAATTGAGACATAATTGTGATTTTCCCCTAACGCCCATCCCACATCGGAGGCATGGGAGAGGGCCAAAAGAACCGTTGCGAACGCTCTGTAAATGATACCCACAGAATTCACTTCTGCATAATTTGTTGCACGTGGTTGTTGATCCAATCATAAGCCATTTGCAGTGATTCATTATATATAAATTTGTTATTTAAATACTTGTTTTAATTATTACATGGAAGAATTCGAGAGATTATCAGCAATTAAGCCCAATACAAATATTAAATTCAATCTCGATAGAACCCTCAAAGATGTGCCAAAACGGGCAATAAATGATACCAGCTTGAGAAAAAAATTCGTGACTGTGCTGTTGAATTCAAGCGTGATGGAGCATCTCATAGCTGGTCAACATTTTAAATTGATTGCGTTGTTGATGCCACCATGAACGACGAAAACGCAGCTACGATAATATAACAACTTGACAGTAAAAAGTATTTTTTTAGAGTGAAATTCATTGTCAATTTAGAATCAGGTGATTGCATTATACAAGACAAATTTGAACCAATTCTCAAAGACAAGAAAACAGTCGTTGTTAGCCGTGATTCTAAGCCGGGTCTGTTAACAGGAATTGACAAACCATACTATGAACGAGCATACCCTGCAACAGCAGTTGTTTATGGGGTATATCCGTGAAATGAAAAACCTGATAGAGGAAAACTAGCCCCGATGAAATACTCGTCGCCGGCGATCTCATCGCTGAATTGTGTAGCAGAACGAATAACAGAGCATTTTACAAATGCATCCCGAGGGAACAAACTAAATGATTTACGGCGTAGCAAAATAGCTCAATGGGGTTTAACAGTCAAAGAGCGCGGAGCAACTATTAGCGATATAGCGAAATTAGAAACATCACTGAGATTTCCAATAACCGTTATGACGATAACCGGAAAAGTATTATATGAATCAAAATATAACAAAAATGGAGCCCCAATTAAAATTATTGATCATAACGAACACGCATGGACTTCCGCGGTCACAATATTTCCACGGAACAGAACAATAATGTATATAGCTGACGAATTCTTGGGAGAAGATGATGAGAAACTATTCGATGCTATTGCGCATTTGAGTAAAAACGACCCCGTGTCAGTGTGGTTACTTCGCAGAACTGAAAACGACACAGTTACTTTTGATCTATTTGTAAGACCAAATGGTGAATAATACCGCACTGAAGCGTTGCACAACAAAATGAAAAAAACAGCTAGTGTTTTTTTTAACGATGGGCGACGAAGCCACCAATGATGAAATCATCAACAATGATAAACAATTACTGACAAACTGCTTTACGATTCCATCGGTTGCAGCTCATTTTGCGAGAAAGAAAAACGCATGGAAACCAGCACGAACTGAATTATTGCCAGATATTGAGTCTAGTTGTCTCGAATTTAATCATGGCGGTTTATGGAACCAAAAATACGATCCTGGAACCTCTGGGTCCTCGAGTATCATTTTAGTTGATATGGTTGCTTGTTATTCAGCTAGTTTTCTTGGTTATGAATCCGCCGTTGAGTATTTTAAACGATTTGGGCATCCCGTACATGAAATGACTAGTGTTGCAATTAATGGACCATTACGTGACTTTGATTTAAACGGATTTGCTCGTGTAGTATCATTTGAATTCGCTGCAGGACTTCATCGCTGTTGTTATATTTGGATTGGTAGACACATGTCTGAAAAAAAGTGGCTGCCAATAGCGTTATTACGGTTCATGATTGATACAATAATGTTAATTTCGTTGACAGTCAGTGAAGCAATTATATCATATCGGAAACAAACTAATGTCTGGTTACCAGAACCGGAACGTCTTGATAGTATAATTGACGAATCCAGAAAACATATTGATGCCGACGAAGAATATATCATTTAGTGGTCCAAACGGGTATTTAATCAACGAAACAGTGAAGCAAAAGATCTCGGCAGAAGAATAATAGGAAAATTCACTCAGGGAGTGAAAAAATGTGACTATAAAAGATATTCTTCACGGTTGATTATATATAACATCGAATATGACTTTGTAATCGCGGATGCAGTTTCAAAAAACATATACGTGGATCGCAAGGAACGTTTCTTGTCCGATGGAACAAAATTGGGTACAGTTGATACTTACAGTGACGGTTACAGTTCTCCGTATACACATTAGAGGTCGTCTATGCTGGGTTATGCTTGTATCAATTTATTATCAATGATAAATATATTTCCTGACACTGCGGTTAGAGTTGCAGTTGATTCATTTTACATTGACAAAACTTGACATCAACGAGGTGGCTAAATTCAATGAAGCTACTGGCGAAGAGCGCTGGGGTACATGGAGAATTAAAAAGGAAACACCGCGTGATTATTTTGAATCAGCAGACGTTGAGATTAAAAATAATTACTTATCGCGGTGATAATTTATCAGAACGTTCTAATGCACCACCGATATCTGATCCAGTTTGTAGATATAAAACAGTTTATTTAAACGACTGTGGCGGGTCAGGAAAGACGACTCGAGCAATTGAATTATATCGTGGGCGACCAAATATGATTGTGCTGACACCAACCCATAGATTAGCGCGAGAGATAAAACAACGAAACGTTGAAGCTTGTTCTTATCACAGCTTTTTTCTATACAAGGGCGATGAATGGACCCCTGAAAGAATGGGTGAGAAATTCATTCTCGGTGATATTATTTGGGATGAGATATGTACTGTTTCGGTGGATGTATTAACATTGTTTCTTGATTGGTTGCTGCGCGCGAACACAGCAGTGATAATGTGTGGAGATCATGGCCAACAACCACCATTTGTCGATTGGAGTCCACATGATTGGTTGAAAGGGTTTGTTGACTATTATGAAGAAATCGATACAGACTATAGAGCACTTGATGAACAATTACGTGAAGTCAAGAAATTAATTAGATTACAACCGGATAAAATCCAATGTGAAATAATCAGAGAAATAATTCCTGAAACTCCCATGGAGGAATTTTGGGAAGCATGGAGACCAAATGATTTTGTAGTGGCAAGTAGAAAGATAGTCAGAGACAAACTTCAGAGAAAGTTGTTTGAATTACACAAAGAAAAATTTCCAACACTTCCAACGCCGCTGTGTTATAGACCCTCGGATACACGGCAGCAGAATATTGAAGTTGAAATTCCAGTCCGGTTCACAGAGTCAGGACCAGATAAACAAATTCTAGTGTTAAATGATATTGTGCTGGTTGATATCAGTGTTGTCGAAGTTGCATTGCGTGCTGATAAATCGCCATGGACGCTGGGTTATGTAACAACAATACATTCCTCGCAGGGATTAACAATCACGGATACAATTGTTTGGATAGTTGATAATCGCATCGAGTGGTCAAATTTAGTCTATCTTGCAGTATCCAGAGTACGGCGAATAAATAAGCTTCGATGAATTGTTTTCGACGACGACACAACAATGGATGATATTGATGTTATAATCATTAATAAAAAACTCTCCGGATATAAACAACACGACTAAAAGCAACAACGAGAATTTGATATTGATGCCGAATTAATAATTGCACTGAAACAACAACAGAATAATCACTGCGCGAGTTGCAATTGTATAATGCGTTGGCAGTATTCGGATAAAGATCCTCGACAATTTACCGTAGACAGAAAAAATAACAGTCTCGGTCATGTCAGAAACAATGTGATGTTGACTTGTCTTGAGTGCAACAGACGCAGATCTGTTGTTTTTAGTTGTAATCGTCGTCACATCATTTGTGCTAGTACGCGTTTTACACTTCATACAATATAGATCCATAATTTATTTATAGTAATATGAATGTAATTGATTTTTCAGCGACCATAACAAGAGAACCAGTTAAGCATCATGCAGCGCTACCAAACTCTATCCGCGTAATTATAATCGGGCCATCTGGATCCGGCAAGACGCAATTATTACTCAATTTTGTTTTGCTGAATGGAGACTTCTAGTAAGCATTTCGAGGAAGCCCCCCCCCTCTCATAACTCATCGTTAACTACATAAAGTGTTAAATCCATAGCAGCAGAGGGGGTGAATTACAACGACGTTTGGCGTCGTTCTTTTTTTACCCAATGGAGGGTTCTATTAAGCATTTCGAGGAAGCCTCAGTTTGCTAAATCGACGCCTGGAAATGTTGTAGGATTCACCCCTCATAACTCATCGTTAACTACATAAATTGTTAAATCCATAGCAGCAGAGGGGGTGAATTACAACGGCGTTGGCGTCGTTTTTTTAAATTTTGTTTTGCTGAATGGAGGCTTCTATTAAGCATTTTGAGGAAGCCTTAGTTTGCTAAATCGACGCCTGGAAATGTTCTAGGATTCACCCCCTCTGCTGCTCAAATCTGATTATATGTTCCACTTTTAAGATAAGTCACCATGATAAAGTTATCAAAGAGAACTCCAATCCCACATAAATATTCAGTCATCAATGAAAGTCTTTTGAAATGGCTTTCGTTTGATATTGACATGAAAATAATGATCCTGTAGGGTCATTATCTTATGTCAGCCTCAAATGGTAGAAGAATGGTAGAAGTCTTGATTCACACGCCATAAGTGTTCAGATATTTAGAGATAGTGATTGCCAGATGATATGCCGGCATATGTGACACCAGTGCAAATCTGAGATGCCTTCTAGATGCAACCTCATAAAGTTGCCAGTTGTGAGAGTTTGTCTTATGGTCAAAACTATGGTCGTAGCACAGGCTAATAAAGCGACTTCAGACTAACTCTCCTCATGCTGGACAGAGCAACAAATGACCAACAAAATGAATCCTTCAGTGGATGCATTGTTTCAGAAAAGCATGGACATTTTTATCACTTTAAGTCTCATTATTTGAGGACACACTTGATTTACATGAACATTGATCTCAGTCCTTGCTGGTAGACTGATAAAGGTTGATGAGGTTGGAATTGCTCTTATTGACTAGGAGATTGAGAATGACAGGAGGGTTACACATGCCATTATATCATTTGTGTGTTGTAGGTGACTTGCACACCTTCTGAAAGCCATTTGATTGGTGGCATGAAATCATATCTTTTTTGCACATCCATACTCATTTCATAGCCTCAATAATGACAGATGTTATTTCCATTATTGCATTTATTCCATTCCAGTGCAAACCCAATAGTGTAACAGGTCTGGTACAATACACTGATGTTGAGGACCAACTAATCAGCACTGCATTATAGCTGAGGAAAGTATTGCCAAATATTTAGGAGGTCCCCGGAACACGTTACCAAAATCAGATGAAACATATGCTGGTGAATAGTCTATATTGAGCCATGACAGATTGGAATCATTTCCCTACCTGGATCTGTGCTAATGGTAGGATAATGGACCTGTACGGAGAAAGCTGATAAATGGATGGTTTTTTTGAATGATGGTGAGAATGATTAACCTCCATCTGACTGTTCCACTTAGTCAACTGAATCAAATATTTGAGCATAGATGAGGAAGCTTGCAATTGTACCTTTTGGCCATTATCGGTCCATAAGGTTTGGTAGTGAGCAATATATCTGTTTCATTATAGTAATTATGATATAATATGTTGTGCAACCAGCTTCTTACAATAAGATTAAGGTTAGAATGATGTAAGTTTTGGTCCAAAAAGGAGGTTTGTCTTAAAACGCATATCTGATCGCATCTTCAGGATATTACAAATCAACTCGTGGTTATCCAAATGGAAGACAGAGAAGGCATTGACCATAAAAGATATTTGCAGACACTTGAAGCATATTATTGACAAAGAAATAAGTCCTAATGTGTCAGTAAGTGTTCAGACTGTTGAAACATTCGAAAATAGAATATTCCTTAAATAATTTTCACCTGATGTCCAAGCTGTTCACGTGGAAGGTTTAGCTAAGGCTGGTTAGTCTGCTAGGCTGGATTTCCGAGGTAGTATAATTCTCCAAAAGTTTTATGATTTGGTAATGTACATGAAGAAGAACTTATATATATATATATATATATATATATATATATATATATATATATATATATATATATATATATACATATATACCATCCAAAACAGACCATATTACAAAAAGACCATAGATAAAGTGCAAGGGTGCATAATATATTCATATAAATCTCTTTAAATATAATATAACTTACCTTTTTGATTGGATGCATCATTCTCTTGACTTTCATCAAAAGAATTCAATTGCTGCAATTTAAATATTATGCAGGTTTTATTATGTGTCACTATTGTCATAAATGTTTTTTTGATAGTACGGATCAGAGTAAACAAAACAAGCAATACAAAATGTATAGTCATATCACGTAAATAGTTATGTGCATAGGATTTATGAATCAGTTTATAAAATGGGTCATACATCATGCTTAGAATGTTTGTACAAAACAAACCTAAAATAAAACCCACATATATTTGTACATGGAATACAATTTTTTTTGTAAGCTATGAATGTCTGACAAATTGCATTAGATCCTTCTTACTACAAACATAAGCAGAATAATTTCTATTTGAAAACATAGTTAGGGATTCACGTTAGATACACGTCAGTATTCATTCTTTCATGATGACCCAGATTTGAATACATGGCTACATGGCAGGGAGCTCAACATTTAATATTTAGTATCCCAGGGTCTAAGTTCTTGATGCCACGGATTGACTCCAGGCAAAACCAACATGTCCAAGTCTAAAATGGTTTAACACCTGAGAGTCATTTATGAAGATTCTCGGGTGAGACAAACAACTTAAGGATCTATTTGAAACATACATAAAATCAAAGAAACCATTCCATATCCATCCTAAAGATGATATCAAGGTCCAAAAAAGAGTTCGCACAATATGCATCCATAACACTAGCACTGCCTACAAGAATTCCTCACATTTAAAAATAATGCATGCTACAGTGTACATTATTAAGACAGTACACAATTCTAAATCTTGTTGATGTAATGAAGACTTCAGAAAAAAATACAAAGAAAAGTTAATTGAACTTGGGAACTTAGTCACTAATGCTCATTTGTTGTTTAGGTTTGATATTAGATTATTTGTGTCTGTTCCTTAAATAAACAAGAACATCTAATGAGACAACTGATACAATTATGAATACTGTTGTCTTGATTTGGCATTGTACACTCACTTGCAATCATCATATAAAAAATATCTAATATCAAACATGAATGATATTGAAAGTGATCAAACACACAGGATATTGCATTGTTTGAATATAATGATAAAATATGTATTATCTATTATTATGTAATACAAATTATAGCTTTGACAGGTAATACAACTGGCCTCTAACATAGGATTGTTTTTTTCAAATACGGTTTACATCGTTAGAAAAGAGGACTTCTTCCTAATTACATTTTACATACATTGTGAAGCTGGTAAAATAGGAACACCTATTAGACTTACATTTGGTTTGGTGCTGTGTGAAGAACTCTTTAGAATCGTTGCAGTAGATATCTGGCTTCGCTTTCTTGTAGCATTAATTTGCTTTATGGCATTTCTTAGCTTAATGAAAAAGATTAGGCTATTTGTACAATAATACTAAGAATAATATGGACTTAGTACAGCAACTAATTTTAAGCAGACTAAGGACAGTAAAATAATGATATCATAATATATTATGACATAAAACATATAAAATAACAAGATTACAACCACAAACTTCATGAAGTAACAAACAAAATGAAGATATAAGGTTTATTTGACTGTCATGGATTAGCTGGATTCTATTTTTCACATGGAGGCTTTTCTAAGTAGTAAACAAATCAGGTACATGAAGAATTCAGTTGAAAATGTAACCATATTTATAGCAGAGTTGTCAAACTCAATGTATGTAGTAACAATGTGCATATAATCTAGATATTTTAATGAGAATGAACTTTCTAAACATTCTGAGTAAAAACAGAATTCACCATGATAATTAGGGTGACACCAATACAAATTTCTTGCAGTATCAAGCTGCAAAACTGCTCCAAAAACAGAGATTTAGTCAGCTTGTTTATAAAATAAACAGTGAAAGTTATATATAAGTATGTTTCCGTAAAGGACACCAAGAAGACAATACAATTATATCCTTTATATGCATAGCCAACGTTTCCTTCAATTAAAGGTTAAATTACTGCGATCTGGGTGAATTCTGCACTGTTATTTAATTTTAGCAACACTTTCAATACATGATATGAACTATTATACCAAGGAAATTGGTGCTAAGTCCTTCCCAAAGACACACAAGGGCAGCTAACCTTGGCAGGTAAAGAATAAGCGAACCTTGGATAACATATCTTGCTCTCCAGCAACAGAGTTGATGTGGTTTCAGAATGATGTGAGCATATTAGTTCAATCATGGGTAACAGTTCAGTAAAAGATGGTCAGGCATTTCTTGAAAGTTTGATCGTCAAAGATCTTCGTGATAAAAAAAGTGTATAAAACACCAAAAGATATGAATGCTAGTTTCAAATAGTCATTAGGATATTTAAAGTCTGCTATGTGTTTCAACTCTGCAAGTTATGCCACTGGGATGCCTATTCTACTTTAATCTAGGAAAATATATTTTCGAAACTGAATACTCGTCTATGTAGACAAAATATATTTTAGCAATGAACCTATTTTATTTCTTTCATAGTGACATTTGTCTTTTGGCCATTGGATCCGCATTTACACAGGTTTCTTCATTAGTGTAAGAGCAAGCCTTCATATGGTTTGGAACAGGTGTGTGATGCAGGACCATTGTTTTAGCTTGGAAACAATTTGCCTTCTTTCAGAGACCCTGATCGCTGACTTTGTGACTCATCCTTGGTAGTCGTCTTTCTTACCCCCCACCCCAAAGTACGAGAAATCTACAAGGTTTAGTTGAAAAAGTTAACTCAAAGCTTTTGTCTCCGTTCAGCAATGATTCTCTTCTAAGTTTCAGTAAGTGTCTTTGCCGGTTTGACTCCAAAAGTAACATGATTCATCTATGCACCATTTGAAACTCTCCACAAACTATGGTATACCTTGATGGGAGGATCCCCTGTTATTGTGTTGAAACCATTCCCTTTAATAGGTCACAAAACACTAATCATTTAACCTTTTTATCCTGAAAATTGACAGATTTTTCATAATCTCAAGTTGAAACATCTGCAAAATTTGGTAAATGTTGATGGTGGACGACTAAAAATATCATTTAGATAAACATAAAGAAAACATCAAGACATTGTATGCTCACTCTCACAGGCATACAAAAGCCAAACATGCTCATCACCAATTTTATCCAAGTACTTGCTTCGACCAGTTTACACAAAATGAAAAAGCAGGAGATTTCTACACCGACAATATATTTATGCTCCACTCCTGGGCAGTGTTGTTTAAAAATATTAAGTTCATGAAATTAAACAAATTACAAATATGAACACATATGCAAATATATATATATATATATATATATATATATATATATATATATATATATATATATATATATATATACAGTCTATTAAATCAACAATATTTTAAATTGATATGCTTAAAAAGAGCAAAAAGATATTCTTATTTGCAATATGTAAGGGAACGATTGTACTGCCGTTTATCAAAGGGTCTGTGTCTAGAACGAAACTGAACTATACAAGATCATGTCCATCAACCATAAGGCTGATTCTAATGACAATATCATATATAAATGTGTTTTAAAAAAAACATCAGCTTCACCTACAAACAGGTTTAGATGCATACGATTCATCAAATCTCATTTTTATTTTTAACTTACATGATGATTGAAGAAACAATGGAACAAGAAAATGAAAAGTCCCTGAAAATGAAAAGAATAACATGTTAAGATGATAATACTACACACAAATAAGTGTATACAAGAATGTTTTCCACAAACACACCATTTTCAGATTCAGTGTTTGAGGCAATAATCTTTAATTCAACCTTCAAAGCAGAAAAGAATCACAAGCCAAATAATAAAAACATTTTAATTATGCAACATTGCATAAATGTATTAATTATCTCATTTACTTTGGAAAAAGTCTCATATTTAGATATAACATATTCATAAATAAGTAATAATTTTCAAACAATATCTTTACCTATAAGGACTGAATTTGTTGCAGTCAATCGTTTGTGAAACCCACAAATTAGATATATTACATAGTAATACAATGTATGAGGTAAGAAATACAACATATTATATTACCACCCGAGTACAAAATAACTTTACCAAAAATTACATCCTGGTAAGTAATATGGTTTTAATGTCCACTTATTAAGTATTTGGAAAGTAACTATTTAACATTGGATACCTGCAAAGAGTTTATTATTGCAAATAAATATTGAAAGACAACCAGATCTTCATTGACTGACAATATTCCAAACACCCATGTGATTCCTGTGATTGGTAAAAGGACACAAAGACTTCGAACAGCGGTTCTAGGAAAAAAAATAAAAGCATATCAATATAATGCAAACACAAAACATTCTTCTGTGATGATTCATGGATATTTTAAAATATAATCAATATACTTTAGTTTTAGATCAACCTCATCTCCAAATACATATACGTGCTATTGAATGTTCTGGCTACAATCGATTTGAAAAGGTACCATACAATAATCAGTCAATCTCTTGACAAGCTCGCTTCTTTATTCACAGAACATTTCGTGCAGTAGCGAAATAACTTAGACAGCCAAATACATTTGACCGTGATATAATTGCCAAAGAAGTAAAATCAGAATTTTTTCTGGAATATCATTGAAAATTCATACAATAGTCCTTGTAAAATGACTTTTTGGACAATTTCTGATTTAGTTCTTTTCATAGTGTCAACTGATATTCCAGAATTTATAAAGCATTTGAAAACTTGCTCTTTTTAATTATTCTTTTATAAAACCATAGAAGTGCAACACCTTGATAAAATGACATATATTTGAGCTGGTGTTTCAGATGGCTTCCACATTGTGCTGTTTCCTGCAATGTGGATGAAAATAAATATTTCTCAAATTAGATAGAACAAATTGTAATCCGTGAACCACAGCCTGGAACCACTTCATTATAATTGCACTATTTGAAGCACCATGGTTTAGGTTATTACTCTCTTTGCAAGAAATGGTCATTCCATGATGAAGATTTCTGATACCTGGTTGCAAAGGATTGAACTAAATAAGACAATACACTCTTAAAACTATACTGTCAGGTACTTCCTTACAATATGCAGGACAAGCCTGATACCAGCTGTCTGTCATATCCATCCAACCCAATAAGACCATTTCATCTGGAAATCTAGTTCATTTCAAGAGAGGAGTTAGTAGACAATTACCATTAGGGGGAGCAATGTACAGCATGATTATCTTGTGTGTATGAACACAACTGCCTTAATGTTTGGGATTTTACCCATTCTGTAATTTTTAGGCTAGCGGTCAAATTGTCTTTAAAGGTCCAATCCAAATATGTACCTGAAAAATAGTCCTTTATGAGCTCCTACACTGCCATATCCTATACTACCAGTTAAAGTGGACAACTTACTTTACTGGAACCTTTGGATAAAAATGCACAGGTTGTTTTCAAGGAAACATTTCATAAAAGCCCTTCAGTCTTCAACATCTCTGCTCGCCTACCACCACCCTCTATATATCACCCAAACTTAGGACTGAACAATTTACTCATCATACCAGTACCATGAAATAGCACAGGACAATATGTAAAAGCAAACAATCTGGAACCAAGTTGCTATCAAGTGTTATTCACAAAAAAAGTCCTTCAGTCATTAACATCACCCCACTTATATCTTCTACCCACCAAATTAGTGGAAATAAAATCCCCAAGAAATTATAGCATGATACATTATTTCGTTTCACATACAATAATCAGGGCTTGCTTCTCTATTAATGATGATATCAACTCATGAAATTAGCATGGATGGTTTCTTTTTCAACAATGGCATACCACCTATCCAAGTATCAGGGCTTGCTTCTCTATTAATGATGATATCCACCCCTGACAATTAGCAGGGATGGCATCTATTCAATGATAGCATACCACCTGTCCAAGTATCAGGGAATGTTTGCCTGTTAATACTGATATAGCACTTGACCAATTATTAGAGCTGGTTTCACTGTTAATAATGATATAGCTCTAAACCAATTATTAAAGCTGGCTTCACTGTTAATAATGATATTGCATTTGACCAATTATTAGAACTGGATTCACTGTTAATAATGATATAGCTCTTGACCAATTATCAAGAGCTAGCTTCATTGTTAATAATGATATAGCACTTGATCAATTATCAAGAGCTAGTTTCACTGTTAATAATGATATAGCATTTAATCAATTATCAAGAGCTAGTTTCACTGTTGATACTGATATTGCACTTGACCAATTATTAGAGCTGGTTTCTCTGTTGATAATGATATAGCACTTGACCAATTATCAGAGCTGGCTTCACTGTTAATAATGATATAGCATTTGTATAATTATTAGAACTGGCTTCACTGTTAATAATGATATAGCACTTAATCAATTATCAAGAGCTAGTTTCACTGTTAATAATGATATAGCACTTGACCAATTATTAGAGCAGGTTGCGCTGTTGATACTGATATTGCACTTGACCAATTATCAAGAGCTGGCTTCACTGTTAATAATGATATAGTACTTGACCAGTTATCAGAGCTGGCTTCGCTGTTAATAATGATATAGCACTTGACCAATTATCAAGAGCTGGGCTATATAAATGATGGTATTCTACCTGAATAATCATCAATTGTCTAGGTCATGTTAGAGAAGACGATTTTATCTCTTTTAAAAAGCAAACGGATTTGTTTGTTACTTTGCAAAGCAGATATAGGTTCTGCATTTAGTATTAAGCAATTTCTCTCCTTTAAAATACCATACTTTTGGCTTTACATTAACAATACTATATTGCCAATACTTGTCAGTGCAATAGACAATACTCTTTTAATACTAATGTCTGCCAATCAACATAAAATACTATTTTGACAAATGCCTGCCAATGGAATCTGTAGCTGCCAAATATTTGAAACTTTCAGTACTGCTGTTCAGTGGACAGCTAGTGATAGACTGGTCATTCTAAACCTGGTGCATGTCGTTGACCCTGGAAAATTGCTTAAATTGTTACCAGAAAGAACTTGACTGATGTTAAAAACACATGTCCATGTAGTTTTATATAACCTTTCACATAAACACAATTTGATAGTAAATTAACCTACCAACAAGATAATGAGAGTATATATTTTTGATAAAAAAAAGATCATATTTACTTAGCCTTAACCAAATCAGACTTGTTCATCATAGCAGAGGAGCTAAACATCCGTTTGAACACCACCAGTATGATGATGAAATTGAACTGTAAGTTAAAACAATAAAAAAAATCTGTAATGAACGACATGGTGATTAAAACATATGTGTTAGCTAAGTAAGATTCAAATGTCTACATGTGATTTACCAACTGCATAGCTAATTAATGAAAATATTGAATTACTGAAAGATAAATGTAGTAATAAAACAAAAATTCTGGCACTTTTGGGGTCCAAGCTATCTGCTTAAATCCTAAATAGAACAAACTCTACAGACCCTGATATACAATGATATCCATTTTATGAGAGCAGACCTGGATTCATGATTTTCATAACATGGTTTTGATTATCAATAAGCTTTTACAGTGAGATTATTTGACTTGACTTAAGATGATAACTTACGTACGGGTTTCAAATTAGAAACTACAAATGGAAATACACAATTGTAAATAACTAATAATTTCAGCTGTATTATAATATATTTGTTTCAAATGCATCATCTTTTCAACTGATTTTATCTATCCAGGTAAATCTGAATTGCATTGCCCAAAGTTATATTAACAAGAACAATAATAATTCTAATAATTTAATCATAGATGTTCTCCGATTTAATTAATGACTATTTTCCCACTGTGGCCCTGTTATACATAGTATAACAATCTGCATCATACAAAAGATAATAATAAGTACTATTCATTTTATTATGTTTTTGCATCAAAGATAAACTAAATTATATTAAGAGACATTGGTAATATGTACATACACACATTGTCTCTTCATAAATGCTGTATTTTGTTTTCTGCAGGTTTTATATGCAGTAGAAGATTGTTCCTCAGAAAAGTAGATAGTATTTATAGCTTTTCGTAAATTGCTATTTTCATGGTTTTGGCAGATGTTGTGATGTTGATTTTCTCTAGTAATGTGATGAATAAGGAATGAATAAAACCTCTGAAGCCTGTCCAGTGTAGCTTTTCATTTAGATGTTTAAATACAAGAACTGTTGTGCAGAAATTATTCCCATTAAAAAATATAGACCATTTTATTTCTTAAACAATGCTTTTGATGAATTAGTAATTGCTACTTCTAAACTAATGTATGCTGCCCTTTAGTAACGTTTATAAATCCTGTCAATCTCAGATTTGGCACAGTAGCCCACTAGAACTCAACAATAATCCCTTTTTGAAACATATGAATTGTAGTATAGCCTGAGGATTTATGTAGGTACATATTTCTTGATTTTTCTAAGTATGTCGTTTTTTGGATGTCAGTGTTTTACAATGTTTGTCAATATGGCCATCCTAATTTAAATTATGATCTACCTACAAGCTTATGATATTTGACATTTCTTAACTGATTATTTTTAACGTAAGAGGTAATTTACGGTTCTCCTGTGTTTTTTGGTCCCAAAAATAATACATTGTGCTCCAGTATCATTTATTACCTTCTTTATTCATTATGGTCAGCTTGGAACTCTAATAAAATCCAAGTGTAATGTAGTTTGGATAACAACAATATCTGAGCTTGATCCATAGAAGTTTGCATCATCTGCGAACATATCTGTATTGGTGGATTATTTATTTATTGGAAGATCGTTTACACAAGTAATGAGAAGAGGACCTTAAATAGAGACTTGAATGCTCCCTAAATATGTATGCTTAATCCCTGAACTAGTAATTGCCAATTGTTACTTGCTGAGACCATTAGATTTGGTTTGACATAAACCAATTTAAACAATACATATAAAAAGTGTAACAGTTTAATATTTACAACAGAATTTCAACTAGATCAAACATGTTCTTGAAGTCAAGAAAAGGCATTAGCCATGCAAAAAGTGTATTGGTCCAACAGTCTTTATCAGGTGCAAGCTGAGCAGTAAAATAGGTGAATATGCTACAAAAAAATCTGAAACCAATTGCTAAATGACAAAGAAATGCATCCAAAAGCAAACACAAGTATATACAAATTATACATTCATATTGGCTTTTTTGCCAATCTTTTAACTGATAAATTTATCAGACTTTGGCAATTTAATATATAGTAATAAATTTAAATTAACATATCTGATGAAAAAAACTACATGTTTGATGCTATTGGAGTCATCTTTCAATGACTTGAATCCTTGTTATCTTACCAATATAACTAATGCTGCTGGACCAACAAAAGCCCATATTAGACCATCCTGTATTGATAGCCAACAACTGAAATATAAGAGAAAGTGAGTAATGTGTAAAACAGTGTGCAAATAATAGACAATTATCAAACAGCTGCACAGCCTGTGTTCATCAGGGTAACTACTGATTCAGGTAATTTGCTAAACAGACTTTATTTTTCGGAAAACAATATTAATCTTAATGATATAATTTCGAAAATATCCCTTACTACAATCACTTTGTATATGAGTGTTTGTTAAAAAAACATCTTTAACTGTACGCCTGACACATTTGGTTTTCGGTACCCATAAAATATGATGCGCAATAGTGACAAAGTACATTGTCCCATACATTTCAATATAAAAATACTGGTGAGAAAAACAGACAAAAATGCACACCAATCCATATAGTTGTAACTTTCTTTGAATTACTTTTACACTTTTTCTACTCTAAAATATAAATCGTAAAATAGTACAATACTACACAATTTCACAAGTCACATAATAGTATAGTAATGTTTTGCTTTTATTATCAACTCAGTAGTCTCGTCACTGCAGTTAATATAGGTTATAGATAGATGGATGTATGTTATGCTCTGACAATCACATGGATATCAAAGTGATCACAATATGAGTGTATGCCAAGGCTGGCTTGGCACACACGTATATTCCAAGTTTTATTACAATGTATTCATAAAGAAAGATTGTAAAGTAAAAACAAGCCAAGGATAACATATGAATGATATTGAACAATGGGCCAATAACATAATTCCCTTAAACGTGTAGCTAATGAACTACAAAAATAGTGATGCTACGTGACTAATCCTAAAAGTACACTTACAATTTCTTATTTCCATATCCCTCTAACTTTGTCACACCCAGAGATACAGCAACTATAACAGCTGGTAAAACTGAAAATAGCAAATAATGTGGACATAGCTCACAAATATGGCTCGTCTTGGATATAATATTTTTCCTCATTAATACTACAATGCATCAATACAAATGATATGCATATAAAACTTAATACACTTTTCTTATCTTTGTCCTAGCATATTCGAACTAACAAGAAAAAGTGGTCTGAAGTTTTGCTGATCATAATTTCCATTTTTCTTTATAAAAACATTTATTTATTTTCATTACTGTGTCTTGAAACCGTGTCTTATAGTCTTCAGTGATAACATGATAACCAGGACAGTTGTCATGCTGCCATATTGTATGTACATATTTTGAATTAAAGCAGATACAGGGTTGCAAAGAATGTTCTGAATTAACTGGACAAAGATATTAAATGCCTACTTAAGGACAGAAACAAAAACAACAGCAGTCAATATTTTCATGTAGGATCAATGTTACATTGTTATAAATATTCAAGTTGAAACCTTTTGTCAGTATAACTGCCCATTCAGGCAAAATAGTGTTAACACGATTTTAAATTTTATGTGTCTAAAAAGCAATATTTTTTAGGATCAAAATGGTCAAATGAAGTAGAACTAGTAACACGTGAATTTATTGCAAATTTTATTTTAAATAGCTGTAAGGCATATATTGTGACAGTAAATATAATCAACTTCAGCACAGAATAAACCCCATTTGGACTTCTGTGGAGTCTTTCATATCATTTAAACAATTTAATTCAGGAATATTGCAGTGCACACAATTATGGTTTATACAGTTGATTTTCGAAAGCTTTAACTATATTATTTCCATGAGTTTGACTCAATTACATTTACATTTATGTAGTAATGTTAACATGCAATATGTAATATAAAGGTGATTTGTAATTAAAGCAGATACCGGTTTGCAAAGAATGTCTGACTTGACTGGACCAAGATATAAAATACCTACTTAAGGACAGAAAATCAATGACTAGTAGGACTCCCCTCCTGCACATAAACCCAATTTTTACACTCAGACAGCTGCATTGTGTAATATAACTGAATATTTTATTTACATTGGTCACTTTTAAGTACACAATGAATGTTATATAATGCATGCAAAGACCTTTCTTATGTCTTTGCTATTTTCCAGAAAGTCAAAATGCATAAATCATTATGCATGATAACATTGGTAATACACAACACTTTTCAACAATCTTATTTATTCACAATTCAGACATATCAAGTGTGAAACATAGGTTATATCAGATAATGTATTGTTAATATTTGCAAACTCAGCCAAATGCGGGGTTGTTAATACTGGGTAGCAAAATCACCAATGACTGGATATATCTATATGTCTGTCAGGCAAGTACCATACTACACGAGTTTAGTCCCAGGCAAATGCAAACAAGATTTAATCATGGCACCTTCCTTTAAATGAATGTTTCCTTCTTAACCATGCAATTGTTAGAATCAAGTACATAATTCAATTGTTGCATGTGCTTTTTCTGGCATAAGTTAAAGATTTGATGCGTACATAAATAATTTGAAGAACATATCTTTTAGCAAAGTACAGATAAGTCAAAGATTCTGATGATTCGTTCATCTAGTACACCAAATGAATAATCAACACCAGTTCAAGAATCAATTGGTCTGGACAATGTTGCTAAAGAATCAAAATAAATATAAAAAACAGTACATTAACCACTTTTCCATAATAATTTTGCAACATATTTAGGAATAATAACTTTGGAGTTTTCTAAAACAAATTGGATGTTCAGAGGTGATACAAACTGATAATTGTCATGGTATTATTTCTGTGTAAATACAAGACTGTACCAGTTACTATGTGCTACTAGTCTATGCATGATTCTCATATATACTTGAGCATTGTAGAGTCCATTTTAAACTGGCAGAAGAAACATTAAACACTCTATGTAAGGTACATTTTGAGTTATGTAATAAATTAAATACTGGTGATAATCTACTGGAAGTTAATGATCATGTAGAAACTCATTTTATAACAGTTTTGACCGTTTCAGTTTGAGACTGATTCAATTAAAATGTGCCTTAATATATACCTAACATAATTATAATTATTTATATGTTATGTCATGTAAAATCAGGCACAATGAAAAATGTTTAAGTGACATTTTGAAATTCCAGTCCTCTATGCCATATTTTGGGAATTTTGGTAACGGGGTGAATTTATGAAACAAAAATATTTTACTTTTAATAAAGCAAACAATACAAAACCAGCTGTTATTCTGACAAATAGGCAAATAAAACATAAACGTTATATGAATTAGTCGGGGTCTGCTAAAACATTTAAGCTCAAAATTAACCATGTTATAAGAGAAAATGAGACACGTTTCTACATATAGGAGGGACTTACTTAGAAAACAAAGTTAGGATTCGTACATCTGATAAAGTACATACTATGTAATTCTGCAATATATTATCTAGTAATTAATAATTAAATATATTTATGATCAAATCATTTAAAAATAATGCCATCACATTATACATACTTGTCAAATTGTGTATTATCATTATTCAAGCATGATCAATTGCTAAATACACACAAATAGTTTTACAAATATTCTAAATGGAGTTTTAAGCATGAAGAAATAATGTCGCAAGAAATGACACAAAATTATCATGCTTGAGTACACTGATATGCTGATAGCTATCATACATCAAAAACAGCTGGAATCAACATGTGTGATTATTGTAATATTATTACTATAAATAGTATGTATTAAGAAAAACCTACGCCATGCAAGAGGCAGCAACCATCGTACTCGTGATCTTGCTTTAAATACATAGATCACGGTCACAGCTAGCTCTATCCCATAGGCCAACATCAGGAAAAAAACAGCTAGGTAAAAAAAATGGAGAAGGGCTGCTAGAGCAATGCAAGCATTCTGAAAGACACAAAAATCATTCTGTCTATTATAAACGTCCTAGAAAACAACTAATCTATCTAAGAAATAGATCATTGTAGATGTGATCATTTTTTATTCAAATAAATTTCATGAACTGCAATGCTTTATCAAAATAGACATTACCTAGATGGTTATAACTTCAATACCCAAGTAAACAAAACACTGGGAATTGGGTGTAGGTCCAATTCTTATCGACTCATTAGATGATTCTTTAATGACTAAGTGAAGCTAAGAAGCTAAGTAAAGTTAAAAAATAATGTATATCTTTATGTTATATAGTCAATATTAAGAGGAATTAACAGTATTTTCAAATAAATACCTATTACACATACATGTCCTATCACATGTTTTAAATTATAGACTGTTGTGCATTATTTACAATGCTGAATGTGTTATTGTACCAACAGTCTTTATTTTCCAGCAGTATAACTTTATCAGAGTGATTTAATCCATAATGATGTTGAATCAATGAACAATATTCACGAAATACTGTCTTAGTCCGAAATGTCAATGACATTGCAATAAAAAAATTAAATAAATGATTCTTCTCAAATTACATCTGAACACAACAGTAAGTTGTTCCAGAGACTGAATTTACAATGGAATATAATAACTGTGTTTACCAGAACCTCATGGAAAACCTATGGGGCAATATAATACTGATGATGTTGGTTACCAGTTTCTTTCCAGAACATACCAGCTTTATAAATAACGCTAGACTTGTAACTCAAATATCAGAAAACAGCTTATATACAACTTACACCATTACACTATCATGAACATACACAACCTTTTCCTGAATCAGGGACAAAAAAGGCACACAAAAAAAAATAATTATAATCAACCTTTCAAAAGTGACAAGAGATTGTTTCTGCCCATACAAAAAATAACTTGAAATGCTTTGAGGAAGAAATTGTCAAAATATGCTGCTTCTAGCTTTTATTATAGAGGAGTTGTAGAAAAGGTGACAATAATTTAGTAAAGACCTAGGATTTGACCTAGGATCTGAAATATAGACTGCAAAGATATTGAAATTATTAAACTTTGCCGCAGCAAGCAAAGTCAATAAATATCCACCATGCTGGCCTTGTGCCAGAATAATGTGACTGGGAAGGACATAATGCTCCATGTCTACGGCATGATGATCCAGTGTTAGACATCATTAAAATTTACCACACTGCATACATCGTAGTGATATGACTGCAATTATTTTTAAAGCTACGTTACAAATCCTAACCACACACTCACCAAGTCCAATAAATGAAACAAAATTCAATAAATATTTGCAATATTAAAAAATATTTTTACCAGCTCATTACGAATGAATAACAGTTCAAATAAATATAAAGTCCTATTTGGATGGTTCAAATGTGGCACAAATGTGTTTTTGGATTAACCAAAGGTGGCTCATTCAGTGTTGTAGTATGTAAGCGAATATTTAACGCTAACAACACCTGGTGGTGGTAAGGTGATGTAACGGGCAAGAGTTGTTGACCTTTGTCTATACAAAAGAGAAAAGACACATTTTTCTTGTTAGTACTGCTGCTCTGCGGAATTAACAAAGTATCTCACTGTTTAATTGGGGATTGTACGTAGATGAGAAATCAATACAAACGTAATACAATTTAGATATACCCAACAGCATACTGTAATTTTTCACTACAAATTTGAATAGTTCAATAGATCAGTTTCAATACAATTCAATATTATAGATTAACTGACTCACTCACTTATAAGAATGTTGCTGTAAAAAAGTATTATTTCCCATGTTCATCATAACATTAAGGTTAAACTTAAGTTCATTCAAAGAAGTTTAATTTAGTTTTTTTTAGGACTATAACTTTTGCTTGGATTTGGGGTTCAATATATATTCCTCTATAAAGATTCATTATCAGGAAAATGTATCCGTTGTTGTTTTATCAGAATCATATTTTGTCACATCTGTACAAATAATTCAGTAAAATATCAGTCAGGCTTACCTTGTTTTCTGTTTGATCTGCACCAGCAAGGAATATGACGTATGATACTAGAAGGGCCAAGCACACATTCATCAAAAGAATGGTTCTATCCGACTTCACATATCTGCAGAGAAACGTACAAAATATTTGTTTTTGATATATATGTCTTATTCATATATTTTAAAAACATAATGACATCTTACACGTGTGAAAAAACAGTTGTGCTTCACGTATATTGATTGGAAGTCCTCTATCTCTCTACCTCTCAGTGTAATTTAAAGTAAGACATGGCTTTCACACTTCATCATATAAGACTAATTGCAGTGTATAGTATTACCCTCTTTTGCTCTTCAGACATCCAAACATTTTTAATATGACTCCAGTTTTGTTTACAAGCAATCTTACCACACGTTTTAAATTAGAATGTCAAAAAAGCCCAGGTTTTTTTCATTTCTTTGTTACTGGGTGAATTTGTTTTTATTTTTAAGATGACCACGTGTGATCCTTATTAATGAGATAATAACATATTTGGGTTAGTATCAAGTAATATTACAATCAAAAGCTGTTTCTAATTTGGGACTCTCCAAATACAACATTAATAAACAAACAACCATGTACCAAAAGAAAAGATTTATTGTAAAAAAGAGATACACCTAATGAAATTCATATATTGTTTATAATTTACATAACTGTCAGCTTTACTCTGCTTAAATGCATATGCTGATATAGGGGATGTGTTTTAGACAAATCTTATTTTAAATGTGAATTTCAAAAAAATCAAAATAATAAACCTAGGAAAAATGGTCTGATTTGTTTGAATTTTTTTTTTAAATTGTCTTTTGGTTACCTAACATCTACTTTCAGTGTAATCATCTATGGACTGACTATGTCATTGTCAAGGACACTCACCCAAATCATGGGTTTCTGCAATGAAAATTACCTCATTAGTCGGAAGTTTTCAAAGTACAGGGAAGAACTTCCACATTATTTGTGGTTACTGGAGAGCCCCAAGAATGTGTATTTTAAAATAAATGAATCAAACTTTAGTCTGTTTTGTTTGTCAGAACATTTGCTTCTTTATATGTTGTATAGCATTTCTTTCAGAAGCGTTTAAATAAAAAACATCAGACTTAAAGCTGGAATCCATTATTCTGGTGAATTTAACTCTTTCTAACCAGAATGAGTTGAACATAACACCATAGGAACATATGGTTGTACAAAATTCAAATTGATCAATTGCAACTAATAATGCTGTATATTTGCATATAAGAAGATTAAATGCTGTTGAAGCCATTATACAAATTAGCACTTTTCTTATATTGGTTCACTACAGTTGATGTATAACATATAAATGGCATCGTTCAAAATAGGTTACACTTGAAACTGGCAGCTGTTTCCATAGAAGAAGGCAATGATAATTTTTATTAGTAGGAAATCTGGTATGGTCCACTTCGTCATAATGTGCTTCGGATTAGGAAACACATATTGATTTTTCTTTCACTTTTTTCCATAAATTATGTGTAATGTTCAATAGGAATTATAGAAAATAGCAATGCAATTTCTGGTATTTATAATCAGAAAATTGTTCTATATCTCCATCTTTTTCTTTTTAGGGAATATTTACAAATAGTCACCATTATCTTTTATTAATGTTCTGTACTGAAACAAAATTGGGTGCAGAGAATGTTTTGAAAGCATTACAAGACGAAGCAAATTTTGATCTCTGGGCCTGTTTAGGTGAAATGACAGACTCCAAGGCAACTATGTTTATATAGATGTCACCTAGTGTGGATTCTGTAAGTATTCCGTTTATCCCGCTGAGCATTGATTTGACTATGCAAATGTAATTCCTGCAGGCATTTGTATGAGTCATATAGCGTTTGCATCTTAACTAACTGTACAATTCTTAGACCTTATCAAACGTTTGGCAGGAGCTCATAAACGCTAACTACCAATCTATTTATAAGTCATTTATGTATTATTTTTATAAGGTTGTGGCTGACTGTTCCCAGATTGTTTTCCTGTCTCTATGCAATATTTGAACAAAATCGGGGACTTTATGTCATGAATAAATCTATTCGCTATCATGACTGTTTCCTGTGATACCATTAGCTTGAGAATGTTGTATTGAAGATGATGTAACAAATTACATATGTTTTTATGTAAGACACATTTTTTTCTGAATTTTTATCTAATTAAGATAATGGTCTAATGCATTTAATGTTCAATTTTCATACTGCAATATATGATTCAGATATGGAAGGTATATGCAGACTATGGCATACAAGCTTTATCTGGCCTACAAAATGGTTTTATCCAGATACATTTATATATATGGGTAGACTTAAAAGTCACATTCCTGCCAAGTCCTGCATGAAGATGCACATGCCTAAATTAAAGGCATCAACAATGCAATTAATTAAAGACTGACAATTCGAACTAAAACATTACAGCACGATGTCATATAAATATGAAATCAAAAGATAAAATAATTTTTATTTTGTCTCAGTGAATTACCGGTTTTATTTTTGTCGTTGTATCACTTGATTTTGTTTATCTAAATGAACTGGAGGACAAAAAGAAACTGAGTTAGTCAATAAACAAAGGGTGTCACAGACCTGCAGTAAAAATAATAATAATGAGGACTTTGTATATCGCCTAATCTTTAGAAGCTCTAAGCGCTTTACACCATATATAATGACATGACTACACTACAGAAAAACAAATGACTAAAACAACGAAATTAGAAAACATAGAAACATGCTGAAAACATAAGATACAAAATATTATCAGGTCTCTAAGTTTGTCCCTGCAGTCGAAAATGGTGGGTTCTTTGAGCACTCTTAAAAGGGACCATTGCGTCTTTGTGTCTAATTTCAATGGACAATTTGTTCCACATAGCCGGGCGCTGGTATGCAAAATTACAGTGAATATATCATAACTGATGGTGTGTGTTTAAGTAACGGTGAAATCAAATCCATCAAACAAAATGAAACCTTTACTCTGACAATGACAACTGGATAATGATAATCAGTTACTCAAGACAATCATTAATTCAAGACAAGAACTCAAACCTTATTTATTCCAAGCATTACTAATAAACTCAAATCAAAAATATTATATTTGACCGCTACCATGAAGTATTTAAAAAAGAGTTTAAAGTGAATCAGCCCATAATATACACAAACAAAGTGATACAATTCTTTGAACTGAGTATGTATTATGTTTAATCGCATATTATGAAGCATTGATTTATTATTCAGGGGACATACTGGACTCAATTAGTGACACATTCTTTAGTCTAGGTTAACTTTGCTAGAAACAACTCATACGTGCATCACATTTAGAGTTTAGGAACAAGTAGTCAGATGTGACCATTGTTTTTTGAAGTATTTTCTTTGCCTAACAAAATCAGCCATGACTTAAACTTTTTTAATATTTATCTCTGTTTTTGAGCTGTTTTCAAGCATAGTAGTATTGTTTTCTAACAATTTGCACTTTGTCTGCGGAATCACATAAGCAGTTGTGGCTATAACACATTAAACAAATGGCTGGCAATCATTTATTTCTTTGGAATAGTCACCTATAGCAGTGTCAAATTGGAGTTGTTACCAGAGAACGATGATCAAGTTAAAACTTATACAATAAAAACAATTAAAGGATAATGATTCTAGTTATGAATGATAAGTGGACATTTATGGCAGAGGTCACTAAGTACAGGTTTAAACTGAATTAGGAATTTGAGTTTATGCTTCTTTTCTTTTCAGGGAATGTTGTGTTATAACACCCAGACAACTAATAATTTCAAAACATACTTTTTAACAACTCTTTTATCACATCTACTGAATCATGGTATATGTAAAAAATACGCATGATATAAAAGTTAAGATTGTTATACATGTTTCAATAAGATATGTTTTTCATACATCATCATATTTACTAAAATTGTCTTTCTATTTCTTCATGGTCTTTAACATCCAAAATTATACTATATAATACAATCAATGACCATGAATGTCAATAAACTTAGAGTGCATAACGAAATTGATTTTTATTAAATAGTTTGACTTCCAGATCTATGTGATTTTTGAAGTCTTGACATAAAAAGCGTTTCTATCATCTGGAAATATGGTATTGAGGGTATGTAACATCTGTACATATGAATATTGTGTGTATCATTTGGACATACAAATGGTATGTATCATGTGGACTTATGTGAAGATTGTGTGTATAATTTGGAGATACAAATGGTATGTATCATGTGGACATATGTGAATAGTGTGTGTATAATTTAGACATACAATTGGTATGTATCATATGTACATATGAATATTGTGTGTGTAATTTGGACATACAAAATGGTATGTATTATCTAAACAGAGGGTAAAGATGGTATGTATCATCTGGATATATGTGAAGATTGTGTGTATAATTTGGACATACAAATGGTATGTATCATGTGGACATATGTGAAATTTGTGTGTATAATTTGGACATACAAATATTATGCATCATGTTGATATATGTGAAGATTGTTTGTATTATTTGGACAAATGAATAATATGTATCATATGGACATATGTGAAGATTGTGTATATTATTTGGACATACAAAATGGTATGTATCATCTAAACAGATGGTAAAGATAGTATTATCATCTTGATATATGTGAAGATTGTGTGTATTATGTGGACATAAAAATGGTATGCATCATCTGGACATATGTGAAAATTGTGTCTATCATTTGGACATACAAATTGGCATGTATCATCCAAACAGAGGATAAAGATGGTATGTATCATCTGGGCATATGCAAATATTATGTCTGTTATTTGGAGATACAAAATGATATGTAGCATCTAAACAGAGGTTAATTATAGTATTTATCATTATGTACAGGGACATATTGTATGAATCATTAGTAAATAAGGTAAGAATTGTATGTATATATTTTGAGTATGTAAAGAAAAGGTTTATCATACATTAATACAAAGTACAACCGTCCATTATAGTCAACATCCTTGAAATGTTTTGTTTCATAATGTTCACATATACAGTTAATAGCCAAACTGTTTTCCACCATAATAAGACATAAGGTTGTCATCATCCATGTTACTGCCTATGAACGTTTATCATACACTGTGCATGAATTGTTTATGTGTTTAATCTGTCACAAACATCAGAATTAACTGAGTTACATTTAATTCACAAATTATTTGTACATGCTGATCTATGATGTATAGTCCATACATCCATTCACCTACATAACTTTGTAACATATGCATCAAAAGAACGGAAACTATAATTATTAATACACATGTGAAAGTAACGTTGATATGAAATACATACCTCCAAACAATTATATGTGCAATCAAAGTCACAGAAAGACAGAATATCGATATTGCACATCCAATGATTGATATGATGTTAAGAGGCACCTGGTCCTTATCAGGCTGTCAAAACAAAAATAATCAAAATTCAAATGTCACTCAAGTTTTAAAAGTAGGTCAAATAGACCTATTTTTGATATAGTTAATTTAACTTTCTCTGAGTTTAATATCATACCAGTTACATTCATTGAGGTGTACGTACATATCAGATTTGAAGAGTGCCCATGATATAGTGTCCAAGCTATTGTGGTGTAATTAGTAATTAACTAAGAATGCAAAAGACACTTAGGCTCAGTCTGTTGATTTAGGTTTGGTATGGACGATTTACTCTTCACGAAACACATACATGCCTGAACTTGAGAATTATATACTGTATTGATATAATGACTGAGATGTATGTACACTTGAAATAGTGTGAGATACTGTATTTATATAATGACTGAGATGCATCTACACATGAAATAGTGTGAGATATTGTATTGATATAATGATTGAGATGCATGTACACTTGAAATAGTGTGATATATTGTATTTATATAATGACTGAGATGCATCTACATTTTTTTAAAATAAAGAGTGAGATACTGTATTGATATAATGCTAGTACCGGGTAAGCACACTTGTCACCATGAATCTAATTCTGTCCATAATTATTTACCATTTATCATAAACATTTATACTTTTTCAGATCAATACAATTGTGACAATTAATACTTGAAAATGATTACAGCTTGGAAAACATATCCTTCTTTCCAGACTGACCACATACTGTGAACTGTTGTCATTTATATCAAAGAAATGTATATGATTACAATATTCTAATACTGGGACACAGCTGACTAGAATATACAGTCTGCTTGATTAGCATTGTCATGTATTACACTTTTATTGTTGTTGCTCTTCTTGGCCTTAATACCACCTATCAGCACAACATATGCTATGCATGTGAAAGCTCCAGTTTTAGTTTCACTAGACCATGGGAAGCTACTGAAAAGCTCAATCTTACATACAGATGATGGCCATGACAGGATTTAATCCCTGCATACAAATGTGTGATGACAGTGACCTGCTGAAGAGAGTGCCTTAGATCGTTCTGCCAACCAGGCCATTGTATTGCAATGAATTGGAAAACAACTTTTCATTGGATGGTTTGGGGATGTCAGATCAGTTATATATTGATGATATATATTTTGTGTTGAATGCAATTATGAGAAATAACAATATCACAAGAAAGATTACAGAATCTCTGACTGTAATGTAAACTGCACTTAGGACATCATTCGGAAGAGTGTCATAATTTCAACTGAACTCCATTCACAAAGGCTTTAACTTTTCACTATTGGTGCACATTTTCCAATTCTACATGCGTTGAAAAACACAAATTGCACGTCCAAATTAAAGTGTCAATTACTACTGCTCAACCATTCAAGGACTAAATCATAGCAACATTAACATATATATTTAATTGAATAATTTTAAATTTTAATTTTCAACAACTTACTGTTTTTCCAGGACTCATTAGAATAGCAAAGTTTGTAAGGTGATCACATTGACACACGGTAGTGTAATCATTAGTTGACACAAGCTTGCAGCCTTTGAATGACCATGCCCCATTCCCACGTCCGCTGAAAGAAAATGAATTATTATTTATTATCATACAATTTAAACACAATAAATTTGTTTAGAATTATTTTCTGCAGGGAAACTTAAATACAGATGGAACTAGAATATAGGAAAGCTCGGGGATTTTAAACTCGTGTGAGCTCAAGTTCGAGCTGGATAATTTTTTTCGAGCTTTCGAGCTTGAGTAGTGATGAATATGATTAATGCTAAGCAAATGTCGACGCAATGTTGAAGTGTTTCGTTGTAGACATGGAATTGTCTGCTTACATTCAATACTAGCTGCGAAATTATCCTGTTCGCGCTTGTTAAAATAAGCCCAAACAGACGATTTCTTAGTTTTGGGCATCGCTACTGCTTTAGAAATAAAATATAAGTAAACAAAATAATAAACAAAGAGCAGATACAATATGAAAAATCGCTTCTAACATGTTTACGTTGCTTGAACTTTTCAAAAATCAGTTTAAAAGAAATCCCTCGGGCGTGAGTTGTGCGCCTACTGCCCATCCGGCACTACTCATCGTCAGGCCAAACGCTTGATAAGGTCACAGGTTCTCTCGCTTGCAGAAGTTCAAAAGCCCCTTCACCCCATCAGCCGCAATCATAATAGTCGGAATTATTATCCTAGGAGCCCCCAGCGATGACCGTTGTAAGGCAACGACCGGCCACTGGTCAACCAACACATTGGGTAGCGTAAACCGTGTGAATCTGTAAAGTCGCTTATTTTCACAGTCAATTAATTATCGCACGGGTTTATCCGGACCGAATAATATAAAAAGCGGAGACTTTTTCTAGGGGTAAGCGTCGAGCTTTGACCTCGAGCTTCGAGCCCTCGAAATGCTTCAAAATTATCAAGCCTCGAGCTCGAGCCTAGGCTCGTCCCAAACTCTAGATGGAACAGATATTAAGTCAGTATCGAACGACCACTTGTTCATATCAACATATTCAAATCTCAGTTAATGCTTTATTACAGAACTGTTTTATAAAAGACACATATTAATTACAAAAGTTCAAATAACATACGTGCTGCAAAGCTTAAACAATCATAACTCTAAACTTGTCAAATAATAATGTTTTAAACAGGAAATAAACACCACTGACTTAAGGCTTCATGCATGTTAAATGTGTTTGTTCAACCCTTGGTCTCACACCATAACAATATCATGGACATGTACAACGCTTAGCCAAATCAAATAAATTTTAATGTCATGGACATGTACGTTGCTTAGCCAAATCTATTTATTCATCCGGTCACTGAACGAGACCAATGCTTAACTAAATATCTTGATGATCATTTCAATAAGTGGTTAAAGCATCCAAATTGGATACAGGATCAGAAGCTTGTGGGTTCAAATGTTGATTGAGTCATACCAACAATTTATACAAATGGCTCTATCAGCTGCCTCACTACATGCTTAGTGTAAAAAGGTTCGTGTTAGAACTGGTTATTCTGGTATCAGGATTATGTTACTGGATGCAACATAAGATATATATGTGGCTTGATGCCGCAAGGCATTTAGACATCACTATAAAATGCAACATTATAGCCGTTGTATTGACATGACTAAAACATTGTTCAAGCTTAGTTAACAATCCAAATTACACACATACACACACAGTGAAAGTTGTCAATGTTATTCAGATGAAACAAAAATTATCACGTTACGGAAGGTGCCCAAACAGTCAACCAAATCAATTAATTATTGCGGTTACTGATTGAGGTTATTGTTCAACCAAACAAAATAAATGCTTATGTAAGTGATGGTAGCCACCGCTCAACCAACTCAATCAACTGAAGCAGATATACAGAAGAATCTGTCTTGAAAAACCACCTCTAGTGCCACAAAGTATTGTCTCTCAAGACCGGTGGTCTCATGACAGGTCACAAAGCAATATAATCAATACATATATGCATTGAGAATGTAGTTTCTCAAGACATGTGGTCTCACATAGCAGTGGTATTTCAAAACAGATTTTACTGTATTACCCTATGCTATCAAAAGTAAAATTGAGCAATTCACATTTGGCTTTGTTTGCTGTCCTTCTACCAAGCAAGTTTGTATTTCTCCATGATCTCCAATTTAAAATTATTAAATTACACTCCAAGACAGAGAGATCTTGAACATGTTACTACACTCCGACACAGAGGGAAATCGATTATGCTGCTAAGCTACACAACAAGGGGACATTTAATTACTATACTTCAACCAATAGGCACTCTCAAAAGATGCTACTATTTTAAATCCCTGGAGATCTTGGCTAGGTTATGACAAATGGTATGCTACTGACTTTTCCATTAATATACAACACATGTGGATCTTGAATATAATACTAAGCAGAAAGCATGGGGTATGCTGAACAATCACCTATGATGAATGTTGTACATGCTTATAACTTAGCTACAATGCTGGGGATCTTGAGTTAAGAAGTTACAACCATGGGGATGTTGAAGGTGCTACTTCATTAACGTTGATTATCCCATGGACTTTTCAATATGATACTAATCTACAACTTGTGAGCTGTTTAATAGGCTAGTAAACAGCCGCTGGATACTGAAAATGCCGCTAACCTAAACTCTTTGGGGATGCTCATATGCTACTAAGTAATGATTCAAAGGGTTGTTGACTTTTGTATTAAGTTACATCCCAAAGGAATCTCGAATATATGTCTAGTCCACAAACCTGGGTGATGATAATAATCTACCAAATCTTCAGTCCAAACTGAAGTTGAGCTATGCTAGTAAACTGCAACCCAAGGAATGTTCAATATGCAACTAAGTTACAACCAAGGCAAATATTGAATATGTTACCAAATTACAAACCAGGGGATTTTGTAATTGCAAACAAACTAAAAGCCTGTATGTTGTTGAATATGCTACCAAACTACTAACATGGTGAATGTTGAATATACAACAAAACTAACAACCAGGGTTTAGAATATGCCACTAGGATATATCCCAGGGGAATGATGAATTTCTAAACTACAACCCAGTGGGTTATTGAATAGAATACTAAACTACAGTCCAGTGGGACATTAAATAGACTACTAATTAAACTAGAATCATGTGGGATGTTGAATATAATAGTAAACTAGAACCCTATGTAACATTGATAGGACTACTAAACTACAGCCAGTGGGATATTCAATATACTAATAAACTAAACCCAGGTGGCCGTTGATTAGACCACTAATCTACAACCCAGCAGGATGATAAATAGACTACAAAATTATAACTCCATGTGAAATTTATAAGATCACTAAACTACATCCAGTGGGATGGCGCAACTCCAATGATATGTTTCAATTGAAGGTCATCGCAAAATCTAAGGGCAAAATAGACATTGCATACAGATAATGATGTCTTGGCAAAAAATGAAAATCTATTCAGTTTTTTCACTTGGTTTTATAGACTACTAAACTACACCCAGTGGGACAATGAATAGAATATTAATATTGAACACTGCGGAATGTTTGAACAATTAATTTAAAACTAGAACCCTGTGGGACAGTGAATAGGTTCACGAATATCTGATAAACATTTAATAAGCTAATAAACGAGCAACCTGTGGGACATTGAATGGACTATTAAAATACAGTAGTGGAGGATGTTAACATACCCATTAATATTTCATTAAGGGCACCATTTACACCTAATTAAAACAAAAAGGTTATACAGTCAATATCAAGATGGCGCAACTCCAATGATATGTTTCAATTGAAGGTCATCGCAAAATCTAAGGGCAAAATAGACATTGCATACAGATAATGATGTCTTGGCAAAAAATGAAAATCTATTCAGTTTTTTCACTTGGTTTTATCAATGCCGTTTAAAAGTATAATATGTTCTATATTTTGATATACTTATTTTTGTCTCATTATATTTCTCTCACTGACAAGACATGCTTTGTTGGTCAAATATAGAATTAGCTTTCAAAGCTTTAAACACGTTGTTTTGGTTTATCTTAATAACTATAACAAAATAAATACTTACTCTGCATTGAACTTCCAAAAGCTGCATACTGGACTTGAATACATTGCCTGGAATACAAAAAAGGGTTGCTAAATTACCTACTGTATTGTAAAATTATGATTTATCAATATATTTTCACAAGATTAAATGTGCCTATTTTACACAGATTTACCTAATTTGGGGCAACATTTTATTAATTTGTATCTCATTCTCAATCTTATTAATTCAAATATGTAATCTTTAGACTTTGAATTGTCTAAAATTATTATCATCAATATTAACTCATACAATTTATCTAGCAAGAACCCCCATTAGCTTAACCTTTAGCACCGGATTTGGGTATATAATGTTGAAGATGTAGAAGCTAAGCACCTTCCCCATGTGGCTGAATGGTCTTCGGTGCTTGCCTTTGCAAACAACTGACATTTTGTTCCATGTTCATTTGAGTCTTAGATTTGAATAACTAAGCAAATTTGTGAGAAGATCCTTAGTTGCTTCCAAAGGATAAGTATGTTTTTCCAGGATCTTCCTCCACCTGACAACAAGCTTTTGCAATTATATCACTTTACAAAGAAAAGGCGGATAATTTAATAAAAACATAATATATAATCTTTTTGCTCTAATATTCTGACATTTTCTCAATACATTGATATTTCATTTGTAACACATGAAAATATTACATCTGAGTGTATTAACAGTTACTGTAAACCCAACACCCCCCCCCCAATACAAAAAACATACTGGAATAAGGTGAATCACGAATAGTTAATTTTAATAACATGTTTTCTTGGGAACTGAAACATATATCGGGAGAGGAAAGATTCAACGCTGCATTTGTGAACAATGTCCCTGACTTTCAACCTACTTAAACCAAAATCTAATAAATTGTTTCTCCAGTTAAGTTAAGCAGAAATGAGAAATGAAAGATTAAAATGAATCTGTACACTAGAATGTAACTGAAACTATGGTGAGGAAAGAAACTGGCTAATTCTCAAATATTTTAGTTTATTGTTGTGTGTTTAACGTCAATTTTCAGCACATAGAAGGCTATACATGGTGGCTTGGAGAAGAACACAAAACTGCCCCGGAACAATTAGTATATATAATTGGCAAACCTTAAAAATATACCCACATTGGCAAATTCCAAGACTTTATTTCACAAGGAATGAGGTATGAAGGCCATGATTGATGAAGGCGAGCGCTTCAGGGCACTCAGCCACCTGATGTTTTGCTAACATAAACCTTAAAAATCAAGCTAATGATGCTACAGTCAATTGGAATCATCACTGACAAATGATGCAAAGTGGCACAATTTCAATGAAGTATGTACACTAGCACCTTTAGTACTGTGTGGGAGTGACATTAATTGGATACAAATGGCAGAACATAAGAGTACCACCCTACCACAACAATTACTTGCAGAAACAAATATTTATGCTGTTTCAGATTGTTATTCACTTACTGAAAAATGTTTAAATGTAAGCGCTAGGGGAGGAGACAGCAAAGGTGGTGGAGGATCAAGTTGCAGGGACAACACAGCTGAATTTATCTCCAGATCATCTTCAGTATTTGTTATGGACCTAAATAGAAAAATTCAGCAATTATCACAATCATTATATCATACTAATTTTGAAAGATGTATCCACTTTTGAAGCTCATGACATTCATTGAAAACAGAATTTGATCTTACTGTTTGTTTTAGTGACTATTGTCAATGTAAATACGTGGTATTATAAGCGTTAATTATTGGATAAATGAAGTTTGATAAACAATATTACAAAGACTATCTTAAAACGTTTCATATAATTTTAACTATAATATAACATTCTCGATATAAATAGAACAAATATTTACAAACCTTGAATACGCTCCTGGTTTTGAAGATTCTAAATATATGAAATGCTGAAAAATCATTATGTACAGCTATGCAAGAGAAAGAAATACAACCCATATAACATATAAAATTTAATGTTTTACCATATAAAATCAGGCAAATCAAACTGCAATCTGTAGAGACTCAAATCTGTTATCATATATTGCACGATTGGTCTGGAGTATATGCAATTTGTCTGGCAAAGATAGCATAATAAACAAACAAATCCTAATCTGATAGTGCACTATTTGACAGCAAATCAAGATCTATGTTTCCACCAGTTGGAGGGGTTGCGCTTTCCGTTCTAAGAGTTTAACAATAATTGATGAGTCATGTTTGTATTACTACTTACCCATTGTGAAATACCTTCTTCTGTAGTATTCCTGATACGTTCTTGAAGTAAACACCAGAATAGGAAGTATAAGTTCCTATTAAATACACAACAAAGATGTTAAGAAAAGGACATTTTAAAAATGTGTTACATGCATATATTTCATCATCAGGAACCAGCTTTCTGCTTCAACTAGTGAAGTTAATTGGACGTACTGTTTGACACAGAGTATTAGTTTACGCAACTGTTAGTTGAATATATCAATCTATTCATACGGTGCCACCAAATGGAGAAGCTTAAATGAATGATGGTTCATTTATGCATCTCAAAGGTATTTTAAAATATAGACAGATAAAGCAGAAACAAAAATAAACCCCACAAGCTAGAGTGTGACCCGGAACTTCCAGCCATAAAGAATATTTCAGTAATGCAGACAACACGTTTTGGTAAGGTGTAATAAAATCCTATGTACTACCTTTGACAACATGGAAAACATGTATTGTAAAGATTCAGAAGTGATGTTTGTTAATGCATAGGAAATGTTATTTTCTGCTAAAAGTTCAAACATTTCACATATACATGTAATGATATTCTTGAGCTCAGTTTCAGTACTCCAATTTCGTACCCGCTGTGGTCAATGACATTCTGCAGCGCTAGATCTTTCAAACTGTAGAAATCTAATTATATGTTTATTTTATAACTGTGCTGGTAAGAATCATCTCTTGATTAATTAGTTACTTGTTAAAGGCTTTATGGTTACAATACAGATGGGACAAAGTAATTAACACATTGAAAAGAAAACCATGATCTGATATTAACACTGAATATAAGACACCTCTCCACAATTGGGCATAGAACACACCATCTAGAGATTATAAAGAAGCTAGCACACTAAGATTCATCCCTTGATCTCAAGAGCTCTTATGTTTATAGAGCGAAACAAAAATGCAAACAAATATTAGAATGTTAAGCCATGCCGAGGACTTTAACGAGAGAACCCCTAATGTGGTATGCAACACACCTTTAAAGATAGGACCCCTAATGTGGTATGCAACACACCTTTAAAGAGAGGAACCTTAATGTGGTATGCAACACCTTTAAAGATAGGACCCCTAATGTGGTATGCAACACATCTTTAAGTGATGAATTGTAAGGATATTATTGGCATCCTTACATACCATCACTTGAAGATATATTGAGTACCACAACCTAAGGTTCTCTCTTTGCCTTGATTGTGTAATCCCAGATAATTTTTACAATATAAAACAGGAGTGACACGGTGATTGAAATAATGACTAATGACCCTTGACCATCACAACAGGAATTAATGTTGTATTTAGCACACTTTAGTGATGATATACCAAGTATACCAAAATTAATCACTTAACCTGAATCAGATTTTGAGCTATAGAAAAAGATAATAGAAACGTGTATTGGAAAACAATTTATTGATTGGTAAAATTATCCTTATTGTATAAACCTCATTTTCTAATGCTTCTGTATAATTACAACAACAATCAACATTAAATGGATTTAAAATTATTAAACACAAGGGAAAGTGGGAAGGATATCATCAAATATTGAGCCATGACCTTGACCCTGAAGACAGATTTCTCAATGTGTACATAAAATTCTGTATGATGATGATTTATAATTATTTCATCCATCACAGTCAATGAATTTAAGATTCTAAAGAAAAATGAAATGCGTATAGATACATAACCTGCCCTTGAAGATAGGTCCCCAAATTAGTATTCTAAACATGTATAAATATGAAAAGTTTCATCCCTTGATCCTGAACCAGATAAAAATTTTAAATGTATAGAGCAAAATGAAAAATGTGATGGAAAATGTAAACTTAAATGAGCCTTAATGCTGAGGAGATCATAACATCAGATTCAACATACCTTCAATACTATAAAAGTATCACATTTCATCATGTAATCTCAAATGATTATACAGTAGATAGGAAAGTAAGTAGATAGGTAAGTGTGATGGATTGATGGAATAACCCGTTATCTCTCATGAAAATACATAATACACTTCATTTATACTAATGTTCTATTTATCCGCTAGCGAAAATAATAAAGGGCAACATGGTTCCTGTAATGATATATCATCTTAATTATGTTATGCGATCCAATTAATTTCCCAGGAAAGCAAACTTAAATAAGTTCTCATTTTTCATAATTAATTTGATATCTGCGTGAAAAATTACCATTTTTCAAAACATCTTTAGAAAGGAAAAATCTAGATTCGTTTTCAATTGTGTTTGGAAATCCGGTTTCAGTTGCGTTTGGAAACTTAATATCACCCATTGGCTTGTATCCTATTTCCACAACTGAAATTGAAAAGAAACTTTATTTTTAAACATGAAAATTATGTATAGAAATTAAACCTAAATTGTAGAATGTAAGTTTACAATCTTTAGAAATTGTCAGGTATTCAATGCAGAGGTTAAGCTGGAAAATTGTTTTGTTTACAAAGTCCTTCAAATTGTCTTACTTTCTTTTTTTCAAGTGTATGAGCATCTAAGTCGATTATATTTGGAATTTATATCCAACGCTCATTGGTTAAACACCTAGCCAGTATGCAGCATGGATGCAAGCTGCAATATTTTCTTTGAACATTCTTCAATTTATTCAGCATGATATACTCCATAAGGCAATATACTTCCACTTAAAAGGTATGGAAAGGATGGAACGTTTCACGAGTAATTGTTTTTCTAAAATATTTGGTATCAAAGAAATTGGTAAGCTTATATGCTGCATGATTGCAACACGATATAGCTGCCTCAATAATGACAAACTCTAGGCCATATGGAAAAAATATCAACACATTGCTGACAAGCATCCCTTGTTCAAAGGCCATTGCATGAGTTTTAAGTTACAATGCGTGTCTCATCTTATATGTACGATCAAATGTACACAAGTTTTCATCATCGTTGTTATGTTCTTACTACACTTAATAAAACATTCCATCAGCAGAGAATCTTTGATGATATAGTGGATGTAATGTTTTGTTATTTATATAAAACATTACTTACTAAAATTTATGTTAACATTTCAATCTGAAACAGGGACCAAATTGTATGAAGATCTAGAATGTTAGTTATGATTGTCTTTCTTAGACCAGAAATCATGCGTATTTATGCAGATTGTTTTGGACACATTTTGCAATTGTTAAATTTTATTATAATAGAAGAATAACAATACACATATCGGATAATAAATAGCAGTGTCAAAAAGATGAATTTGATTAAATGCATTATACACAATTTGTAGGAAAAAAATGAGATGAGCTGTGTTGAAAGCTAAATTGGACTTTTCGCTTAATGAACACTGCATATAAAATGACAATTTAACCTTGGTTATAATAATGAATATGCGGTGTAATATTGGGTTCAAATTCAAATTTCATAAAACAATATAGAAAAATAAAGCAAATATTACAAGTGTTACAATCTGAGCTACTATGCAAGGAAAACTAATTTACAGTGTACAGTCAAACATGTCTTGAGAGACCACTGCTATGTAAGACCACCTGTCTTGAGAGATCAAATTCTCAGTGCACACATGTATTGTTTAATTTATAACACAGTGTTATGAGAGACGACTTCTTGAGATACCATACTTTCTTGGCCATAGAAGTGGTCTTTCAATGCCGGATTCTACTTTACTTTATATCTCATTCAATTATTTGTATTCAAACAAATATAAGAAAATTCTTACATAAATTTGTCTTGGTAAATCTTTTCACAGGTTCATCAGTTGCGTTGATTGATTTTGCTTTGATGCTGCTATACTGCTCTACATTCCGAAGTATTATTGATGCCCCTTCTTTGTCCTCATTGATTAGCGCTTGCCAAGACGGGGTGTTTTTAACATCAATCATGTTGCTAGCTATCTCAAGAAAATTCTTGCCACAAAATATATAATGAATGTTAATATTTTTAATATTGCTACAAACTTTTCATAAAATATGATACACTTCTTGATATTATTACAAGTGATCAAAATCTTTAATTGCTTTTACTTTCAAATTAAAATTAACATGCACTAATACATTTAAAGTAATAAGTATTCTGCCTGAAATTTATGATGCTATTATGTCTGAAGACCTATAAATATAATAATCAGGAACTTCGGGAAGATTAATGGCCCATCCAAATTTTAAAGACATGTGCATTTGTGACAATTATCTTTCATAATCAATGTATTTCAATATATGATGTCTTATGACTGTATATGCTTCAGTGTGTTAGTGATAAAGCTAAACTATAAAATTTTAGACTGGGCAGCAGAGCCTAAAATGTAGGCTACAGACCCAGGTCTTTTGAGTACATTTTGAGGTAATAAAGATGCGGGTTTGTAGAATTCACGAGTTAATTCAACAATTGAGAAAAATACAAGGTAACGATGAAAATAATGCAAATGTATAATTAATATCATTCCTTAAACCTGCTGCTTTAATTATTTATATATTCATGCAAATGATTAAGTTTCATTGAGAAGGTTCCTTTTCTTCAATTGTATATTAATTACCTTCAAAATAATAATAAATTGCAATTCATACAATGTTTTGCAATATACCCAGAGCATAATTATTATTAATAAAAAGTATCGATTGTACAGAAAACAATGTTAAATTGTTCTAAGAGCTGATTTTCCATTGCAAAATTGCATAGCTTCAGTTCTTTATGTGGATATGCTAAATGTAATACACAAGGTAATCTTTACCTGATAAATGCTCTAACCAGGCTCCATATTGTGCATTCTGCAGCAATGTCATTTTATATATTGCTTTTGTCACTGTGTATATTAAAGCAATGGGATTTATGTCAAGGATTCATTCCTGTGCATGCCAGAGCAATGGGAGTTTATATGCAAAGACTATATTAATGTGTATGTCAAAGCTATGGAATTTTATGCAAAAACGTCATCCTTGTGTATGCTAAAGCAATATAATTTTATGCAAAGGCTCCATCACTGTGTATGTCAAAGCTATGGAATTTTATGCAAAATCTTTATCCCTGTGCATGCCAAAGCAATATAATTTTATGCGAAAGCTCCATCAATGTGTATGTCAAAGCAATATAATTTTATGCAAAATTGTCATCACTGTGTATATCAAAGCTATGGAATTATATGCAAACTCTGCACATTTTTAATGTCAAAGCAATGGCATTTTATGCAAAATTTTCATCACTGTATATGTCAAGGCAATGGAAATTTATGCAAAATTTGCATCACTGTGTATGTCAAAGCTATGGAATTTTATGAAAAAGCTTCGTCACTGTGTATGTCAAAGCTATATAATTTGATGCAAAAGCTACATCAATGTGTATGTCAAAGCTATTCAGTTGTATTCAAGTGCTTCATCACTGTGTATGTCAAAGCTATGGAATTTTACGCAAAAAGCTTCATCATTCTGTATGTAAAAGCATGGAGTTTAATGCAAAATCTTCATAAATGTGTATTTCAAAGCTATGGAATTATATGTAAAAGCTTTATCAAAGTGTATGTCAAAGCTATGAAATTATATGAAAAGCTCCACCCTGTATATACCAAAGTAATCAATTTGTGTGCAAAGACTGCGTCACAGTATATGTTAAAGCAATGGAAATGTGTCTTAACTGTGTATGTTATAGCAATGAAATTTTATTCAAAATCTTCAAACTAACACCACCAGCAACAACTCAATTGTATCCATGGTCTTACTTAAGCTTTTGTCGCTAAAATTTCATTCATATTAAATATTATAAAATTTCTTTAGATATTCTAATTGAACATATGTAATGTAAATAAGGTGTATCAAGGCTAGAATACCTCTACATCAGTATTTGAAATATTTTTAGTGTTGTTAGAAATCTGTATAACATTATCCAGAACAGTGCTGACAACTTGGACCTCTGCTTTCTGCAGTTCCACATTATCTGGGTTAGTCACGCTTGTTAGCTTTACCAGGGAGTCTGGTACTGTGTTTGAAGCCAGCCCATTTTTGATGTTATCAGTCTGAAATAATCAGATGTTTGTCGTTTATTTATTATTACTAGGTGCAGTATATATGTAGTAAAAATAATTTAAAAAGCTCAGAAATATTTTATTTGTATCAATATCTCCATTACAGCTAATACACCTTAATCTGGGTAGGAATTAAGAGTCTGTAAAGACCTGGATGCTACCTGCTTGTCACCTACCTATCTACCAACCTAAACATCAATCGAACTACTCATCTAACCATATATATATATATTCATACATCCAGTCACCCAACCATTAATACTACTTGCATCAATATCCCAATCAGGTAAACTATATTCAAGAAGGAATTCAGACTTGAAAGGGCAGTGTTCTACCCACCTACTTACCTACCTATCTTAACATTTGTTTATTCTTTCACACATCAAGTGATCTAATTGTCCCTGAATCTTAGAAGCTCAACACAACCTTTTAGGGTTCTCTTATACAAGTAAATATCTAGCTAATTATATAAAATATTACTTTTCCAGCAGTGTCTTCACGTGCTAATTAGGTCATATATATTTTTACCCCTGGTATGTCCTTCATTAACATACCTGTGTCATCAGATCTATAAATTGTATAGAATTCAATATGGATATTCTTACCTATTACTTATTTCCTTTTTGTGACATTGACTGCAGTTCTAGAAATTTGTTATTCAATGCTATATGGATATCGCTACTTGCGGCAAGGGTTGGGGGTTTGATACCGATACAGGTCAGGCTGGGTTAATTGTTAGTCATGTGTTTCTAGGGAAAAACACATACCTCTCATTGCCTTAACCTAAAGCAACCAATAGCAGTCAACATTCTTATATATTCCTTTGTGTTCAAAAATTAAACAATGTGCCACTAATGCTATGTGAATAATGGTACCACTGTTATATCTATATATTTATACCTGTATCAGCAGATTTAGCTGCTCGTATTAAATAATTAACAATATCCCTTTTGTATACTAAATTAACATATGTGACATACATCAAATATGTAATTAAAGAATGATGTATACAATTCTATGCTTAATATCCAAATTTAATTTAAATTGAAAACTGCTGTTAATAACATTGAATTTGATTACTCTGAAACTTCCATGCATTTATCCATACTGAGAGAAACTACCTAGGTACCAGTACAGTGAAAGTATCATGATAAAAACTATTATACCACAGTAATAGTATACTGGTGAAACCACACACCCCTAAAATATGAATACTGTTACAAATAGTCAGTGTAATTACGCATACCAGTGTCTGCAATTCTAGTAATGTATTGTTAACGCAGTTATCATAGGAAGGGTCTCTCCATACTCCACCTTGTTCACAGTATCGTACAGCTTCACCTACAATGTGCAGAAATAATGCTTTCAAAATCTATTTCTCATCTTTACACATACTTAAAAATGTATCGAATATGACTTGTGTAAGTTAAAAATAAGAATGATTTTGTATAAAGCTTGAGTGCAATTTTAATACAAATTATTAATTAAATAAAGCTTTACTTTTTACTGAAAAAACCCCTTTGGTAAAAATTACTGTTTTGTAATCTTAAAAGAAAATAATAGTACAACGAGCTTTTATTGATGTGTGTATCACAAATGGCAACACTAACTAAAATTAGCTAGACAGAACCTTAAGCTTTTTAATTTGTGGGACATAAAGGAGAAAGATCGGTCAGGGGCCATATATATCCCAAATCATTACCTTCAATGATGAATGTCAACTTGCTTTAAAATCTGATAATATTGTATAACGTAATACTTATGAAAGTTACTAGAATAGGCAATCAAAAACTACATTTGTTTAATTAACAACAAGTGCATACAATCCATGTGTATGTCTATGAGGCAATTTCCACACTAAATATATCAGAATATATTGAATTTTCCTGACCCAAGCTTGGTGCAATGATCTTTTACAGTAAGAATAAAATAGTTGATAAAGAATCACTAACCAAGTCTTAAATGAACATGGAAAGGTAATATATTTAAATGTTAGATCTACATATACACCAATAAATCTGTCCACTAAAAGATTTTCTAAATGATGATGAGTCATTATTGAAAGTTTGAGTTGCTTTGGACTTGTGACACCACTAGAGCATTTGTCTATTTGTCATTCGACTTTGATACACTTTGGAAGAAATATTTATAATTACCCACTTTAGTGGATTTCTCATTCAACATATGATGTTATATGCTTAGGTTCGAATAAACAGTAACATAGAAAGAGTGAAAATAACAGGCTTGTAAAAACTTAATAAACAATTTATTGAGCATAAGAACTTTCCAGAAAAGAAATAAAACCTTTTAAGAATCAATTCAAAAATTAATCGAAAACAAATTCAAAATATAGTGAAATTGCAAAAGTCCTGGTAATAAAATGTCCAAATAATTCCAAGTTCGAATCTTAGTGAAACATCCAAGATGGAAGACGTTGTAACGTGATGAAGTCTGTTCTTGGTAATGAAATTCAAAGAGCACAATTATTTTCCAGATAAATAACAAAATAAATCCTTTTGATCCAAATGAATTGAAATAATTTCCAATACAAGGTAATTTAAAATAACTCAAAACGACACACAACTTATTATTCTAACAGCCCAACGTCTACTAAATAGTTCGCTCCAAAACATAATTTATATACCTGTTTTCAGGTAAACAAGAAAGGGGTCACATGATCTTTTAGAATTTTTTAGAACAAATTTACGTTCAAAAAATCTCTTACACACCATATGATACAACTAAAAATAGAAAGATGTTTATAACAAAGCTCAATAATGTCCTTAGAATCAACCAATCATTTTAAAAGCTTGTTTACAACTCTGAAGCTAGGTCAGAAATGAGGTCAACATATGGTGTATATTTGTAAAGTACAGATCATCCAACGTTTTTAAAAACATCTCCCAATGAATGAATCTTAAACTTATAATGTCAAATTTAAATCTGACAAGCAAACAATTAAAATAAAAATAAATGTCCCAAATCAAATACACGTAACAATGATTAGACAAAACAAATGAAATGTCTGCAAACAGATATTAAGTCTAGTTGTATGATTAAGACTAGCAGAACTGTTTAATGAGCAAATGTGTGAAAGTCATCAAGAGGTGAAATCAGACCGAAACTTTCCATCACTTTTAATTCGGCCCAAATGTGACCATGGGAGTAATATATGTGTACAACTTAATGTTGAATTGGAGGAGTAGCAATAGCAAACTTGTGATACTGGTCAGATTTATGATGGATCTCCTAGTTCATATCCTACAATATATATATATAATCAATTATAAGTAGAATAAGCAGTAATATAGACCTTAATCAGTTACCACACCATGTAATTTCAGATCTGGGTCTTAGCTGTTCCTAGTTGAGTGAATGCATTTATTTGTAGTTGCCATCCTCAGCAAGGCAACTCTGTAAAAGAACCGTTCCATTTGATAAAGATAATACATTTAGTGGATCAAACGGCATCAAATGACATCGTATCATGTTTAACGTCAGTGCAAGGCAAAAGTACCAACCTAAACTTTTGTTCGTTTGTTTGTTTGATTAGGATTTTTAACGTAGCTTTAACAATTTCTCAGTCATGTCGCTACGATATCTGCAGTGAGGCAGTTTATAGTGATATCTACCACTGGGGCATCATGCCGCAGACATGTAGCATGATGTCCCACCCAGTCACATTATCCTGACACTAGGCCGACCAGTCCTAACATTAACGCTGAACGTCAAGCGAGGCAGCTGTTAGTACCATTTTTGTAAGTCTTTTGGTATGACTCGGCCAGGGATCGAACCCACGACCTCCCGCTTCCGCGGCGAACGCTCTAACCACTAGGCCACCGGAGCGGTCCCAACGTAAACAATAAAAATGATCAATGTAAGGTTTAACATAATACATATTTATTTCAAAGTCGAGTTCAAAACAAATTGCCCAGACCCAGATTTGCCATCACATAATGTGACATAATTTCTTGGTTTGAGCAGTATTTTAAGACTTATCAATAGTGCTAATTGAAAACTATATAATGGCAGATCAGGGTCTATGTTGTTTGATGGTTGATTTTATAAGTGAGTAAAGATAGCATCCCTGAGTAAGATGAAAATGTGATAGTTCACAAAACAGAACTCTTGAACTTATATTACAATGAATGAAATAAATACGAACATTACATTACAATTGTACAGTACCTGACATTCCTACTGGGCATGACTTGTTATAATAAGTGCCTTGCAATGTTCTTAACCATTCGGTTCCCCGTTTGTCAATTTCTGTTTTACAGGTCTCATCTGACTGTGAGTCTGGTAATACAACAAATATGTTGGCTTGCGGCATGTTTCCTAGTCCTGCAGCATTCTCCCCTCTACATTCATATCTAGTTGTATAATTTATATTTCTGCATGTTAATATGTATGTTGTATTACCATTTAAGAATGTTTCCTCTGAAAAATACAAAAAGTATGGTTGGTACTAAGTATACTTTGAGGAATGTTTTGTTATGACTCGATGGAAATACAAATTGGTAATACAACTAATAAATTTATGACTTCAGCACACTAACGAACAAGAATGTTCAGAAAACACATATTCTGTAAAATTCCATGTTTTGTCCCACATATCCTAAAGGTGTGCGCCATAAGGTCACCTTACTGATTATAAGAACACGCTGACGAGTACATTTTTGTAGAACATCAACATTTGCTTCGCTTGTGTTTAACTAAATATAGGCTTGGGTATCTTAAACAATTCTCTTGAGATAGCACATGCCTGGATAATTCATGTAGGATCAGGCATAGATCCCAATTTGTTTTTCCAGAAAATACTGAAAAATTGACCCCACGTTGATGAACATGTTGAAAATCACAGTCAAAAATGGTTCATGAAACTTAGATAAGTTACTCGTTTTTTCCATCAAAAACAGTGGTAAGTGCCCGGAAATCTGAATCAAGATCATGTAATTAGCAACTTTTAATAAGATGTCAGATATTATCTTAAGATTGCCTTACTACATTTATATCAGTGCAATATAAATATCAATACTGTATGAAACTGCAGTAAAAATAAATATCAGTAATAACTACTGCATGCAACACTTTAAGAAATAAATAACAGTGAAATAAATTTTGTTGAGTGAACTTACTGTCTTACTGCTAATGTTTACTTTAGTTTGATTTTAAGTGTGATGTTCCCTCCTTTATTTAAATGTGCAAAGTGTCAATCTACCACCATATCTAGGTCTGCATCATTTGTCTGATAGCCTAGGTAAGTGCAGACTGTGTTGATCTTCAGCTTGCATAATTGTTTGATGTATGCTTAAATTCAGTTGAAATTAGACATGCTTTGAGTTATAATGTTACTTATATCTTATTTAAAATAAAAGACTCAGAAAACAGAAAACAAATTTAAAAGACATGAATGTCATACCTTCATTTGCAGCTAGTATAAACCTTTATCTGTCAGGTCAATTAATTTTAACTGACCAATCGAAAATGGATAAATATTGTTGTTTAAGCAGCATAAGTAAAGTCTATAAACTTATTCAGTATTCTAGTCATATGATCATAGAAGTGAACAGACTATTTAATAACCTTGTGTTGCAGATACACTTCATTATTGAGAGTAAAGTTAATTTTGGAGAGTATAGTTCATTTTTGAGAATACAGTTCATTATGGAGAGTACAGTTCATCATCGAAAGTGTCACAAAATTAGAAAGAAAAAACTTTTTTTTGCCTGAGACATATTTAATTTTTTGTGTTGTGCACGCTTATAGCGCTGTCTGGAATGAACAGGTGTTTTTTTCCAGACGAGCGACGGAACAAAAAATATGTCTCGCCGCCGTAAACTACTGGCTGCAAACATTATAATCACGATATGCACGGGTATTTTACCGTGAATATTACTCACTGTCCTTTGAATTATGCAAGATTAAGGTATAATCGAGGCAGTGATCAATTCGATCTGGAGAAGAAAGCACGTATTTTCACGTGGTATTTCTAAACGCCATAGGGGTGAGTGTTAAATTGATTTTATTTTTTATGTGAATTTAATTGAGTTTGTATTGTATTATCGTGTGATGATTCATTTATTACAACGTATATTTGAAACGTTGTGAATTGTAAATTTCTTTTTGTTTTTATAGAGTTTAATGTATTAGCATTATGCAGAAGTCATTATTATTACCAGTTTGGTTTTATTGTAGCTTACAAGATTACAAAATTAAAGATTACAAGATTACAAGATTAAGAGGTGGTTACAACTTTACATGTTACGACGTTACGAGGTTATCTATATGTATGTACGTATGTCTGTACATGTGGTGAAGCCACGACTGTAGACGAAAATAATACCAGGGAGATGTGTGCTGTCTGTACGTGTATACGTATGACTGACTGTACATGTAGTGGATCTATGAAGGGTGAGCGGCCGATATAAAAGCTTGGGTCAACCCGAGGAACACGGTGAAACTGTGCAGTTTATTGGTTAATGAATCGTCCGACCGTACAAGGATCAAGAAGCATATGTTTATTACAATTGTTGTTTAAATTAGTATATTTGTATTTACATAAGATTATTTTGAATTTTAAATGAATTCCAAGAGATTTGTGAATCTTACTGACAGAACCGAACATTTTTAAAGTATTTGAAAACTTGAGATTGTTTGAATCCCAAGCCTTGTTTATACTTGAAACTATACGATTATTTTAGTGTGTACTATTATCTGAAATTTAGGTTTCCTTAACCTGTATATTAGATAGATATATATTAATGGGTTTTTTTCAATGTGTGACAGTATAGAGTGAATGAATCAAGTGCATACTGAGTGTATGTGAGAATCATTGTATTTCTACAACATACTTTTTTCTTTACTTATTAAGTTAATACATTTTCATCTTTCACGCATTGGTTTTGAATTATTCATTTAATCCAATACCCACTCGGTTATAATTATGTTACAGGGAGTACATGTCACTATGGAGAGTACAGTTCATTATGGAGAGTCAAAGTCCATTATGGGGAGTACAGTTCATTATCAAGCGTACAGTTCATTATTAAGAACCACAGTTTGTACAAATCTGAAATTCCTATATTAGCACTGAAAGGTCTTCTCAAGGATAAGTGCACATTCTTGCAATGAAATCATGATATCAGTGCTGTATTGTTCAATCTGAATGAAAAAAGAAGTTTGTGTTTTGATATCGATAGTTAATTTTTCACAAAATAAATTTCATTAGTTTCTGAAAAAGTACTCGTGTGATGATGTCAAACAACAATAAACTTGACTATCTCCACATTTACATCTAGAAAGGCAGTGATATAATACACACTAGTTTGTCCAGGTATGTATTAGTTTTGAAACCAGTAGAAACAATGTTTATAACGATCTTTTGGAGGTTTATAAAATTGAAAATTAAGTGGTGTATAACAAACATTCAAGCTACTTCATTAAAAATCTATGTATTTACACTATTCCAAGATACTTCCCTTTTCTTTAAGGTCAGGGGTCATTCAATATTTAATGTAAAGACAGGAAACGTTTTGGTTGATGAGTCATAAATGGGATACCACATGTAATTATTTTCATCTCCTATTAATCAGTGACATTCCAGGTACACACTGGAATTACCATTTGAATATTTCACTATTCTAGATATTTTTAAAAGACTGAACAAACGAAGATTGATGTATACATATATCTAAAGTCAGTAATTACGTAACTGTCATAAATGTAAGATGGATTAAGTGAGCAGGAAACGGTAACTTTGTGTGGCACATACATTAGGCTGAGAACAATATATACTCATATTTCATTTTTTTTGTTATATGTTGCACATAAAGCAATCTTGTCAGTGCAAGAAGGATAATTAGAAGAAGATAAAGAAGAATGAGAAAGAGGATATTATTCAGTATATTGTGTTTGTTGAACAAATAATTTGTACGAGGTCAGCTGGGATGAAAGACCAGTTTTAAATGTTCCTATGGGTGGCCAAGTAGTGATAAGTTTGACTGCCTCCTGCCTTAACACGCAATTTGAATACACATTGTAAAAGCAAGGTATTCGTTTTGTTTTATTTTAAACATAATGCTTAAAGTCTTTGCAGTTTTATCAGTCTAAATGAGCAACTATTGTCCTTTTCTGTTAATTAATCTATATGTAAATCTGTCCCTGCAACAACTACAGGAGTATGTTCCTGCTCAGCATCGTGGGTAAAGTCTTTGCATACATCATTCTGAACAGAATACAAATACTTGCTGACATAGTGTATCCAGAGTCGCTGTGCAGATTCTGTTCAGAGAGGTTCACAACATGATCCTCTCAGTCAGCCAACTGCAGGAGACTTGCAGAGAAAAACACAAACCACTCATCTCCAAGGCATTCAATCTTATCAAAAGATATGGACTTTTCACAATCATAGTGACTGAAACACCTGATTAACCGCTTTACTAAAGCATGTGGTGAGTTTGGGTTGACCATCATCCTAAAGACCATCATCATCAACAACCTCGAACTTGAGGTAGTCAGTCAGTTCATGTGCCATGGCTCTACTATCACCAACAACATTTTGCTAAATGTTGAGATAAAAAAAATGCAAATTGGAAAGGCATCAATATCTCTCTCCAGGTTATCACATATAGTGTGGAACAACAGTAAGCTGACCCTGAACTTGGATACATCCATACACCATGCCTGGGTGCTAAATACTCCGTTATGCCAGTTAAACTTGGACTCTGTAACCTCACATATGATGTATCCGATGCATACTTTTGTTGATCATGTAACAGCCAAGGAGGTTCTTCAATGTGCCGTAATTGCAGCACTGTCACACTCCTCCAACAATGTTGCATCAGATGGCTGGGCCACTTACGTCAGATGGATGACATAGGGATCCCACAAAGACGTTCTTTATCCAGAACTTGCCTCTGACAAAAGGTGTATCAAACAGCCAAATCTCTGCTTCATGGATGTCTACAATCACGACATGAAAGCCCTTAACATTGATATCAACACCTGCGAAGGGATTGATGTAGAGAGGTCCAGCTGGCGATATGCTCCGATCACTGGTTTGAATGCCAGCCAGAACAAGCTATGCTTGTTAGCTGAGGAAAAGCGATATTGAAGGAATAAGAAGCAGCTCCAACACAAACTTGACTCAACTCTGAAGTGCAGCAAGGACTGCCACTCCTGTGTTGGGCTACATTGGTACTACAGATGTTGCACAACCACCAAACGGAACATCTGTCATGGGCGCCTTTCCGTCATCTCTCTTGACTAAAAGATGTCAACAACAGTGGTTCTGAGCATAAAGTTCATTAATAAAACACTACTAATTTTAAAACATGCACATCCTTATGAGGTGTTCTACCATTAGGTATGCCTGTTATAAAGGCTTGCAGCAGTTTGTAATTATTACTATATTTATCCAATTTATACTCTTATAATCTAGCAATTTTAATTTCTTTAGTCAAGCAGAAATCCAAAGCACTATAATGCAATTCACAAATATGACACCACATATGGAAGAACACTTGGTCATCTTTATAGCTACATCATGATCTATTCAATGCGATAGATGCATGGCTATCGCTTAACAAGTGTGATATCTATGCTCATTTGTGAAATAAATGATACATATGGAATCACTTTTATCATGTCATTCATCCATTCAACTGTCCTACCTGCAATGACTATACATTTCATCCCAATATATCCACAGAGACCAAATGTGCTCTAGGAGTACATCATGAAATGTAGATGTGTCACAAACTAGTATCCACTTAACAAGTATCTACTTACTGGTGCCATGACTACAGTGTGGGTTGATCTACAGATGAATATGTATGTCGCATGACAAACTAAATCATTATGACTTGCTTTTAAAGAGTAATTAAATGCAAATATTTATCACAGAGATGGGGTATCTTTTGCGTGTATGCATATTACTTACGTATACATGTACTCACGACTTCTTATATAGTTCTGTTATTCCGTTTTGGAAATTTTTTAATGTTTTGTATTATATCTTAATTCATGACGGTTTGAAAACTAGAAACAATAAATTGTATATTGTGCATACATATTTTTCACTACACTATGACACCTCATTCAGTAAGTATTCAGTTTTCAAACTATATGTACTTCATGAATCCTTTATAATAGAGTAGCCTATTGGCCATATTTTTATAAATGAGTGGTACAACTGTAGGTCCATTGGCCATATGTTTATAATACAGTGGTACAACCGTAGGCCCATTAGCCAGATTTTAGTCCCATACTCACACAACATGTCAGTTTTATTTTTATAGAAAAATTACCATTAGTATAATGTATATCATTAATGACCAATGAGCTTTAGATTTTTTTGTTACAATAATAAGTGCTGATCATGTTGGGCCAACCTGCTTGCAGACATTTAGTTAACTTCATATGTACTGTTCAAAAGATTAAGTTGAATACAGTAACTGTTGCATTTGACTAAATAAATCACAGCAACTTGATATTGTCAAAAAGAGTGAGATATGACAGCTGGTTTTGTGGTCAAGACATGGACTCCTAGACTATCAGATATAAAATTCAGGCAAGCAATACAATAATAGTATAATTCCAAATATTCTGATAAAAAAGAAATGTTTGACTCTCTTAATTGAAATTCAACACCAGTCCTGTAAAATAAATTACTGAAACTTTTCCGGAATTAATTTCTACATTTTCACACTCAATGGCAAAAAAATAGACAGACAAACAAACACAAAGACATGTAGGTAACAAGATAACTCATAAAAAGGTAGACAGCAATATAAAGATCCCATAACATGCAAACTGAATTGTTAACCTGAAAGCTGGTTTGTAGAATTGATTTTGGTACCGTTCCTGTACCAAACCATCTGAGTTATTGACACATTGTTTTCGACCCGACAAGTAATGTTGACAGTGGACCCAGCATCTACAGTCTGCGTCACTGGCTGTATCAATATCACTGGCTGACTTAATACGAAGACAGTCTTATTCATCACTGATGGTGGCAAATTCGCATCCATAAGAACACATTCGTAAGTACCTTTAATAAGATGGAAATAACACATAATTAAACTAAAGGCAAAGGTGAACACATACGTACTTATACCTAACGTGCATAATGTTTATACTCCATGATGGAGAGGAATCTCAAGTACGAAAATACTCATAAGTCTTCTCAAAATATGCATAAAATGAATAGTAAACATATCGTCTGCTAATGACTATTATATGCATCATGGTTTACAGCAATGCATTTAAAAAAATCACCACAACATTCTGTTTCACACAACATACATATACAAGACAAATTGGGCAATAACTCTAATATAAATTGTAAAATCAAAATGATTTTACAAAATGCACACCTTCGAATCATGATAAAAACAGTAAAAACAGTTAAAGCACTTGCTGAAATGAGCCAGACTAGCAGAGTTCACAAGATTCTGTAATACATTATTATAATAAATTAGGCTAAAAGTCAAACATAATCCAATATAAATTGCAGGAGCACAGTGATTTACTCTTATATGCACATCATATGGTTAATATGTGCACATTGTTGTTATATTTGTAATATTCACTAAGTTGTATGGCAACCAATAGTAAATGTGCTGTGCAAAAATTATGCTAACAAGGTGTAGTCATACCATATGTAATGCTACTTGACAAAGTCAATCTAACAAAAAGTGTGCAGAGTGATTTCTTAACATGAGCATCTTCAGGGGATGAACATAACATTTACCAAGTTTTATATTTGATCTTGAAACTAATACAGAAATAGTTTATCCAATAAGATTGCGTCATACTTCTATATGACAAAAAGGGCAATAACTCTATCAACTATTACAGGAGCAAAGTGATTTCATGAATGACCCTTCTTTAGGTGATGACTAAATATTCACTAAGCTTCATGGCGATGCATCTAAAAGTGTACTAACGAGATTATGTCATACGCTGAATTAACCTACAGGACAAACGTGCAACAGCCTAAACAAACTACATGACTTGCTAAGCAATCAAGATTGTCTGCGTTTGGCAGAACAAACAGGTGAACATGATAATTACTATATACTGAACCTGTATGGATGTGATAAAATAAAAATAATTTCATTTATCATAGTCATTACATTGAGTTTCTGGAATTACTGAGTGCTGAGTATTATGTTTCAAAAGGATTCAAAACAATGGAAACTTAATTTGACATTTCTCGTTGACATCATAAAAAAGTTAATATTTTAAATTTAATACATCGTTGTGAAAAGTAGTGAATTTCATCAAAGCTTTGGACTTAAAATTACAAATAAATAGACCCTAATATAGATTTTGAAAAACTAATTCTTCATAAAAAGTTAGCAGAACATTTCACAATGAATGAATATTAAAGTAAAAATGAATGGTGAATGAAGCAAATGTGATGATTGTATTAGAAAACCAACATTGGAAAGACAAACATTTTTATATTTGAGCCTACTCATATTACCAATATTGATTAATATGTTAAAAATATGATGCTCTCACGCTTGATGGAAAACAGATTGACAGAAAGCAGTAACGACTTCACTTAACCACTGTAAAATTGGCTAAAAAATTTGATTCAGTACTGTTAATTGGAGATCACAAAAAGAATTTGATTTATGATGTTAACAAAGCATGTCAGTTTTTTAGATGAAAACGTTTAAGTCCATAAAGTTTATAAAGGATGGAAAAGATGAAGATAGAATATAACAACATGAAACTTAAACAGATTGTCTTTCGAACCAAACATTGTATTAACTTACATCATATTCAGTTTGTTTAATTGTGCCAGCAAGTTTTGAAAAAAAAGAGCAAGTCCCGAATGTTGAACAAATTGTGTGAAAAACATGAAAAACTGCTTGGTATTCAACTCATGTTCCTATATTTATAGAAATATGACAGCAAATTTATTTATGTTTCTGTTGAGTATTTTTGCATAATCTCGCTATGCTGCTACTCACATTAAACAGGTGTAACCAAGTCAAGATATCACATTGCAGCCAGTGAGAAGATACAAACAATTACATCAACATTAATCTGCTAGGGAATTATGCAGCAGTAGGTCCAGGTCTATAATGTTACTTGTTTGCTATGCGTTATATACAGTAAATACAGTTCTTTTTTCTCACCTGAATCAGAAGATTGTATTGGAGTAAATGACACAGTCTTAGATGTTCTTTGTGTTGTTTCGGGGTCGACTGTAATATCTGATATGCTTATCCTTGAGCCAGGTACTGGATTCATGACAGTCCCATCATATTTCCAGATAATGGTTGGAGTTGCATTTCCAACTAATATTGTCATACAGGTAATATTTACTGAACTTCCATTATAAATACGTCCTGAATTGGTTATATTAATACCATCCAATATGGAGTACCCATCTGAAATGTCCAGAGATTTTGAAAAATTATTTGAATGCAGATCACACATAGTTTTTGATAATTATGCTAATATAAATCCAATGATCGTGCAGTATAGAATCGTTATTGACAAGAATTGAAACATATCCTTTTTGGATTCAAACATGATTGCAATTGTATGGCATGTAATATTATCTAAATTTGAATCTGCTTATTGATATTTTTTGTCTAACTGCCATTAACATCTTATCATATTTAATGAACATGGTTTCTTAAATGGTCTTAGTTTGTGATAGAAATGAACTATAAAACACATACCCCCCATGTATGGAATAAAATAGGTGGAATCAACTCTTATATTGGGCCCAATGTATCCTAAAGACACTGACTGCTGGAGTGCAGCTTGAACGGTACTTATATTCCCAGTCTGGTCCACTGACACTTTGGCATCTGCAATAACACTTCCTTTCCTGAATGAAATAACAGATAATGATGCAGTCTATTATCAACCAACATTAATAAAAATGAGTGTATCAACAAAGGTTATGTTTGCTACAGTCTGCTAGAAAAGGCTTTAAAAGCCAACTTAGAAAAAATAAATTATGGGACTATAACTTATCTAAATGATGTAGCATATTTATGGTAATCCAATTTATTCAGGACATGATCAATATAACCTTGCATCACCAAATAGTAAAGTGTGAAAAGCTTAATTTGAATAATGTACAATATGGGTAATACATCCTGTTTATGTAGATGTTGAAGGCTGTAATTCTTTTTCTCTAGTTCTGCTTGGTATAAAGCTGCATGAACATTTGTCAAATACAGTTAAACAAACAAAAGGATGGTAGGTGAAATGTGACTATAAGACCTGCAAATAACTTTGAACAAAATAGACATCAAAGGAATTAAGACCACATTAAATTTAAAGTTGCATGAAAAACATGTTTGGGATCTTACACTAGTCAAGGTCTTATCAGAATAATGCTATGTCATATGTTATCGATCAATTTATATACTATATTAAATGCTCCGTATAGTAACATTATGATGTAGAAGACAAAGTTGAATGGAGAGGCAATTAAGGGACCTAACCATTCTAATGCCAATGTGGAATAACTAAAATCAAATAAAATCACAATCTAATCATTATAAAATGGTATGCAACACAGGTTTAAATCTTATTGGTAAATTTAAGAAATGATATATAAGGCATCAAGAGCTACAAATCCTCAAACTGATGACACAGAAGTCTGAAAGTTGAAGTCGCTAAAATCATGCCAGTTTGTAGCTTCAAACCAAATTTGATTTTATAATCTAATAATATCAAGTGATGTTCTCCAGCTTTGACAGAAATAATAACTCTGGTTGTACTGGCAGATGAACAAAAAATATGAATGCATCATCTTATTATTATAGGACTCTGTCAACTTTGAAAACGTTAAAGAGCTTGTGCATTCTGGAATAGTAATGTAGCTTGAACTCGTTTTTTAGCCATATCACTACAATGTCTGCAGTGTGGCAGTTTATAGTGATGCCTAGTTTTTGGGCATCATGGCGCAGACAGGCAGCATGATATACCACCCAGTCACACTATTCTTGCACAAAATCGATCAGTTCTATCACTAACTTCTGAAATTGGAGCACCAAGCGAGGCAGCTGTTAGTAATATTTGTGTATATCAATGCACTTATAAAATGATATATGTATCATTAAGATGATTGTTCGTCAATCGTTGCAGTACTTAATTACAACAATAGCAAAATGACATTTTATATTCTTAAGGATTATGGCAAATATAAAGCAGTAAATATATAAAACATTTAAGGATGATTATCAAGAAAGTAATATATGAATAGTGATCCATTAAATGAGTATTTAACAAATTTACAAATTCTAAAGATCATTAACTTCTTTTGTCGAATGCACAAGGGGAAGTCAATTTTAATATGGTATAATTAATGATATCAGAACAGTTTTCTATATCAGAAAGCCTGTGCTGATGATTTATTGCAGGATATAATTCATTAGTAATCACTAAAGATATTGCATATAATTTACAGACTTTTTCGTTTTATTTCACAACTCTAATGATGCAAAGTTGCAACCATGTCATTTTCCAACCATTTTGTCGAAGGTTACAAAGCACTAGCATACACAATTGACAAACACATATGCCACATATATGAAATCATAATGTGATGATTACAGCAATCTTCGATTTTATAGACATAAACTGCCGTAAAATAGCGAAACTATTGTTTTAGTTATTCTGCAAAAAAGGAAAGTGGTGATCCATGAAAATCAGTGTCTATAATGGTGTTTTGTCAGTCCAAACCTCTTGTTTGTTATTTACAAACAGGCATAGCACAAACTTGAACACTTAAATGTTACCAAAGTCTCAACATGTGTGATACACTCATTATGAATATGCATCTTATTATGCTTACTCAGGTAAGATAATCATGTATGACTGAGCATGCTTTATCAGGAATACTCATGAATATGCAGGTGATACATATGTCCCATCAGGTAAGACTGTGAAACATTACGATTATGCAGGTAATACCTACATCTAGACATTATTACTCAGGTGAGACAATATTCAGTTTTATAGACAGTATATTTATCTCCAATGGGTATATCTAAAACATGTCATTACAACTGGATTGTCAAAGGTGACAAGTCGAATTCTGACTAAAATGACAAAATGAAGAAACAAATAAACCTTGTTATAAATTTCATGAACATTGCACACATAATATTTCTTGTCACCTGCTTTCACGTCTCCATCTTTAATAACAAACTTGTACAGAATGCTCCATTTTGTACACTTTATTCATACTAACCTGAAACTCAACAGACTGGCTCCTGAGTAACCTTGAAAACGTCCAAGAAGCGTAACAAGCTGAAAGAGTAGGAACACATTTCCATTATACTTAATGTTTAGGTCACAAATGAAATAAATCAGTGAAATAGGTCGATAACACACAATGTGCATGTGTGCTGCATTACAGTGTCAGATGCAAGGGGAAATTACAAAACTAATAAACTATAAGAAAATGTATAAACACCTAGAATGGAATTTGTTGCAACCTAGATTGAAATGTACTTTAAACATTACCATGAAGACATAGACACTGATATGTTCCTGCATAATACACCAACAGATCAATGTCTATTCTGCTGGTTAGACTGGACACTCAAATGAAACATAAGTATTTAATAAATTAGTCAAATCGTTGTATTGTCTTCCCCTATTCATAACTCCAAAAGTATGAACATTGGGTTTATACCATTTCAATAAATGCTACAGTTTGATAATTAACATAATATTTTATAACTAAAGACAATCGTAAGTTGTTAGTACGTATATATCACCCCACCAGTTCCACATCCCACTTCCATGATGATGATTTAAAAATAAAAACTTTAGTCAAGACTGTATTTTAAATCCGAATGTGACAACTTGTTGCCTATAGTTACTACTGGCAATACCTTTTATGGAGATCTTGGAATCACATATAATTTTAACATAAATGTTCAAATAACTGTAATATTTACACAGCAATCCAAATATTTTTTTAAAAATGGTGGGCATTGAGTCTATGTTTCAGAGACCAGGGTTGGTGTACTTCATTTTGTGGTGAGCACATACACAATCTCTTTATTTTGAAAGTGGCATCCCTTTGAACATGTATAATGTATACACAATAATGTGGCTGCCTTTTTACTGTTTAGTTCATTTTTATTTGTTTATAAATATGAATACCAGATTCAAGGAATATTGGTTGCAGAAAATATAGCGTTTCCCTTCTGTGTATGTATCAGAATCATCCCAATATCTCGAATTCTCAATGAACCTAAATGCTTCTAGGAACCATGAAAGAACAGTGAATATTCTGATTCAGATTGACAATTTTCTTTTAGTTTAACACAAAGACAGCATAAGTGATCTAGAAATGATAATCAGGTACGAAATTAATAAATGTTTTAATGAAATGACTTAGTTGTGTCATTTGTGATAATTTCTTAATGGTTTTATTTTCTTTTGCAAAATTGATGTGTCTTGATGGTGGTGAGTACACAGTGTCATCAGGTTTGTTGAATGCTAGTGATGATAACAATAAGTAATGTCAAGTATTAATAATATACCAATAAGTGCGTGACTTGCTGTGGTAACATGACGGAATTATATATGGCATGTATCTCTAAGTAGACTTTAACTCCAGCAAAACCAACCAAATATCAACACTAGTGAGCATGAGCCACTATATATGATGATCATAATATTCATTAAATGTATTGAAATCATTTATAAATCTTAAAGTAGCTGCAGTAATAGAATTGATATAGGTTTTAGTCTATGCAATTAGATGTGCATCCTAACTCACAGGTGTGAGATTAATAAATCAGGCGTGATCAGAACATTGTGTAATAGGTGGGTGGATGGACCAACTGCTATATTGTTGTTATAAACACAAACTGCATAGACCCATATCTGCAGGCACATAATGAGTCTTTGCATTTTCGATTTGATCTCGCTAATGAAACAATGTGTACAGAAGGGTGTCTAGCAGCTTGTGTAATGGATGCAAGAAATAGTGGATATATGGACTGCTAAATCGGCAATTACGTTTAAGGAGTATAAATGATGTGTTGAACTTAGAATAATGCAAATAAATGCAAATATACCTTATAGGCGTTTGTGAATTTCTTTGAATGAATTTCATACTAAGAAAATGCACACAATATATTTCAGGACTTCGTACAAAATATACAGTATTCTGCTATCAAGAACACAAATTTCAATGTTCTTAAATATTTATAAATGCACTCTTGATACGATTTTAAATATATTATAGGATATAGATATTCTAAAACAGAATACTGGAATGTATACATACGGCTTGTAAAAGTTTATCTCTTGTTGTGATATATATTACAGTGTTGTAATTTTTCAGATCATCTGTAAAATTCATTTCTGTCATACGTATGGTGAACGTTAAGCTTGTTATCACTGGAACGGCTGTAATAGAATTAGAAAGATTTCAATAGCAATGTTTATTAAATATAAACCAAAAATATTTTCTACACTCCTAATACATTGAATTAGTAGTCCTTGTACCATCGCTTAAAGAGTAAATATGGTAATGGGACGTTGAAATATGAGTTTTTGAACATTTAAAGCTGTTAAAGGGTCAACGATGACCGCTCGAAGATCATCTAGTTCACAATCAAGGTCGGCTCTAATTGTCTGTGCAGATTCTTCATTTTTCAGAAGTGGAATACTTCGAACAGTTGAAGAACTCTTTGACGAACGCATTAGTGGCTGCCGTGCTCAGATCCCACCACATCACAAATCATGGTTGGCGAGCAGTTATTGGGTTCTAAATATACGCTGTAGCATTTGCATGAAAAGTTCGTATATATATATATATATATATATATATATATATATATATATATATATATATATATATATATATATATATATATATATATTCGTTAATTGTGTTCACGCTGTACATGTGGGGATGGTTAAACTGTTTATCCCAATTGAACATATTAACAGGAACACTTAGGTTAAGCGTTTCAGATTTGTTCAGTGTGGCATTATAAAAATATTTGGACGTTGAGAGGTATTATTATTGCCCAACGTTGTTGGTTAACATTCAGCGTCTTTGTAGCTAGATAGAATATTATAGTTGCAGAATGAATTAAAATCTGTTAAGTTAGGTTTTAATTATGAACTGAAAGTAGCATACAGTTAGGTTTTAATTATGAACTGAAAGTAGCATACAAAATCGAAATGGATCCCATGTATGTCAGCAAGCTGTAAGTTTCGAATTTGAGAGTTGCAGCTTCCTCTAGTCAAGAGATAACAAAACTATTTTTTTCAACCATTATAAGTTGATAATGAATTTAGAGGTAACTTTCGAAATTACCTTTATCAATCAATATATGAAAATCAAAATATCGTCATTGTAAGTAAGGAAGGCTCAAATAAGACAGAATTCAATGAAAGAGAGTTGCATCATGCCAAAAGGAATAACCTTCCTCCTTTTAGTGTAAAGAGACATAAGTCAATGATATTAAATGTATTAGTGGTCTTCAACGGTCATTAATATCAAAAAGAGAGGCTACATATCGGCTTTTGTTTTATGACTCACCTCACAGATGCACAAATATGGTATTTAATATCGAGGCAATTGGATTTAAATGCATTTAATAAACAATGCACGACAGGTGCTGACCTTGTCTTGACCTTCTGAAGGACGTAGCCGCGTCGGAAACTCAGCGCCAGAGAAAAGATTGTAAACACACAGATGCATTACGTGAGTCTTGAATCAGTTCCCAAATATCAATTGAATTTGAAGTGTTTATCTAAGAAATCGTTGCAGATCTTACACATGGATCATTGTAAATTTCTGGTGATTTTGGCACTGCGACATAAGTATAGAATTAGGTGCCGACGCAATTGGAGTAAGGCGATGTTCGACGAATATAGGATCAGATCCGAACTAACAATATAATAACCTTGAATTGCAATGAGAGCTTAGTTCCATATCAATGCATATCAAATCAACGAGCGCCTATTCACTTTAAAAAGCCATAAGTAATGCATTCGCTAGTTCAGAATTCGTCCACTCTGGAGATTAGCACAATATCTGTTTTACACATATAAGATGTTGTTGTAGAGTATAACTTATCATATTGAAATTATCGTTATTGTAAGTAAGCAAGCACAAAATAAGAAACAAATTAATGGCAAATAGTATCTTCATGATTAGAATAATAGCATAACCCTACGCATATTCAGTTTGTGGAGACGCATAATCTGGAATACACAAGTAATATGATGCAAACTTTGTTGCGGTCTTGTGAAGCCATTAATATCATAATGTGTAGCTCCATAAATTTTTGTTTTCTCGATTGCCCATACTGAGAAACAAATAGGTTATTTAGCGTCGAGCAATTGCTTTGAACTGCATTGTTTAGTAACAAACTATCGTAACTAAACCAAGCTAAATCAAAGCTAGCTTGGTGATACCAAGAGGCTCAACTTCATAGAAGACAATCAACTAACACGAATGCATTAACGTTTGACTTGAGCAGCAGAGGGGCGAATCGGACAAACTTTTTAGGCAAATATTTGTTAAGTAAAACCCTCTTACGAGCAACGAAAAAAAAATACAACGCATATGCCAATGCGGTTTTTGCGCCCCCTCTACTGCTATGGGTTGACAATCTAGCAATTTAGGATTTCAGAAACAAACTAATTTGTAAAACCTCTCCTCGTAGATCAATCAGATTATTGGATTCGTCAGTTAGTTTGAAACTGATTCTCGTTAACGAATCATTATAACACCGCTTAAAGACTGGATTAGTTGGATCCTCAATTATTAGAAACCCTGGAGGAGCTGTTGGTGCAAAAGATTATAAACTATATCCCTGCTGGGCTTGATTTGATCGCTTGAAATTTATTTGATAGCTTCCTTTGATAACATCACATACTAAATTCAATGCAATCACCGAGGATATATTGAAGTTAAACGGAGCTATATGCCTACCACCGCCATCTGGGTCGTTATTATGTCTGAGGATAGGTATCTGTGGTTGTGACATTTTTTCCATGCGTCATGGATTTTTTTGAAACCTTCATCGATGGCATCATTGAGAGATTTTATAGTTCTGGAACATTATATCCTGGTAATTTGAATGATGGAATGTCTTCTACGCGCATATTATGTATTCTTCCAAATTCTATCCTCACAGAATCTCCCCTGGGATCTAAAACTCCCTGAATAAGTCGTGTGTGAAACAATTCCATATCGTCGACAATTGTTCTTGAAAACTCTGCCGTAATTTATTTAAATGATTCTTATGTTCTCGTTCAAAAGCATTAAAAGCTTTCGAGATTTGATGTGAAGTAAGATCGAACCATCCACCATCCCGCTGTCCCATGATCCATTTTCCATTATAATAAAAAACAGGCTCTGTTAAAAATTTTGTATAATAACCGTCGATTATTCTAGGGTTAAATTCATGATATGATTTGTTGTCTGTGATATAATCTGATTTTTTCGGTTCAGGTGGTATATTAACGGGTTCCTGTTCAGGTGGTATCTCAGGCCATCCAAACACGGTTCTGATTTAACTCTGATAGATATCTATGAAATAAATGGGTGAGTTGATCTCAATGGCAGATGATAGTGTAGGCTCGTGAACCTTTATAGCGATTTTCGATTCTGTTCCATTAATGGACTTTATTCTGCGTTAAAATTCGGCATTGATTTGTTCAATATGGTAGGACCCAGATGGCAACGAAACAACGTTCCAGTCTGGAGTTCCGTCTTCTTTATTCTTATTCGCGAATACCAAGGAATTGCTCGGTTGTTGGCCGCCAAATGCTACCGGCCTAATATTAGGCCAACTGTAATATACTCGCAGTTTTGCCAGCGCTATCTCTTTCACAGGAATCGGAGTAGGGAAATTTACACTAAATTCAGAAATGGTTCATGTTATTGAGATCATGCTGGTTTTCACCGGTGTTGTGCTCTCCGCTATTCGTTGAAGCAGTTATTGTGGTGTTGTAATTGTTATTATTTGTATTATCCTGCTCTAATTTCGATATCGCAGAATCATAAATACGTACCAGCGGTGAAAACTCGCTATCTTATATTAATGTATCATCGAGTGATCGAGGATCATCCTCGAGGATAATTGCGGGTATGCGGTTTATACAACATGAGATTTGATTACATAGTCGCGCAGTTTGCGCTGGCTGCATGATGACATTTTTTTTTTGTTATCCCGGTTAATATACCCGCGATTGTAGCCAACACAGAAATGCAAATTGGAACTACGACAGGAGCAATAATTGTAACCGATGCGAGTATTATTCCGGCTCCGGTGAATACACCGCTCACCGAGTACTCGGTAACATCAACTGCGATGATTCTTCGTCGGTATTTCTTTATTTTTGTTTGATACTCCTCAATGAGGGTTTTGAGTCTAGTTTGAAATTCTCTGACCTGATCATAGCGATAGTGTTGTGACGTTGTCATTTTATTTTCAAATCGTTTACGATTTTAATTGAAACCGCTAGTAAAAATCGAAGATTTTCAGTTTAATTGTTTACTCAAATCCGCTACGAATTCCACATACCATGTTAATGAAATCCTAGCTAAATTCTTATCAGTGGATTATATTGCAAACTGTTCAGATGTATCCATGTCCATGATTGTTAATATTGTATATTGACCCCAGCTGAACTCGACGATGATATATTAAATTGAGTTGGTGTCACTAGAGTTAATCGATAAATACCTTTGAGAGCCGCAGTGATATGCAAAATGTTGTTTGTAGGTGTACATGCAAATTATCCGTATTGAATCGTGTATACTACGTTGTTGGTTTTCTCATGAGGAATTTGTGTTTTTTCAATGACTTCTATCATCCTCGCTGCACCATTTTTAATTGCCTCCAAGAAGTTTTTCATCTCAGCTATGGATTTCTTAATATCCGGGAGTTTTATGTCGAGTTTATCAAATGTGGTTCCAAGAAATTTATTTACGATGTTTTTAAGAAATATTGAAAACTGTTTTATATGTTCTTCATATCTGACTTGAAGTGTTGCAAATTCCAATATAGAATCTTTTATCGTTGTGAGCTTCGGTGTGGTCACTGGTGGATTGCCAAAAGATTCTACTACGGGTTTATCAATGTTGTCTACAATGGAGTTTTGTAATTTAGTAAATTTATTAATTGTAATTATATGATCGTTGTATTGATAGCATAGTGTTTTTAATGGTTCTAAATCGCTAAATCGTTTCACAATAGTTGAAATAAGTACGCCTGGTTAGAGTTTACCCTGATCAGAAAACATCGCTATAGTATCTTCTGTTGCGTCTCGTTGTTTAACTAAAATATCATCAAGGGAAATATTACTGGTTTTCAATTTACCCTGACGATCTTCAAATAAAACTATTTCATTGGGATCAACACTTGCTAACTTCAACGTTTCAGCTATTTCATCTTCGATGAGTTTTTTATCTCACCGGTTGCAGATATTTCCGTGGTTGGTTTCTTCGACGGTAATAGAGGTCGTCCCGATGCGCCAGCGACTACTCGTATATTCATTCACGACCCGATGAGGTGGTTTTCCAGATGATGAAATAGCAGCAAGGATATTTATTACTTCGTTGCCGCATATTGGTGGGTAATTCATTTGTTGTGTTGATAGTGTAGAACACCAAAGTTTTAAGTGGTTTATATAATTCATAAATTCCCTCGGCGGCGCTAATCCATACGAATCGAAATAGACGATTGCACGCGGATCAATCGCTTATGCAACCCAGTGGGTTCCAGGTCCGGTGCTGTTATCGAGATTAATGATACCGGTTTCAGCGTTGTTTGGTTGTGCCGGCAACTGATCCTTCATAAAGACACCTCTGAAGTTTTTAATCGCGAGTTGTTTAACAGCATCGAGTAAATCGAAATTTGACATGGGAACCATAGGTTATAGGACTAGTAAACCGTTCCTGGGATTATCAGGCCCTTTCCCGCGTACCATGAATACGGAGTTCCCGGTAGTCTTAGACCCTTTCCTCGTTTCTGTTTTTTATATCACTGTCCAGTTGCTTTCTTTAGTGCCATTCCTGCCTCGGTACCAACGGCTCCGAACGCTGCCGCTTTAGCCACCGCTGGGGCTGCTGTCGCAATCAACGCTTGAATCGCAGCTAACAAAGGGAATATAGCGCCGGTTTTTATCATGTTTTTGATCGCGGCTGCAGAGAGTGTGATCTGATAACCTTTTTATCTTTGAGCGCGTCATTGAAATGTTTTATCTGATGAGTTGTCAGTCACAAGTTATTCGCTCCGCCAGTCATCTGATTGGGTTTCAGTGTTTTTGTGTTCCGCATTTTTTAGCTGATTCTGATTGCAATTTCTTGAGTTGACCGGGAGTCTATGTAACACTAATATGACTATATGACATTCTACAATAACAGATCGATCTAATTTTTACATGTTTTTCACTGGTGCATCTATTACTCTCATTCGTCCACCAACACCTTCGAGTAGCATTGATTTGTCGCTGAGAATGACAGCAACCGCTCTGTAATTAACACCACCAGAGGCTACACGAGCTCTAAAGCGTATATCAGCGACGGACTGTCTTGTTAAATCAAGATGTTGCCACGAAAAGTAACAGATCGGATACAGACTCTTAAAATCCAACTGTTATATTTGTAGACCAGTATCAACATTTTGATCGTGTCCCATATATGACAACAGACGATGATACACACGTGCTATTTGGTTCGTTTCGTAATCAAGTTGTATATCCTCGGATGGTTCCTGCTGTTCGTTTATTCCCAGCGAGACTTCATTAATGCCTAATTTATCAAATACCATATAGCTGTGTTCTTGACTGTTTAATCGATTTCTATTCTGCAGCGAAATAAATATATGACGCGGAGCTGAAACACCTTGTTTTGATACCAGGTGCCATGTAAATGTACCATTAATATCAGAATCCATGCTATCTGTGGTCAGTGACAACCAGCTTAGCAATGATTTTCCTCCATGATCCATAAATGATAGTAGTCGCCCTTCTGCTGCGATTGATGGAGACATTACTGGCATCCACAGTGATAGTTTTGTTAAAATGACTTTACCGCCAGGAACAGCACCACCACGCCAGATTGCATTATTGTCATCAGTCCTTCACACGAGTGCTACTGTATGCTTCGCTCCATAGATAACCTTTCTAACAAAATATGATGTAGTGGAATCGTGCATGAAAATTGTCGACGAGGCCTCTTTAATGTTGATACGCGTGTTGCAAATCCTAGGTTGTAATTATCATTAGCGCTTCCGAGAATATCAAAGGCACCAGCTGGTCTTGGTCGATGTTCAGGGGTATCGGGTTGGTCTGGTGCTGTATCTCGTGGTGTCCGTATTTTGATATACTTAATATGATCAGCGTTATCAGTAATATCCTTAGAGAACATCAAAGATGGACCCGCTGATCTTGTATAATCATCAGAATATCTTGCTAACTCGATTATTCTTGTGGCAACATCAACATTATTCTCAATGGCTTCAATTTCTATTCCATCAATGAGATATCTTGCACTTTCAAATAGCGCCATGGTACCATTATTGACAAAACCAACTCGAATATTTGGGTCATCTGCGTATGCTGTATTAGCATCAATATTTGTTACGAGTTCTCCTTCTACTTCAATAAACGCTTCACACGGTAGAAAGTATTTACTGGTATCCTGGCCTTGAAGTTCGATTCTTCCTCGAAAATTTGGTTGTATTGCGTGATAAGAATAAAATTGATAATCACGTACGGAATCATCCTTGAGCACTGGGGCGTCCATATCAAACGCTGTATCAGGTCGTCGTGGTTTTAAGCCACTTCCCGCTATCATATTTGCGGTTATATTATCCTGGTCACTTGCGGTCAACGAAGTCGCCAGCGACGCTAGTTTTTGTTCTACTGCGTTATTTATTATTTTACTAACACAGGCATCTCCGCTGTAGACGGTAGTGATCCCGGTGACTTCGTCACTGACGGCGCTGGTGGTTTCTTTCGCCGCGGAACTAGCGCTTTTAGATTATCCCGAGCGGCCAAAAATGCTTTCCTGGCAACATCACCAACAACGCTATTACCCTTATCACGAATAACATCAATGGCTTTCATTGATAATTGTTTTGCTAGCAGTGCTACTTTTGAAGCCATTCTTGCAAATAATCCTGCAATGGTATCACCGAGACCATCACCATAGTACGTGCGTCAAACAGGCAATCGTGAGTTTACTATGAAGACGCTGGTTGATTTATCATGATTGTAGTGTATGATCATCTTATTAAATTACTATTTATCTAATCGCTGTGATAACCATGATGATCGGCTAACTCGTCAATGAAATCTCGATATGTTTTGATATCCATGATACCACCTTGAAATAACCGCCTGCAGATATCAGCTGCTTCATTAATTATTTCCGGTGAGTTGTTTCTAGCTCGTTTTCCTCCTATGAGAACTTCTAATTGTGCTATATCACTGAGAATATTGCCAGGACAACTAACTAGACCACTTCCTGAAACGGGGTTTCTAACTCCACTTGAATATCCCTTTCCATCTTTTCTAGTGATAAATGTGGCACTTTGTGCATCTTCATATTGATCATCGTCATCATGTTGATCAGGTGGTATATATGGTTGGGATACAAAAGGCGCAACTGGTGTCGGTGGGTTTCCTATTTGAGATATCAACTTTTCAAGTGTCTCAAATTCTTTATCATTTTGTGGTAGTTGAGGCTTATTGATTTTTGCTAAAATATAGTTTTTTTCTCCACTCCTTCCTAGCATTTATAGCGTCTTCATATCCTTCATTCAGATATTGTTCTCGCTGACCCTTTGGAAATGAATCGACGATAAACTGAGCAAATTTGTTTATTATCATTCTTAAACTTTTTGTTAATATAATCTATCGTATCACTTTTAAATATCTTATTTGGGTCAAGATTTCTTTGTTCAGTTTTACCTTTTTGTTCTTCTTTCTCTTCCTCTTTGGCAACAGCGCCTTGTTGTTCTTCTGGTTCAGGTGGTGCGATAAGTGGTGGTCTACTAGCAAGTTCTTCTTCAAGTTCTTCAAGAAGTTCTCGTTCTTGTTTAAATCGTTCTTATTCAAGTCGTTCTTGTCGTTATCGTTTTCGTTGTTGTTGTGCGGCTGCTATATTATCAAGAAGTGTTTTAAAGACTGTTGTGTTTGTGTGGTTTGTTCTGCAATTTGTTCAAGTGTAGGAAGAAGATTTTTTTTCTTTTTTTCTTCCTCGGGAACATCTCTGTATATTGCTCTTCAGTGGCTGATATTACCCCCTTCGTTATCGTCGTTATTGATTTAAACACCTCTTCAGATCCTGAGGTAGCGTCCGTCTGAAGACTCTGTCTAGTTTGATGTTTATTTCTGACAGAATCACGGACCGGAAGGAACTTCTTAATAGCAGCCAGTCTCTCACGCGCCAATCGAGTCGTTAATGCTTCATTTACCATTATTGAAACAGTAAAGCAATTTTCCAATTAGTCTACGATGGGATTTCAATCAAAAAACGACAAAAAATATTTTACTATATTTACAACTTCCTGGTACTAAAACGCGTCATTGATATACACCAGTATAGCATTTCAACCGATATTGTTTGCTGACTAATAAAACTTCCTTGTTGGATGAACGCACACCTGTCCATTGTATTATCTGTTCGACATGTATTTATATATGTCTATTCATACCTGTTCAAACAGGCGCGTATTAAAGCATTGTCGGTTCATATAGCCGTGGTGAGTGTAGGGAAAATGGCGGACGGGAAGTGTTTTCATTGATTTTTAGTATATTCGGCAGAGGGAGAATTTTGCTTTTGACTGATCAGCGCTCTAATACTTCTGATTTTCTAATTGACCATCCTTTTAGTTTCATATTCCCGGCCCAGTTCCCTTATTACCCTCTCCACCATAGTACATACCGGGACAAACACAGTAACATCTTCACAATATACAAGGGAGCCGCGAATGGAATTCTGGATTCTTGTTATCAGTGCATACTTCTTTGAAAGAACATATTTGTTATTCATAGTAGCAAATTCGATATCCTGAAAGTCGGACAAAATTTGATTACAGTTTAAATCATCTGACAATTGTATTTCTTGAAATTTCAGATTTGATATTTCAGATATAATTTCGCTGATATTTTCAGGATTGATATTAAATGATAATTATATATTTCTAATACAAAATAAATAGCAACCTATGATGAGCGGTTATCATTCATTGGGTCCCTTATTAGGCTTTTGTGTCTTTCATAGGGTCTTTTATTGAGAGTACTTTTCTCTGTTGGTTATAATCAGAGATTTTTTCTGATGGTTATAATCAGAGTATATTTCTCTCTTTGAGATTTTCTATCCCGCTGACCCTATGACCGTTTCTTTTAGCCGAAAATTTATTCTGAATTATCCTACGTGGTTACTCTAATGTGACACAGAGCTTATTGCATCCATGGTTGCTATTTATTTTGACGTCCATGTCATACCACAAACCATATTCCCCGATAAGATATCTACTTCGTCAAATAACGGATTAGAACTCTACGAAGGTATGTTTAGGGAATGGGCGTCATTATAGAAGATAGTACAAGACAATACAACAAAATAATAGATTATAGAATGAATGGACGGCACAACAATATATTATATAATGAATGGACGGCATAACAATAGAATATAGAATGATAAATGACAATGGATGACGGGCTATCCTACACTCAAGTTACGCGAAGCCAACCTACAAAATCAACCTGGTTTGAATGAAAAAACATTCACCCCACGTGGCGGTGTAGGTTGGTTTACAGCTTGAGCTTTGCTTAAAAGCCCAATTATATTGAGAGAAATTTCGCTTATATATGTAACCGATACAAAATAATAATAATAAAGTAAGAGGTGTAAAATCGTTATACCTTTCGTGTACTAATACTGATTATTGACAACATTGAAGCAACACCGAATCCTTGAAAAAATACTAAAAAAAAGAATACAATTGTTTGTAAATACCACGTATTTGATTCGTTTTCTTACAAAATAGATATAATCAATTATCCTGTTGAGATTTATAATAGTTAAAATCAGCCAATCAACAATCAGATGACGCGATGTTTCAAAAAACACATTGAGATCTGTAACTCTTTCATAAGCTATTACATATACCTACACGAGTTATCTCCCTTTGATGTTATATAGAACAGTACCGAGTACATACAGTCAAACATATGTAAATTGAATTCTGTTTTTAAAACGCTTCGAAAAAGTAGACCGACAAATTCCCTCTGCTACTTTTCGTACTGAGGGTTTACAAACATTGAAATATCTACCGGCTTCAGTTATCGATTGAAACATAATTTCTTCATTAGTTGCCGTATTAAATGATTTTAAAGACCTCGCATTGTTTGAGTATTTTCCAGTTTTTCCTCGTTTGGAATTCTCACTCTGTGAAATAGCTTGCAAATTATCCAATTTGTTATTTTGAAGACATCCATCAATATGATCAATAACAAAACCGTCTTCAATCTATCCATTATGACATTCGAACACAAAACGGTGATTATAATATTTCTTCTTTCCAACTCTAAACGCCAAATACCCCATACCATTGTCACACCCTACTGGTTTTTTCAGTTTGCAGTGTCTGACAATACCATCACAGGATGCCTCATAGTTTGCAATCAGGGGATGTGATCGGAATTTTTGGTTCATTTATATACATAATACTATTGTTTGTCTAATTCATTATTTGGTTGAATCATACTTGAGAATCTCAGAATATAATCTTGAGGGGTTCTTATGACTTTGTCGTTCACACAGTCAGAGGTAGAATCATTGATGGAGTTTTTAGCTCTCTTGTCATAATAGCGCTTCAACTCTCTGTATCGCTTACCAACACAACCGAGACACAACTTTGATAGTCCTCTAACCCCTACCCTACATCGCAGGCATGGTAAAGTCCCATAACTCTCGTTACGAACACTTTGCATATGATATCCACAGAATTCCTTTTTGCATGATTTGTTACACGGGGTCACTGATCCAATCATGAGCCATTTGCAATGATTCATTATATATATAAATTCTTTATTTAAATACTGGCTTTAATTATAGCATGGATGAGTTCGAGAGATTATCAAACATTAAGCCCTGGAAAAATGCTAAAATCAATCTCGATAGAATCTCAGTTGCACCAAAGGGTCTAATAAATGACCGAATCATGTTGGGTAAAATCCGCGATTGTTTTAATGAATTCAAGCGTGATGGAGCATCTCACTGTTGGTCAACATTTCGAAATGATGGTCGAGTTGATGCTACCATCAACGACGAAAAAAGCAGTAGTGATAATTTCACATCTTGGGCGAAAAAAAAATTTTTTTTTAGAGTGAAATTCATTATCCCTTCAGACACGGAAGATTGGATTATCAGAGATAAATTCCACCCAATCTTGAAGGATAAAAGAACCGTCGTTGTGAGTCAAGATTCCAAACCAGGAATTCTGACTGGAATTGACAAACCATACTACGAGAGATCCTATCCTGTAACAGCAGTTGTTTAAGGAATCTATCCGTTAAATGATAAACCGAGCATTGAAAAACTAGCATCGATGAAATATTTGTCGAGAATAAATTGTGTAGCAGAACGAGTAATAGAACACTTTACAAATGCGTTGCGTGGAAACAAATTGACTGATGTAAGACGCAAAAAAATAAACGAAGTGAAGGGGCACGGGGCAACAATTCAGGATATAAATAAATTGGAAACATCATTAAGATTTCCAATATCTGTAGCGACGATAACAGGCGAAGTATTGCACGAATCGAAACATCAATCGAAAGGAGGCTCCAATTAAAATCATTGATCATAACAAAAACGCGTGGACACCTGCAGTAACAATATTCCCATGGGATAGAACAATAAAATATATACCCCAAGCAACTCTTGGGGAACCAATCTCACATAAGAAATTATTTGATGCTATTCACCAGTTGAGTAAAAACGATCCTGTATCAGTGTGGTTACTTCATAGTTTTGAAGACAACGAGGGCAGATTCGATCAATATGTAAGACCCAATGGAGAAATATATCGCACTGAAGCACTGCACAATGAAATGAAAAACAGAATACGACGAACAATGACTAACAAACTGTTTTACACTTCCGTCGGTTGAAGCTCATTTTGCTAGAAAGAAAAACACGTGGAAACCAACAAGAAGTGAGTTTTTGTCAGACATCAAACTAAGTTGCATTGAGTACGGTCATGGCGGACTATGGAATACAAAATATGACCGCGAAAGTATTATTTCAGTTGATATTGTTGCGTGTTATCCCGGGAGTTTTCTCGGGTATGGAGAAGCCGCTGAGTACTTCAAATGATTTGGACACCTCACACACGAAATGACCCGCGTTGCGATTAATGGTCCATTACCCGATTTTGATTTAACCGGATTCGCTCGTGTGGTATCATTTGAATTTCTACAGGACTTCATCCGTGTAGCTATGTTTGGATTGGTAGACATCTCTGAAAAACACTGTATGCCAATAGTGCTATTACGATATATGATTGATTGTCGCATGTTGATATCGCTGATTGTCAGTGAAGCAATTATATCATATCGAGCGCAGACTGAGGTTTGGTTACCACAACCCAATCTAGATAGTATATTGAGCGAAAAAAGAAAACCATTCCCTGATCTCAACGAAAAAGATATCATGAATTGGTCCAAACAGTTATTTGAAAGTGAAAAAAGACATGCAAAAGATATCGATAGAAGAATAATCGGTAAATTCACTCAGGGTGGCAAATACGACAATACAAGATATTCTTCATAGTTGATTATAGATAGCGTTGAATACGATTTTATAATCGCGGATGTAACGAATAAAGGCATATATGTAAATCGTAAAGACGCTTTCTTGTCTGATTGAACGAAATTGGGTACAATTGTTACTTACAACGATGGATTCAGTCTTCAGTATACACATTTGAGGGTGTCTATGCTGACTTATGCTTCCATTAATCTTTAAATTAAATAGATTTCCTGACACTGCAGTTAGAGTCGCCACTGATTCATTTTACATATACATGAATCACAGCAACGCAGTGGATGAATTCACTAACAGCGACGAGAGTTGGGGGTCATGGAGAATTAAGAGGGAAATGCTGCATGATTATTCCGAATCGGCAGATGTTACCATTGAAAACAATTATTTGAAAAATAATCAGATATCAGAACAATCTAATGCACCGCAGATATCTGATCCAATATGTAGATTCAAAACAGTTTATTTTAACGGCTGTGGTGGATCAGGAAAGACGACTCGTGCGATTGAATTATTTCGTAGATCAAACATGATTTTGCTAACACCGATCCACAGACTCGCCAGAAAGATGAAACAACGAAGGGTGGATGCTGGATGCTTGTAAGTATCACAGTTTATTTCGATGGAAAGGCGATGAATGGACTCCTGATCCAATGGGCGAGAAATTTATTCCTGGCGTCGTAATTTGGGACGAGATATGCACAGTGTCGTTAGATGTATTACAAAAATTTCTTGACTGGTTATTGCTAGCGAATACAGCGGTGATAATGTGCGGCGATCATGGCCAGTAACGTCCATTTGTGGCTTTATCCCCACATGATTGTCTGAAAAATCATGTAGACTATTATGAAGAGATTAATACCGACCACAGAGCACTTGATGAACAATTACGCGAGTTCAAACAACTAATTAGATTACAATCGGATAGAATCCAATGTGAGATAGCACATGAAATAATTTCGGAAACCCCATTAAATGGTTTCTGGGAAACGTGGAGACCAAACGATTTGATAGTGGCAAGTATAAAGATAGTCAGAGACACACTTGAGATGAACTTATTTGAATTACATAAAGAAAACTTTGCAATACTTCCAGTGCCGCTCTGTTATAGACCTAAGGATACACGAAAGCAGAATATCGAAGTTGATATTCCTGTTTTGACAGAGTCATGAAAGCAGGTTATCGTGTTAAACGATATCGTGTTGGTTGATATCAGCGTCGTCGAAGATGCATTACGCGCTAATAGTTCCCCGTGGACGCTAGCATACGCAGCGACAATGCACTCTTCACAGGGATTGACTATATCAAATACAGTTGTTTGGATCATAGATACTCGCATCGAATGGTCAAATTTAGTTTATCTCGCAGTATCAAGAGTTCGAAGAATAAATCAGCTTCGAAGAGTTGTTTTAGATGATAATGAAACTACAATAAGTGATATTGTCAGCCTTGACTCTGTCAAGGACATAATCAAAAAGAACAACAGAATAATCACTACGCGAGTTGCAATTGTAGAATGAATTGGCTTTAGTCGGCTTTAGTCGGATAAAGATCCTCGACAATTTACCGTAGACAGAAAGAATAGCAGCATTGGTCATACTAGAAATAATGTGATACTGACTTGTCTTGAGTGCAACAGACGAAGAGGCGCTAGCTAAGACCACGCGGTGGTAATTGAGTATCCTCGGGAATCATTTGCATTTGTTGTCGAGTAAATCCTCGCTGATGAGCAGTTGAATTCAGTCTATATATTGCTGGTCTACCCGTAGATCGTCTTATGCCGGATATTTTATGCGCGGTGACACTCCAAATAGGATCAGTAGCTCTTTTTTTGCCACCTTCGAGCTCTCCTGGTTCATATAAATACCTAAGAGTAACATTACCGAGTATAGGTTGTTTTAAAAAACCCTTTTGTGGATTTTCAGGTATAAACTTTTTCTTAATCGCGTTGTTAGGTGTAATGTTGATTGTTCGAGTAATCTCATTATTCAGCGCAGTAATTACAGCTGGTAATCTCTTTACAAATTCGAGAGATCGTTTTTCCTGAATAAATTCCTTCGAGTATTGGTATCCAAATAACCGCTCAGCGAGCGTCCCATTAAATAGTTCAACAATTGCCTGATCGCGATGTTGTGCAGTATGTCCTCGTCTGATGGTGACATTATGATTCTTAATTGTTGATAGAACCGCACCCTGAAATTCCTTGCTATGATCAACTTCTAATAGATTTGGCCAGCGCAGAGGACTCCACCAATAAATCCTTTCAAACGCAAAAGCCACTTCAATTAATGATTTTGTTTTAACGGCTCTGTTTGTTTGTACGGACTCGCAAAATCAACTACGGTTAACACATATTTTTAACCACCATCATGCGGCAGAAATAATATATCAACCTGATGAACTTCATTAGGAACGGTAATATCAAAATGCGAGTAGTTAATTTGTTTAGTCCGCGGTAAATAAATCTGCCATATCGCCTGTTTGGATAACCAATTAGCCGCTGCAATATTTTTTACCTTCGCGGCGCTAGCGAGTTTTCCAATTGCTGCTTTACCTTTCCAGTATTCTTTCGGAGAATAATAAATAGATTCCATGTTGTTATCAATTACCAGTACCCAACATCAATTTACTTTTCATCGCCGATTTTATCAACGATGAAGCCAATGTTTCCTTTACGGATTTATCAGTGATATAATTCAACGCGTGAATCAATTTTACATCTGCGATATGTCTGTGTTCTAGATTGCTGCGTTTATATGCAACATCATGAGCATGACACGCCTTATCAATAGCGGCTATTGGTTCTTCACCTCGTCTAGGATGGTTTTGATCATCTAGTCTGATATCGAGTCTTGTCCCGGGTCCACAATAACTATACCCTGGAAGGTGTTTTTCTCCTGGATACTTCGCCCATGGTGTTCCTGGGAGTTTTATTAACTTGGCTGCAATATCACCTCCTCTTTTTTTAAATTAGTTTTCGTGGAAATAAATCTAAATTTCTGTGCTACATTGTACACACTTACCAGAAAGTGAAGATCGGTTATTTTTAGTTGTCATCGTCGTGAAGCCATCTCTGCCAGAACGCGCCTTACATTTCACACAATATAGAATCATAATATATTTATGTTATATGGATATGAATGTATTTCATTATTCATCAACAAAAGAACCAGAGCCCGTAAAACATGACGTTATGTTACCAAACTCTATTCGAATGATTATCATTGGACCTTCAGGCAGAGGTAAAACACAGTTGTTAATTGATATTATAATAAGATGGATTAAATGGGACAAGTTGTATTTAGTGGCACCAACCGTAGATGATCAATGATGTTACCCGGTGTTAAAAGTCTACAACGAAAGAGCCATAGACAAGGCCAGCGAGCTTATAATCGAGATCGAGGAAGCACCGATCGACGGAAATATTAACGACGATGATTACGAAAGAGCTGTAGAGATTTTCTATTCATTAGGTTTATAACCGATATCTGAGAAGCACCGAGCATTGATGATATCGATGGAAGTATTAACAAATTAGTCGTATACGATGATGTGATGTTAGACAATCAAAAGAACCCTACCATAATATTTTCCAGAAGCAGACATAAAAGCAAAGACGTGATATACGCCACTCAGCGAAAACCTCAAATATCAAAAGTGATCAAAGATAACTGCAATTTGTTATGTATGTTTAACGGAGTTGACAATCATACACTACGAAATATTTGGCAAACTTGGTGCAGCGATATTGATTTTAATCGATTTAGAAATGTATTTAGTCGCGCCCAATCCATCCCACACGGATTCCTAACGATAAACTTAGTAGATCCTCGGACGCAATATCGTATCGGAATTGATAAAATATCTGGTTAAGCACATGTCAGCAGAGGGGGCGCGACAACCGCATTGGCATATGTGTTGTAAGATTATTTTTTGTTGCCAGTAAGAGGGCTTTGCTTAACAAATATTTGCCTAAAAAGTTTGTCCGATTCTCCCCCTCTGCTGCTACTTAAAACAATTCGCAAAAAAACTTCATATTTTGTACTTCTGTACCTAAGAACGGGTTAGACATGTTCCATGTGGATCTCAGTAAATGTTAACAATGAGCTTACAGAAGAAACATATAGTCAAATTTGCAATTAATGTACTACCTGAAAATGACTGGATAAAAACAGTCAAACAAGTAATTGTTAAAGTTAAGATATTATTATTTTGAAACGTTTGTGCATTCATCATTCAGTGAGATGTCGTTCATTCAATGATGTCTAAAGTAGAACACATTTGTTTCTGGGGATCATCTCCTTCTAGTTATGTAAACATAATTTAGTAATTGGATAATTTATACATTACCACATAAACAACTGCTTCCCGTCTTAAGACAATTACTTAGCAGAATAAACAGTCGTGTCTACAAATATGCCTTGGTTCTTATATCCCTTTGAATTAATGACTACGTTGAGCATGCAAGATGAAATATGTTTGATAGCCAAATGTCATGATACATTTGATTAAGACATTGTTGAAACACTAAAATCAGGTAAACAATGAAACAAGGGAAGTAGATAAAGTGATACCGGCTTTGATGATAATTTCAACAAAGTTACAACTACATGATCTCATTCATCCTGACATGTTAATTCCGCTTTTTAGAGCAGCATATAGTCGTGACGCTAACTACAAAATATCCAAAAATAAGCACATTATTCATGAGAATATTCATTTCATTTATCATCAACAGGCATGTACGCACATGTTCTGTTTCAACTTTTAGAAATAATATCTTAAATATTCAGTATAAAAATAAAAATCTGATATGACAATACGAGGACTCACTATATCCATTTGATATTCTTGCAAACTACATTACATGTGCTACCATAGATATCAATGCTCAGCTAAGGCAGAAAAGAGAGACGAAAAACAAATATCACTTTGCAATTTCAAAACGAACTCAAAAACTATCTTGGTTTCAAGTGTATATGTAGCTGTTCCTGTAACGGAAACATTATTTCAATGTTTACAGGAGTAAAGCATTTTAAATTTTGTCCTCATTGTATATTTATTATTAAGAGAAATAACGTATTTCAAACATGTCTAACCTGCTTTGCAAATTCCTCCAAAAGCCGAATAATTGGTCTTACACTGACAGGTGGCATTAGTGACAGACGTAGGTACTATGCATTCAGCATTTTGGTCGCTGCATCCAATATTGGTTGTACAAGATGAATTCAAATCTGTCAAGCAAAGGTTTTAAATATTAACTGCTTGTAAGACCTGAGTGAATCGATGAAGGCCTCGTCTTCTTCAGCAAGCAGTGACAGTCTAATTTGACATGTGTAGCGACACCAAAGTTCTTAATAAATGTCAAATATGAATTTTAATATTGAGATAATAATTAGGAATCTACAACCTTCTTTTCAAAATGAACTTTTTTACTCATGTCGCCGGCTAGCAATTGGAGTTCCTGTGCGTAAGCAATGGACGGAAACAATACTAAAGTGTAGCACCATTTCGTCATGATTAGTGTGATAGCGCTTTTATTTTTCTCACATTGGCGAAATATGTTCCGGAATAAACATGAACTAAAAGTCTTAATGTTTCATATTTGATTTTGTTCATATTTAATATCATACTTTATAGTTCCATATCGATTTGGCTTTGTTTTGTTGATCTACGGCACTTCGACATAAGTTTAGAATAAGGTACCAATGCAACAGGAGTAAAGTGATGTTCGACGAATATAGTATCTGATCCAAACTAGAAATATGATAACACAAAATCTCAATGAGACATCAGCTCTATATCAAATGAAAAATCAAACACATGTTTAGAAAGGTGGAATTGAAAGTTATCTCGACTGTCTGTTTCAGTTGCTTAAAGGATATGACTGATAAATGATTGCACGTGTTCATCTTCAAGCCTATTTTCTTTTTAAAAAGACATTGAAGAGAGAAGAAATAAATATTCGAATGGTGAAGGTATCTACAATGCCAGATAGTATGGATATAAGCAATACAAATAAACAGTGTTATATCAAAGAGACTAGCATACATGACAATCAATGGAAAGACACATTTCATTTCCTCTGACGTCATTCATTTTATGATGTAAACGGGAGAGCAAATCCCATCGTGAAGATGATTCGATTTGTATTGAGAAGGCAGGCTTTAGTTATTAGCTCTTTAATATATCAACATATTGATACCATTGATATACGTTCTTGCCGTTGTCAATAAAGTTCTTTTCGTTTTGAAATGTTCCAGTTTGAAATTAGTTTCGCTTTTTGCATAAGACATTTATTGGCCATATCAGCAAAATTAACAACTTAGAAAGCAATTCACAAAGCCCCATGGGTGACAATCGACGGTGGATTCTGTACAGGTTCTGGTTAAATGAAAAAGACCGCGACAGTTGTAGATTGGAGATACAATTAGTTTCGAAATATTATCGGATTTCATGGTAATAGCTCAGGAATTTGTGTATGTACATCGTAGTAACGACATTTCAAAATAGCTAACCGTCACAAGCAACTCGTCTTTGACACTTCTTTGTAGATATGCATAGTATGTTAGAATGAAACAATATATAGGTGGATAACAAAATACAGTGCAAAACATCATATTCACACTCAATTACTTGAGCTAAAGATATTAATATGCAATATGTTAAATCTGAACAGTCGTGTGCAAACATATTTTGTCCGTTGGATTCAACAACTGATACGAGTTTAAAAAGATGAATTTGATTGCTATGTCATTAGGAAAGGAGAAGGAAACGTCATGTTTGACCACATGAATATATTCATAAAAATTAAAAATTGAATAAATATTGGAAAAAGCTAATGTTTAAAAGAGAACATTCATTCTGAATTCATAATGATTTTAAATCTGCATCACTTTATTCCGACTGACATATCTTTGCTATCATGCATAACTATGTATAGCAATCATATTAATTTACGAATACCCACAGATACATCCATTAATTAAGACCTGGCAATTCGCTATATATTTTACACCACATTAGTGTCGCGTGAGTTCCATTTTGATATCAAGGATTAAAATCTTCCGTTTTCAGCACATTTAATAAATCTAGATTTATGTCAAGACATCGATGAATTGTCATTCCCGAGGACTAGGTTGAAAATGCTACAATACCTCACATTGCATACCTAAGAGGGCAATGACGGCCAGAACAATGGACATTTCGATTAGAATTTGAAAATGACTAAATGTTTATCCCTTAGTGTGTGGATATAACGTACTCTAGGCGGGAATTATTTGTTCCATGATAATATGATACAGATATGGAATAAAAACGTGCGTTTGCATTGTCTACATGTCATCTATTTTTGCAAACTCCTCCAATAACTGTGCAATTGCTCTTACATTGACATGTGTTATTAGCGTCCGGGGTAGTTGCTTTACATTCAGCATATTGGTCGCTGCATCCACTAATACTGTTGCACGATGAATTCAAATCTGTTAAATAAATAGTTCAGTTATATTAACTGAACGTTGCATATCAAATCAAAGAGCGCCTATTCACTTTAAAGAGCCATAAGTCCTGCATTCGCTAGTTCAAATTCCGTCCACTCTGGAGATAAAAAACAATATCTGTTCTACCCATATAAGATGTTTTTGTAGAGATTAACGTCATTGTTCAACACGCGAAAGGCTATACTGGCGACCAAAATTATGGGTGGAGGATGAACCCGGCAAACAACCGGAAGGAACCACCGACCCATGCGATGTTACTAGCAAGCTTTCTCACATTTTAGACGAATCTTAGGTTAAAACCCACGTAAATAGAGGCGGGATGGCAGTGATCCGTAACGGAAACCGCTTTAGATCACATGGCCACTCGCCTTCCACCACTTATAAGGTAATTATGTATTAAGAGGGATTCTTCCAAAATACCTGTTTTATTCAACTTATGAGATTGAAACTATCGTTATTGTAAGTCAGCAAGGCAATAAATTAGAAACAAGTTAATGGCAGATAGTATCTTCATCATTAGAGTAATAAAATAATCTATCTATATTCTGATTGTGGAGACGCATAATCTGGATGAAACAAATAATATGATCTTAACATCGTTGAGGTCTTGTGAAGCCATTAATATGATAATGTGCAGTTCCAAAAATGTTTGTTTTCTCGATTGCCCATACCGAGAAACAAATAGGTTATATAGTGTCGAGCAATTGGGTTGAACTGCTTCGTTTAGGAACAAACTAACGTGACTAAACTAGGCTACATCAAAGCTAGCATGGTGACTCCAAGAGGCTCAACTTCATAGCAGACAATCAATTAACACGAATGCATTAACGTGTGACTTGAAACAATTCAAAAAAAACGTCATATTTTCTACTTCTGTACCTAAGAACGGGTTAGACATGTTCCATGTGGATCTCAGTAAATGTTAACAATGAGTTTACAGAGGAAACATATAGTCAAATTTGCAATTAATGTACTACCTGAAAACGACTAGATGCAAACAGTCAAACAAGTAATTGTTAAATTTAAGATATTATTGTTTCGAAACGTTTGAGCATTTATCATTGATTGAGATGTCGTTCATTCAATGATGTCTAAAGTAGAACACATTTGTTTCTGGGGATCATCTCCTAGTTTTGTAAACATAATTTAGTAATTTAATTTTTTTATACATTACCACGTAAACAACTGCTTCCCGTCTTAAGACAATTACTTAGCAGAAAAAACAGTCGTGTCTACAAATATGTCTTGGTTCTTATATCCCTTCGAATTAATGACTACGTTGAGCATGCAAGATGAAGCATGTCTGATAGCCAAATGTAATGATACATTTGATTAAGACATTGTTGAAACACTAAAATCAGGTAAACAATGAAACAAGGGAAGTAGATAAAGTGATACCGGCTTTGATGATAATTTCAACAAAGTTACAACTACATGATCTCATTCATCCTGACATGTTAATTCCGCTTTTTAGAGCAGCATATAGTCGTGACGCTAACTAGAAAATATCCAAAAATAAGCACATTATTCATGAGAATATTCCTTTCATTTATCATCAGCATGCATGTACGCACATGTTCTGTTTCAACTTTTAGAAATAATATCTTAAATATTCAGTATAGAAATAAGAATCTGATATGACAATACGAGGACTCACTATATCCATTTGATATTCTTGCAAACTACATTACATGTGCTACCATAGATATCAATGCTCAGCTAAGGCAGATAAGAGAGACGAAAAATAAATATTACTTTGCAATTTCAAAACGAACTCAAAAACTATCTTGGTTTCAAGTCTATATGTAGCTGTTGCTGTAACGGAAACATTATTTCAATGTTTACAGGAGTAAAGCATTTTAAATTTTGTCCTCATTGTATTTTTATTATTAAGAGAAATAACGCATTTCAAACATGTCTAACCTGCTTTGCAAATTCCTCCAAAAGCCGAATAATTGGTCTTACACTGACAGGTGGCATTAGTGACAGACGTAGGTACCATGCATTCAGCATTTTGGTCGCTGCATCCAATCTTGATTGTACAAGATGAATTCAAATCTGTCAAGCAAAGGTTTTAAATATTAACTGCTTGTAAGACCTGAGTGAATCGATTAAGGCCTCGTCTTCTTCAGCAAGCAGTGACAGTCTAATTTGACATGTGTATCGACACCAAAGTTATTAATAAATGTCAAATATGAATTTTAATATTGAGATAATAATTAGGAATCTACAACCTTCTTTTCAAAATCAACTTCTTTACTCATGTCGCCGGCCAGTAATTGGAGTTTCTGTGCATAAGAAATGGACGAAAAGCAATACTAAAGTGTAACACCCGTTCGTCATGATTATTGTAATAGCGCCTTTATTTTTTTCACATTGGTGAAATATGTTCCGGAAAAAAACATGAACTAAAGGTCTTAATGTTTCATATTTGATTTTGTTCATATTTAACATCATAATTTATAGTTCCATATCGATTTGGCTTTGTTTTGTTGATTTACGGCACTTCGACATAAGTTTAGAATAAGGTACCAATGCAACAGGAGTAAAGTGATGTTCGACGAATATATTATCTGATCCAAACTAGAAATATGATAACACAAAAAAACAATAAGACATCAGCTCTATATCAAATGAAAGATCAAACACATGTTTAGAAAGGCGGAATTGAAAGTTATCTCGACTGTCTGTTTCAGTTGCTTAAAGGATATGCCTGATAAATGATTGCACATGTTCATCATGAAGCCTATTGTGTTTTTAAAAAGACATTGAAGAGAGAAGAAATACATCTACGAATGGTGAAGGTATGTACATTGAAAGACAGTATGGATATAAACAATACAATTAAACAGTGTTATATCAAAGAAACTAGCATACATAACAATCAATTTAAACGTTGTCGTCATTGTATATTTATTATTAAGAGAAATAACGTATTTCAAACAAGTCTAACCTGCTTTGCAAATTCCTCCAAAAACCGAATAATTAGTTTTACACTGACAGGTAGCATTTGAGCCAGATGTAGGTTCTTTGCATTCAGCATATTCGTCGCTGCATCCAGTATTGGTGGTACAGGATGAATTCAAGTCTGTCAAGCAAAGGTTTTAAATATTAACTGTTTGCAATATCTGAACGAATCGACTAAGGCCTCGTCTTATTCAGCAAGCAGTTAATGTCTAATTTGACGTGTGTTGACACACCAAAGTTATATATAAAGTCAAATATGAATTTAAATACTGAGGTACTAATTAGGAATCTAGAACCTTCTTTTCAAAATGATTTTCTTTCCTCATGCCGCCTGCCAGTTATTGGAGTTCTTCTTCGTAAGCAATCAACGAAAAGCAATATCAAACTATAATAACATTTCGTTTATGCTTATTGTGAAAGCTTTCGTATTCTTATCACAGTGGCGAAATATGTTCATACACATGAACTTAACGTCTTAATGCTTTATATCTGAATTTTTCATAATTTATATCATACTTTATAGCTGCATATCAGTTTGGTTTTGTTTTGATGATCTCCGGCACTTCGACATACGTTGAGCATTAAGCGTCAATGCAAGTGGAGGAAAGTGATGTTCGACGATTATAGTATCTGATCCGAGCTAGAAATATGATAACGCTGAATCTCAATGAGACCTCAACTCCATATCAATCAAAAGTCAAACACAAGTCTAGAACGGAGGAATTGAAACAGACAGCTCGACTGTCTGTTTCAGTTGCTTAATTGATTTGCCTGAGAAATGACTGCACACGTTCATCATATAGGCTATTGTGTTGCACAAAAGTACATAGAGAAGAGAAGAAATAAATATTCGAATGTTGAAGGTGTGGTCAATGTCAGATAGTGAAGATATAAAACAATACAAATAAACAGTGTTATATCAGTGAGATTAGCGTATATGACTATCAATGGAAATACACACTTCATTTCCTCTGACATAATTCATGTTATGATGTAAAAGGGAGACCACCTCCGACTGAAAAACTGATTCGATTTGTATTGGGAAGGCAGGCTTTCATAATTAGCTCTTTATACATCAACATATTGATAACATTGATACACGTTCTTACCGTCGTCAAAAAGATCATTTCTGTTTGAAATGTTCCAGTTTGAATTTAGTTTAGCTGTTGCATTGGACATTCATTGGCCGTAACAGCAAAGTGAACAACTTAGAAAGCAATTCTGAAAGTAGCGACGGTGTCAATCGACAATTTGTTTTTGAAAGATTCTTGTAAAATGAAAAGGACTGCGACAGTTGTAGAATAACGATAAAATCACGTTCGAACTGTTATAGAATGTTATGGTAATTCGGAATTAATTTGCTTATGTACATCGTAGTTACGACATTTCAAATTGCTAACCGCCGAGAGCAACTCGTGTTTAACACTTCTTTGAGGTTATACATATTATGCTAAACGGTTGCGGATAACAAAATACTGTGCTGAACATCTGATTCACACTCAATCATTTGAGCCAAAGATATCAGTTTGGAATATTTTAAATCTTTTTTTATGTGCATGAAAGGTTAAATATGTGTGATAGCCAATTTTCATGATTCCTTTGATGAATCCATTGATGACATACTAAAATCAGGGAAACAATGGAACATAAGAATTGGATAAATTGAGAGCGGTTTTGTTGTTAATTTCAATAAAGTTAAACTTATATGATCTCATTCAGCCTGACATGATAATTCTGCTTCTTGTCGTGACGCTTAATAGTAAATATCCATAAATACAATATAAATAGCAATTATTTTTGAGTTATCATAAACAGACATGTACGCTCAAAATCTTTTTCAATTTTCAGAATGAATATTTTGATTATTGCAGCATATATACATCTGAATGGACGGTACGAGGACTCGTTATAACCATTTGATATTGTTGCAATCTACAATACATATGCTACCATATCTTGCAATACTCATCTAAGGCAAAAACGAGAGACGGACAATGAATATTACTGTGCAATTTGAAAATGAAGTCAACATTTATCTTGATTTCAAGTCTGTATGTAGCTGTTCCTTTTAGGAAAACGTTTTTTCAAAGTTTAAAGAGTAAATAAATTTAAACGTTGCACTCATTGTATATTTATTATTAAGAGAAAAAATGTATATCAAACATGTCGAACCTGCTTTGCAAATTCCTCCAAAAGCCGAATAATTGGTCTTACACTGACAGGTAGCATTAGTGCCAGACGTAGGTTCTTTGCATTCAGCATATTCGTCGCTGCATCCAATATTGGTGGTACAGGATGAATTCAAGTCTGTCAAACAAAGGTTTTGAATATTAAATGTTTGCAATATCTGAACGAATCGACTAAGGCCTCGTCTTATTCAGCAAGCAGTTAATGTCTAATTTGACGTGTGTTGACACAACAAAGTTATATATAAAGTCAAATATGAATTTAAATACTGAGGTACTAATTAGGAATCTAGAACCTTCTTTTCAAAATGATTTTCTTTCCTCATGCCGCCGGCCAGTTATTGGAGTTCTTCTTCGTAAGCAATCAACGAAAAGCAATATCAAAATGTAATACCATTTCGTCATGCTTATTGTGAAAGCTTTCGTATTCTCATCACAGTGGCGAAATATGTTCATACACATGAACTTAACGTCTTAATGCTTTATATTTGAATTTTTCATAATTTATATCATACTTTATAGCTGCATATCAGTTTAGTTTTGTTTTGTTGATCTCCAGCACTTCGACATACGTTGAGCATTAAGCGTCAATGCAAGTGGAGGAAAGTGATGTTCGACGAATATAGTATCTGATCCGAGCTAGAAATATGATAACTCTGAATGTCAATGAGACCTCAGCTCCATATCAATAAAAAGTCAAACACAAGTCTAGAACGGTGGAATTGAAACAGATAGCTGGACTGTCTGTTTCACTTGCTTAATGGATTTCCCTGAGAAATGACGGCACACGTTCATTATCTAGCCTATTGTGTTGCACAAAAGTACATAGAGAAGAGATGAAATAAATATTTGAATGTTGAAGGCGTGGTCAATGTCAGATAGTGAAGATATAAAACAATACAAATAAACAGTGTTATATCAGTGTGATTAGCGTATATGACTATCAATGGAAATACACACTTCATTTCCTTTGACGTAATTCATGTTGTGATGTAAAAGGGAGAGCAAATCCGACTGTAAAACTGATTCGATTTGTATTGGGAAGGCAGGCTTTCATAATTAGCTCTTTATACATCAACATATTGATAACATTGATATACGTTCTTACCTTCGTCAAAAAGATCATTTCTGTTTGAAATGTTCCAGTTTGAATTTAGTTTAGCTGTTGCATTGGACATTCATTGGCCGTAACAGCAAAATGAACAACTTAAAAAGTAATTCTGAAAGTAGCGACGGTGACAATCGACAATTTGCTTTTGAAAGATTCTTGTAAAATGAAAAGGACTGCGACAGTTGTAGAATAAAGATACTATTACTTTCGAACTGTTATAGAATGTTATGGGAATTCGGAATTAATTTGCTTATGTACATCGTAGTTACGACATTTCAAATTGCTAACCGCCGAAAGCAACTCGTGTTTAACACTTCTTTGAGGTTATACATATTATGCTAAACGGTTGCAGATAACAAAATACTGTGATGAACATCTGATTCACACTCAATCATTTGAGCCAAAGATATCAGTTTGGAATATTTTAAATCTTTTTTTCATGTGCATGAAAGGTTAAATATGTGTGATAGCCAATTTTCATGATTCCTTTGATGAATCCATTGATGACATACTAAAATCAGGGAAACAATGGAACATAAGAATTGGATAAATTGAGAGCGGTTTTGTTGTTAATTTCAATAAAGTTAAACTTATATGATCTCATTCAGCCTGACATGATAATTCTGCTTCTTGTCGTGACGCTTTATAGTAAATATCCATAAATACAATATAAATAGCAATTATTTTTGAGTTATCATAAACAGACATGTACGCTCAAAATCTTTTTCAATTTTCAGAATGAATATTTTGATTATTGCAGCATATATACATCTGAATGGACGGTACGAGGACTCGTTATAACCATTTGATATTGTTGTAATCTACAATACATATGCTACCATATCTTGCAATACTCATCTAAGGCAAAAACGAGAGACGGACAATGAATATTACTTTGCAATTTGAAAATGAAGTCAACATTTATCTTGATTTCAAGTCTGTATGTAGCTGTTCCTGTAGGAAAACGTTATTTCAAAGTTTAAAGAGTAAATAAATTTAAACGTTGCACTCATTGTATATTTATTATTAAAAGAAACAACGTATATCAAACATGTCTAACCTGCTTTGCAAATTCCTCCAAAAGCCGAATAATTGGTCTTACACTGACAGGTAGCATTAGTGCCAGACGTAGATTCTTTGCATTCAGCATATTCGTCGCTGCATCCAATATTGGTGGTACAGGATGAATTCAAGTCTGTCAAGCAAAGGTTTTAAATATTAACTGTTTGCAATATCTGAACGAATCGACTAAGGCCTCGTCTTATTCAGCAAGCAGTTAATGTCTAATTTGACGTGTGTTGACACACCAAAGTTATATATAAAGTCAAATATGAATTTAAATACTGAGGTACTAATTAGGAATCTAGAACCTTCTTTTCAAAATGATTTTCTTTCCTCATGCCGCCGGCCAGTTATTGGAGTTCTTCTTCGTAAGCAATCAACGAAAAGCAATATCAAATTGTAATACCATTTCGTCATGCTTATTGTGAAAGCTTTCGTATTCTCACCACAGTGGCGAAATATGTTCATACACATGAACTTAACGTCTTAATGCTTTATATTTGAATTTTTCATAATTTATATCATACTTTATAGCTGCATATCAGTTTGGTTTTGTTTTGTTGATCTCCGGCACTTCGACATACGTTGAGCATTAAGCGTCAATGCAAGTGGAGGAAAGTGATGTTCGACGAATATAGTATCTGATTCGAGCTAGAAATATGATAACACTGAATCTCAGTGAGACCACAGCTCCATATCAATCAAAAGTCAAACACAAGTCTAGAACGGTGGAATTGAAACAGATAGCTCGACTGTCTGTTTCAGTTGCTTAATGGATTTGCCTGAGAAATGACTGCACACGTTCATCATCTAGCCTATTGTGTTGCACAAAAGTACATAGAGAAGAGAAGAAATAAATATTCGATTGTTGAAGGTGTGGTCAATGTCAGATAGTGAAGATATAAAACAATACAAATAAACAGTGTTATATCAGTGAGATTAGCGTATATGACTATCAATGGAAATACACACTTCATTTCCTCTGACGTAATTCATGTTATGATGTAAAAGGGAGAGCAAATCCTACTGTAAAACTGATTCGATTTGTATTGGGAAGGCAGGCTTTAATAATTAGCTCTTTATACATCAACATATTGATAACATTAATATACGTTCTTACCGTCGTCAGAAAGATCGTTTCTGTTTGAAATGTTCCAGTTTGAATTTACTTTAGCTGTTGCATTGGACATTCATTGGCCGTAACAGCAAAATGAACAACTTAAAAAGTAATTCTGAAAGTCGCGACGGTGACAATCGACAATTTGTTTTTGAAAGATTCTTGTAAAATGAAAAGGACTGCGACATTTGTAGAATAAAGATACAATTACTTTCGAACTGTTATAGAATGTTATGGGAATTCGGAAATAATTTGCTTATGTACATCGTAGTTACGACATTTCAAATTGCTAACCGCCGAGAGCAACTCGTGTTTAACACTTCTTTGAGGTTATACATATTATGCTAAACGGATGCGGATAACAAAATAATGTGCTGAACATCTGATTCACACACAATCATTTGAGCCAAAGATATCAGTTTGGAATATTTTAAATCTTTTTTTCATGTGCATGAAAGGTTAAATATGTGTGATAGCCAATTTTCATGATTCCTTTGATGAATCCATTGATGACATACTAAAATTAGGGAATCAATGGAACATAAGAATTGGATAAATTGAGAGCGGTTTAGTTGTTAATTTCAATAAAGTTTAACTTATATGATCTCATTCAGCCTGACATGATAATTCTCCTTCTTGTCGTGACGCTTAATAGTAAATATCCATAAATACAATATAAATAGCAATTATTTTTGAGTTATAATAAACAGACATGTAAGCTCAAAATCTTTTTCAATTTTCAGAATGAATATTTTGATTATTGCAGCATATATACATCTGAATGGACGGTGCGAGGACTCGTTATAACCATTTGATATTGTTGCAATCTACAATTCATATGCTACCATATCTTGCAATACTCATCTAAGGCAAAAACGAGAGACATACAATGAATATTACTTTGCAATTTGAAAATGAAGTCAACATTTATCTTGATTTCAAGTCTGTATGTAGCTGTTCCTTTTAGGAAAACGTTATTTCAAAGTTTAAAGAGTAAATAAATTTAAACGTTGCACTCATTGTATATTTATTATTAAGAGAAATAACGTATATCAAACATGTCTAACCTGCTTTGCAAATTCCTCCAAAAGCCGAATAATTGGTCTTACACTGACAGGTAGCATTAGTGCCAGACGTAGATTCTTTGCATTCAGCATATTCGTCGCTGCATCCAATATTGGTGGTACAGGATGAATTCAAGTCTGTCAAGCAAAGGTTTTAAATATTAACTGTTTGCAATATCTGAACGAATCGACTAAGGCCTCGTCTTATTCAGCAAGCAGTTAATGTCTAATTTGACGTGTGTTGACACACCAAAGTTATATATAAAGTCAAATATGAATTTAAATACTGAGGTACTAATTAGGAATCTAGAACCTTCTTTTCAAAATGATTTTCTTTCCTCATGCCGCCGGCCAGTTATTGGAGTTCTTCTTCGTAAGCAATCAACGAAAAGCAATATCAAAATGTAATACCATTTCGTCATGCTTATTTGTGAAAGCTTTCGTATTCTCACCACAGTGGCGAAATATGTTCATACACATGAACTTAACGTCTTAATGCTTTATATTTGAATTTTTCATAATTTATATCATACTTTATAGCTGCATATCAGTTTGGTTTTGTTTTGATGATCTCCGGCACTTCGACATACGTTGAGCGTTAAGCGTCAATGCAAGTGGAGGAAAGTGATGTTCGACGAATATAGTATCTGATCCGAGCTAGAAATATGATAACACTGAATCTCAATGAGACCTCAGCTCCATATCAATCAAAAGTCAAACACAAGTCTAGAACGGTGGAATTGAAACAGATAGCTGGACTGTCTGTTTCACTTGCTTAATGGATTTGCCTGAGAAATGACTGCACACGTTCATCATCTAGGCTATTGTGTTGCACAAAAGTACATAGAGAAGAGAAGAAATAAATATTCGATTGTTGAAGGTGTGGTCAATGTCAGATAGTGAAGATATAAAACAATACAAATAAACATAGTTATATCAGTGAGATTAGCGTATATGACTATCAATGGAAATACACACTTCATTTCCTCTGACGTAATTCATGTTATGATGTAAAAGGGAGAGCTAATCCTACTGTAAAACTGATTCGATTTGTATTGGGAAGACAGGCTTTAATAATTAGCTCTTTATACATCAACATACTGATAACATTAATATACGTTCTTACCGTCGTCAGAAAGATCATTTCTGTTTGAAATGTTCCAGTTTGAATTTAGTTTAGCTGTTGCATTGGACATTCATTGGCCGTAACAGCAAAATGAACAACTTAAAAAGTAATTCTGAAAGTAGCGACGGTGATAATCGACAATTTGTTTTTGAAAGATTCTTGTAAAATGAAAAGGACTGCGACATTTGTAGAATAAAGATACAATTACTTTCGAACTGTTATATAATGTTATGGTAATTCGGAATTAATTTGCTTATGTACATCGTAGTTACGACATTTCAAATTGCTAACCGCCGAAAGCAACTCGTGTTTAACACTTCTTTGAGGTTATACATATTATGCTAAACGGATGCGGATAACAAAATACTGTGCTGAACATCTGATTCACACTCAATCATTTGAGCCAAATATATCAGTTTGGAATATTTTAAAACTTATTTTATGTGCATGAAAGGTTAAATACGTGTGATAGCCAATTTTCATGATTCCTTTGATGAATTCATTGATGACATACTAAAATCAGGGAAACAATGGAACATTAGAATTGGATAAATTGAGAGCGGTTTTGTTGTTAATTTCAATAAAGTTAAACTTATATGATCTCATTCAGCCTGACATGATAAGTTCACATCTTGTCGTGACGCTACATAGCAAACATCCATAAATACAATATAAATAGCAATTTTTTTTGAGTTATCATAAACAGACATGTACGCTCAAAATCTTTTTCAATTTTCAGAATGAATATTTTGATTATTTCAGCATATATACATCTGAATGGACGGTACGAGGACTCGTTATAACCATTTGATATTGTTGCAATCTACAATACATATGCTACCATATCTTGCAATACTCATATAAGGCAAAAACGAGAGACGGACAATGAATATTACTTTGCAATTTGAAAATGAAGTCAACATTTATCTTGATTTCAAGTCTGTATGTAGCAGTTGCTGTAGGAAAACGTTATTTCAAAGTTTAAGGAGTAAATCAATTTAAACTTTGCACTCATTTTATATTTATTATTAAAAGAAATAACGTATATCAAACATGTCTAACCTGCTTTGCAAATTCCTCCAAAAGCCGAATAATTGGTCTTACACTGACATGTAGCATTAGTGCCAGACGTAGGTTCTTTGCATTCAGCATATTCGTCGCTGCATCCAATATTGGTGGTACAGGATGAATTCAAGTCTGTCAAGCAAAGGTTTTAAATATTAACTGTTTGCAATATCTGAACGAATCGACTAAGGCCTCGTCTTATTCAGCAAGCAGTTAATGTCTAATTTGACGTGTGTTGACACACCAAAGTTATATATAAAGTCAAATATGAATTTAAATACTGAGGTACTAATTAGGAATCTAGAACCTTCTTTTCAAAATGATTTTCTTTCCTCATGCCGCCGGCCAGTTATTGGAGTTCTTCTTCGTAAGCAATCAACGAAAAGCAATATCAAAATGTAATAACATTTCGTCATGCTTATTGTGAAAGCTTTCGTATTCTCATCACAGTGGCGAAATATGTTCATACACATGATCTTAACGTATTAATGCTTTATATTTGAATTTTTCATAATTTATATCATACTTTATAGCTGCATATCAGTTTGGTTTTGTTTTGTTGATCTCCGGCACTTCGACATACGTTGAGCATTAAGCGTCAATGCAAGTGGAGGAAAGTGATGTTCGACGAATATAGTATCTGATTCGAGATAGAAATATGATAACACTGAATCTCAGTGAGACCTCAGCTCCATATCAATCAAAAGTCAAACACAAGTCTAGAACGGTGGAATTGAAACAGATAGCTCGACTGTCTGTTTCAGTTGCTTAATGGATTTGCCTGAGAAATGACTGCACACGTTCATCATCTAGCCTATTGTGTTGCACAAAAGTACATAGAGAAGAGAAAAAATAAATATTCGATTGTTGAAGGTATGGTCAATGTCAGATAGTGAAGATATAAAACAATACAAATAAACATAGTTATATCAGTGAGATTAGCGTATATGACTATCAATGGAAATACACACTTCATTTCCTCTGACGTAATTCATGTTATGATGTAAAATGGAGAGCAAATCCTACTATAAACCTGACTCGATTTGTATTGGGAAGGCAGGCTTTAATAATTAGCTCTTTATACATCAACATATTGATAACATTAATATACGTTCTTACCGTCGTCAGAAAGATCATTTCTGTTTGAAATGTTCCAGTTTGAATTTAGTTTAGCTGTTGCATTGGACATTCATTGGCCGTAACAGAAAAATGAACAACTTTAAAAGTAATTCTGAAAGTAGCGACGGTGACAATCGACAATTTGCTTTTGAAAGATTCTTGTAAAATGAAAAGGACTGCGACAGTTGTAGAATAAAGATACAATTACTTTCGAACTGTTATAGAATGTTATGGGAATTCGGAATTAATTTGCTTATGTACATCGTAGTTACGACATTTCAAATTGCTAACCGCCGAAAGCAACTCGTGTTTAACACTTTTTTGAGGTTATACATATTATGCAAAACGGTTGCAGATAACAAAATACTGTGCTGAACATCTGATTCACACTCAATCATTTGAGCCAAAGATATCAGTTTGGAATATTTTAAATTTTTTTTCATGTGCATGAAAGGTTAAATATGTGTGATAGCCAATTTTCATGATTCCTTTGATGAATCCATTGATGACATACTAAAATCAGGGAAACAATGGAACATAAGAATTGGATAAATTGAGAGCGGTTTTGTTGTTAATTTCAATAAAATTAAACTTATAGGATCTCATTCAGCCTGACATGATCTATTCTCCTTCTTGTCGTGACGCTTAATAGTAAATATCCATAAATACAATATAAATAGCAATTATTTTTGAGTTATCATAAACAGACATGTACGCTCAAAATCTTTTTCAATTTTCAGAATGAATATTTTGATTATTGCAGCATATATACATCTGAATGGACGGTACGAGGACTCGTTATAACCATTTGATATTGTTGCAATCTACAATACATATGCTACCATATCTTGCAATACTCATCTAAGGCAAAAACGAGAGACGGACAATGAATATTACTGTGCAATTTGAAAATGAAGTCAACATTTATCTTGATTTCAAGTCTGTTTGTAGCTGTTCCTGTAGGAAAACGTTATTTCAAAGTTTAAAGAGTAAATAAATTTAAACGTTGCACTCATTGTATATTTATTATTAAGAGAAATAACGTATATCAAACATGTCTAACCTGCTTTGCAAATTCCTCCAAAAGCCGAATAATTGGTCTTACAATGACAGGTAGCATTAGTGCCAGACGTAGGTTCTTTGCATTCAGCATATTCGTCGCTGCATCCAATATTGGTGGTACAGGATGAATTCAAGTCTGTCAAGCAAAGGTTTTAAATATTAACTGTTTGCAATATCTGAACGAATCGACTAAGGCCTCGTCTTATTCAGCAAGCAGTTAATGTCTAATTTGACGTGTGTTGACACACCAAAGTTATATATAAAGTCAAATATGAATTTAAATACTGAGGTACTAATTAGGAATCTAGAACCTTCTTTTCAAAATGATTTTCTTTCCTCATGCCGCCGGCCAGTTATTGGAGTTCTTCTTCGTAAGCAATCAACGAAAAGCAATATCAAAATGTAATACCATTTCGTCATGCTTATTGTGAAAGCTTTCGTATTCTCATCACAGTGGCGAAATATGTTCATACACATGAACTTAACGTCTTAATGCTTTATATTTGAATTTTTCATAATTTATATCATACTTTATAGCTGCATATCAGTTTGGTTTTGTTTTGTTGATCTCCGGCACTTCGACATACGTTGAGCATTAAGCGTCAATGCAAGTGGAGGAAAGTGATGTTCGACGAATATAGTATCTGATTCGAGCTAGAAATATGATAACACTGAATCTCAGTGAGACCACAGCTCCATATCAATCAAAAGTCAAACACAAGTCTAGAACGGTGGAATTGAAACAGATAGCTGGACTGTCTGTTTCACTTGCTTAATGGATTTGCCTGAGAAATGACTGCACACGTTCATCATCTAGGCTATTGTGTTGCACAAAAGTACATAGAGAAGAGAAGAAATAAATATTCGATTGTTGAAGGTGTGGTCAATGTCAGATAGTGAAGATATAAATCAATACAAATAAACATAGTTATATCAGTGAGATTAGCGTATATGACTATCAATGGAAATACACACTTCATTTCCTCTGACGTAATTCATGTTATGATGTAAAAGGGAGAGCAAATCCTACTGTAAAACTGATTCGATTTGTATTGGGAAGACAGGCTTTAATAATTAGCTCTTTATACATCAACATATTGATAACATTAATATACGTTCTTACCGTCGTCAGAAAGATCATTTCTGTTTGAAATGTTCCAGTTTGAATTTAGTTTAGCTGTTGCATTGGACATTCATTGGCCGTAACAGCAAAATGAACAACTTAAAAAGTAATTCTGAAAGTAGCGACGGTGATAATCGACAATTTGTTTTTGAAAGATTCTTGTAAAATGAAAAGGACTGCGACATTTGTAGAATAAAGATACAATTACTTTCGAACTGTTATAGAATGTTATGGTAATTCGGAATTAATTTGCTTATGTACATCGTAGTTACGACATTTCAAATTGCTAACCGCCGAAAGCAACTCGTGTTTAACACTTCTTTGAGGTTATACATATTATGCTAAACGGATGCGGATAACAAAATACTGTGCTGAACATCTGATTCACACTCAATCATTTGAGCCAAATATATCAGTTTGGAATATTTTAAAACTTATTTTATGTGCATGAAAGGTTAAATATGTGTGATAGCCAATTTTCATGATTCCTTTGATGAATTCATTGATGACATACTAAAATCAGGGAAACAATGGAACATAACAATTGGATAAATTGAGAGCGGTTTTGTTGTTAATTTCAATAAAGTTAAACTTATATGATCTCATTCAGCCTGACATGATAAGTTCACATCTTGTCGTGACGCTAAATAGCAAATATCCATAAATACAATATAAACAGCAATTTTTTTGAGTTATCATAAACAGACATGTACGCTCAAAATCTTTTTCAATTTTCAGAATGAATATTTTGATTATTTCAGCATATATACATCTGAATGGACGGTACGAGGACTCGTTATAACCATTTGATATTGTTGCAATCTACAATACATATGCTACCATATCTTGCAATACTCATCTAAGGCAAAAACGAGAGACGGACAATGAATATTACTTTGCAATTTGAAAATGAAGTCAACATTTATCTTGATTTCAAGTCTGTATGTAGCAGTTGCTGTAGGAAAACGTTATTTCAAAGTTTAAGGAGTAAATCAATTTAAACTTTGCACTCATTTTATATTTATTATTAAAAGAAATAACGTATATCAAACATGTCTAACCTGCTTTGCAAATTCCTCCAAAAGCCGAATAATTGGTCTTACACTGACAGGTAGCATTAGTGCCAGACGTAGGTTCTTTGCATTCAGCATATTCGTCGCTGCATCCAATATTGGTGGTACAGGATGAATTCAAGTCTGTCAAGCAAAGGTTTTAAATATTATCTGTTTGCAATATCTGAACGAATCGACTAAGGCCTCGTCTTATTCAGCAAGCAGTTAATGTCTAATTTGACGTGTGTTGACACACCAAAGTTATATATAAAGTCAAATATGAATTTAAATACTGAGGTACTAATTAGGAATCTAGAACCTTCTTTTCAAAATGATTTTCTTTCCTCATGCCGCCGGCCAGTTGTTGGAGTTCTTCTTCGTAAACAATCAACGAAAATCAATATGGAAATGTAATACCATTTCGTTTATGCTTATTGTGAAAGCTTTCGTATTCTTATCAAAGTGGCGAAATATGTTCATACACATGAACTTAACGTCTTAATGCTTTATATCTGAATTTTTCATAATTTATATCATACTTTATAGCTGCATATCAGTTTGGTTTTGTTTTGATGATCTCCGGCACTTCGACATACGTTGAGCGTTAAGCGTCAATGCAAGTGGAGGAAAGTGATGTTCGACGAATATAGTATCTGATCCGAGCTAGAAATATGATAACACTGAATCTCAATGAGACCTCAGCTCCATATCAATCAAAAGTCAAACACAAGTCTAGAACGGTGGAATTGAAACAGATAGCTGAACTGTCTGTTTCAGTTGCTTAATGGATTTGCCTGAGAAATGACTGCACACGTTCATCATCTAGCCTTTTGTGTTGCACAAAAGTACATAGAGAAGAGAAGAAATAAATATTCGAATGTTGAAGGTGCGGTCAATGTCAGATAGTGAAGATATAAAACAATACAAATAAACAGTGTTATCTCAGTGAGATTAGCGTATATGACTATCAATGGAAATACACACTTCATTTCCTCTGACGTAATTCATGTTATGATGTAAAAGGGAGAGCAAATCCGACTGTAAAACTGATTCGATTTGTATTGGGAAGGCAGGCTTTAATAATTAGCTCTTTATACATCAACATATTGATAACATTGATATACGTTCTTACCGTCGTCAAAAAGATCATTTCTGTTTGAAATGTTCCAGTTTGAATTTAGTTTAGCTGTTGCATTGGACATTCATTGGCCGTAACAGAAAAATGAACAACTTAAAAAGCAATTCTGAAAGTCGCGACGGTGACAATCGACAATTTGTTTTTGAAAGATTGTTGTAAAATGAAAAGGACTGCGACAGTTGTAGAATAAAGATACAATTACTTTCGAACTGTTATAGAATGTTATGGTAATTCGGAATTACTTTGCTTATGTACATCGTAGTTACCACATTTCAAATTGCTAACCGCCGAAAGCAACTCGTGTTTAACACTTCTTTGAGGTTATACATATTATGCTAAACGATTGCGGATAACAAAATACTGTGCTGAACATCTGATTCAGACTCAGTCATATGAGCCAAAGATATCAGTTTGGAATATTTTAAATCTTTTTTTTATGTGCATGAAAGGTTAAATATGTGTGATAGTCAATTTTCATGATTCCTTTGATGAATTCATTGATGACATACTAAAATCAGGGAAACAATGGAACATTAGAATTGGATAAATTGAGAGAGGTTTTGTTGTTAATTTCAATAAAGTTAAACTTATACGATCTCATTCAGCCTGACATGATAAGTTCACTTCTTGTCGTGACGCTAAATAGCAAATATCCATAAATACAATATAAATAGCAATTATTTTTGAGTTATCATAAACAGACATGTACGCTCAAAATCTTTTTCAATTTTCAGAATGAATATTTTGATTATTGCAGCATATATACATCTGAATGGACGGTACGAGGACTCGTTATAACCATTTGATATTGTTGCAATCTACAATACATATGCTACCATATCTTGCAATACTCATCTAAGGCAAAAACGAGAAACGGACAATGAATATTACTGTGCAATTTGAAAATGAAGTCAACATTTATCTTGATTTCAAGTCTGTATGTAGCTGTTCCTTTTAGGAAAACGTTATTTCAAAGTTTAAAGAGTAAATAAATTTAAACTTTGCACTCATTGTATATTTATTATTAAGAGAAATAACGTATATCAAACATGTCTAACATGCTTTGCAAGTTCCTCCAAAAGCCGAATAATTGGTCTTACAATGACAGGTAGCATTAGTGCCAGACGTATGTTCTTTGCATTCAGCATATTCGTCGCTGCATCCAATATTGGTGGTACAGGATGAATTCAAGTCTGTCAAGCAAAGGTTTTAAATATTAACTGTTTGCAATATCTGAACGAATCGACTAAGGCCTCGTCTTATTCAGCGAGCAGTTAATGTCTAATTTGACGTGTGTTGACACACCAAAGTTATATATAAAGTCAAATATGAATTTAAATACTGAGGTACTAATTAGGAATCTAGAACCTTCTTTTCAAAATGATTTTCTTTCCTCATGCCGCCGGCCAGTTATTGGAGTTCTTCTTCGTAAGCAATCAACGAGAAGCAATATCAAAATGTAATAAAATTTCGTCATGCTTATTGTGAAAGCTTTCGTATTCTCATCACAGTGGCGAAATATGTTCATACACATGAACTTAACGTCTTAATGCTTTATATTTGAATTTTTCATAATTTATATCATACTTTATAGCTGCATATCAATTTGGTTTTGTTTTGTTGATCTCCGGCACTTCGACATACGTTGAGCATTAAGCGTCAATGCAAGTGGAGGAAAGTGATGTTCGACGAATATAGTATCTGATTCGAGCTAGAAATATGATAACACTGAATGTCAGTGAGACCACAGCTCCATATCAATCAAAAGTCAAACACAAGTCTAGAACGGTGGAATTGAAACAGATAGCTGGACTGTCTGTTTCACTTGTTTAATGGATTTGCCTGAGAAATGACTGCACACGTTCATCATCTAGGCTATTGTGTTGCACAAAAGTACATAGAGAAGAGAAGAAATAAATATTCGATTGTTGAAGGTGTGGTCAATGTCAGATAGTGAAGATATAAAACAATACAAATAAACATAGTTATATCAGTGAGATTAGCGTATATGACTATCAATGGAAATACACACTTCATTTCCTCTGACGTAATTCATGTTATGATGTAAAAGGGAGAGCAAATCCTACTGTAAAACTGATTCGATTTGTATTGGGAAGACAGGCTTTAATAATTAGCTCTTTATACATCAACATATTGATAACATTAATATACGTTCTTACCGTCGTCAGAAAGATCATTTCTGTTTGAAATGTTCCAGTTTGAATTTAGTTTAGCTGTTGCATTGGACATTCATTGGCCGTAGCAGCAAAATGAACAACTTAAAAAGTAATTCTGAAAGTAGCGACGGTGATAATCGACAATTTCTTTTTGAAAGATTCTTGTAAAATGAAAAGGACTGCGACATTTGTAGAATAAAGATACAATTACTTTCGAACTGTTATAGAATGTTATGGTAATTCGGAATTAATTTGCTTATGTACATCGTAGTTACGACATTTCAAATTGCTAACCGCCGAAAGCAACTCGTGTTTAACACTTCTTTGAGGTTATACATATTATGCTAAACGGATGCGGATAACAAAATACTGTGCTGAACATCTGATTCACACTCAATCATTTGAGCCAAATATATCAGTTTGGAATATTTTAAAACTTATTTTATGTGCATGAAAGGTTAAATATGTGTGATAGCCAATTTTCATGATTCCTTTGATGAATTCATTGATGACATACTAAAATCAGGGAAACAATGGAACATAAGAATTGGATAAATTGAGAGCGGTTTTGTTGTTAATTTCAATAAAGTTAAACTTATATGATCTCATTCAGCCTGACATGATAAGTTCACATCTTGTCGTGACGCTAAATAGCAAATATCCATAAATACAATATAAACAGCAATTTTTTTTGAGTTATCATAAACAGACATGTACGCTCAAAATCTTTTTCAATTTTCAGAATGAATATTTTGATTATTTCAGCATATATACATCTGAATGGACGGTACGAGGACTCGTTATAACCATATGATATTGTTGCAATCTACAATACATATGCTACCATATCTTGCAATACTCATCTAAGGCAAAAACGAGAGACGGACAATGAATATTACTTTGCAATTTGAAAATGAAGTCAACATTTATCTTGATTTCAAGTCTGTATGTAGCAGTTGCTGTAGGAAAACGTTATTTCAAAGTTTAAGGAGTAAATCAATTTAAACTTTGCACTCATTTTATATTTATTATTAAAAGAAATAACGTATATCAAACATGTCTAACCTGCTTTGCAAATTCCTCCAAAAGCCGAATAATTGGTCTTACACTGACAGGTAGCATTAGTGCCAGACGTAGGTTCTTTGCATTCAGCATATTCGTCGCTGCATCCAATATTGGTGGTACAGGATGAATTCAAGTCTGTCAAGCAAAGGTTTTAAATATTAACTGTTTGCAATATCTGAACGAATCGACTAAGGCCTCGTCTTATTCAGCAAGCAGTTAATGTCTAATTTGACGTGTGTTGACACACCAAAGTTATATATAAAGTCAAATATGAATTTAAATACTGAGGTACTAATTAGGAATCTAGAACCTTCTTTTCAAAATGATTTTCTTTCCTCATGCCGCCGGCCAGTTATTGGAGTTCTTCTTCGTAAACAATCAACGAAAATCAATATCGAAATGTAATACCATTTCGTCATGCTTATTGTGAAAGCTTTCGTATTCTTATCACAGTGGCGAAATATGTTCATACACATGAACTTAACGTCTTAATGCTTTATATTTGAATTTTTCATAATTTATATCATACTTTATAGCTGCATATCAGTTTGGTTTTGTTTTGATGATCTCCGGCACTTCGACATACGTTGAGCGTTAAGCGTCAATGCAAGTGGAGGAAAGTGATGTTCGACGAATATAGTATCTGATCCGAGCTAGAAATATGATAACACTGAATCTCAATGAGACCTCAGCTCCATATCAATCAAAAGTCAAACACAAGTCTAGAACGGTGGAATTGAAACAGATAGCTGAACTGTCTGTTTCAGTTGCTTAATGGATTTGCCTGAGAAATGACTGCACACGTTCATCATCTAGCCTTTTGTGTTGCACAAAAGTACATAGAGAAGAGAAGAAATAAATATTCGAATGTTGAAGGTGCGGTCAATGTCAGATAGTGAAGATATAAAACAATACAAATAAACAGTGTTATATCAGTGAGATTAGCGTATATGACTATCAATGGAAATACACACTTCATTTCCTCTGACGTAATTCATGTTATGATGTAAAAGGGAGAGCAAATCCGACTGTAAAACTGATTCGATTTGTATTGGGAAGGCAGGCTTTAATAATTAGCTCTTTATACATCAACATATTGATAACATTGATATACGTTCTTACCGTCGTCAAAAAGATCATTTCTGTTTGAAATGTTCCAGTTTGAATTTAGTTTAGCTGTTGCATTGGACATTCATTGGCCGTAACAGAAAAATGAACAACTTAAAAAGCAATTCTGAAAGTCGCGACGGTGACAATCGACAATTTGTTTTTGAAAGATTCTTGTAAAATGAAAAGGACTGCGACAGTTGTAGAATAAAGATACAATTACTTTCGAACTGTTATAGAATGTTATGGTAATTCGGAAATAATTTGCTTATGTACATCGTAGTTACCACATTTCAAATTGCTAACCGCCGAAAGCAACTCGTGTTTAACACTTCTTTGAGGTTATACATATTATGCTAAACGATTGCGGATAACAAAATACTGTGCTGAACATCTGATTCACACTCAGTCATATGAGCCAAAGATATCAGTTTGGAATATTTTAAATCTTTTTTTTATGTGCATGAAAGGTTAAATATGTGTGATAGTCAATTTTCATGATTCCTTTGATGAATTCATTGATGACATACTTAAATCAGGGAAACAATGGAACATTAGAATTGGATAAATTGAGAGAGGTTTTGTTGTTAATTTCAATAAAGTTAAACTTATACGATCTCATTCAGCCTGACATGATAAGTTCACTTCTTGTCGTGACGCTAAATAGCAAATATCCATAAATACAATATAAATAGCAATTATTTTTGAGTTATCATAAACAGACATGTACGCTCAAAATCTTTTTCAATTTTCAGAATGAATATTTTGATTATTTCAGCATATATACATCTGAATGGACGGTACGAGGACTCGTTATAACCATTTGATATTGTTGCAATCTACAATACATATGCTACCATATCTTGCAATACTCATCTAAGGCAAAAACGAGAGACATACAATGAATATTACTTTGCAATTTGAAAATGAAGTCAACATTTATATTGATTTCAAGTCTGTATGTAGCTGTTCCTTTTAGGAAAACGTTATTTCAAAGTTTAAAGAGTAAATAAATTTAAACGTTGCACTCATTGTATATTTATTATTAAGAGAAATAACGTATATCAAACATGTCTAACCTGCTTTGCAAATTCCTCCAAAAGCCGAATAATTGGTCTTACACTGACAGGTAGCATTAGTGCCAGACGTAGGTTCTTTGCATTCAGCATATTCGTCGCTGCATCCAATATTGGTGGTACAGGATGAATTCAAGTCTGTCAAGCAAAGGTTTTAAATATTAACTGTTTGCAATATCTGAACGAATCGACTAAGGCCTCGTCTTATTCAGCAAGCAGTTAATGTCTAATTTGACGTGTGTTGACACACCAAAGTTATATATAAAGTCAAATATGAATTTAAATACTGAGGTACTAATTAGGAATCTAGAACCTTCTTTTCAAAATGATTTTCTTTCCTCATGCCGCCGGCCAGTTATTGGAGTTCTTCTTCGTAAGCAATCAACGAAAAGCAATATCAAAATGTAATACCATTTCGTCATGCTTATTGTGAAAGCTTTCGTATTCTCATCACAGTGGCGAAATATGTTCATAGACATGAACTTAACGTCTTAATGCTTTATATTTGAATTTTTCATAATTTATATCATACTTTATATCTGCATATCAGTTTGGTTTTGTTTTGTTGATCTCCGGCACTTCGACATACGTTGAGCATTAAGCGTCAATGCAAGTGGAGGAAAGTGATGTTCGACGAATATAGTATCTGATTCGAGCTAGAAATATGATAACACTGAATCTCAGTGAGCCCACAGCTCCATATCAATCAAAAGTCAAACACAAGTCTAGAACGGTGGAATTGAAACAGATAGCTGGACTGTCTGTTTCACTTGCTTAATGGATTTGCCTGAGAAATGACTCCACACGTTCATCATCTAGGCTATTGTGTTGCACAAAAGTACATAGAGAAGAGAAGAAATAAATATTCGATTGTTGAAGGTGTGGTCAATGTCAGATAGTGAAGATATAAAACAATACAAATAAACATAGTTATATCAGTGAGATTAGCGTATATGACTATCAATGGAAATACACACTTCATTTCCTCTGACGTAATTCATGTTATGATGTAAAAGGGAGAGCAAATCCTACTGTAAAACTGATTCGATTTGTATTGGGAAGGCAGGCTTTAATAATTAGCTCTTTATACATCAACATATTGATAACATTAATATACGTTCTTACCGTCGTCAGAAAGATCATTTCTGTTTGAAATGTTCCAGTTTGAATTTAGTATTACTGTTGCATTGGACATTCATTGGCCGTAACAGAAAAATGAACAACTTAAAAAGCAATTCTGAAAGTCGCGACGGTGACAATCGACAATTTGTTTTTGAAAGATTCTTGTAAAATGAAAAGGACTGCGACAGTTGTAGAATAAAGATACAATTACTTTCGAACTGTTATAGAATATTATGGTAATTCGGAATTAATTTCCTTATGTACATCGTAGTTACCACATTTCAAATTGCTAACCGCCGAAAGCAACTCGTGTTTAACACTTCTTTGAGGTTGTACATATTATGCTAAACGATTGCGGATAACAAAATACAGTGCTGAACATCTGATTCACACTCAGTCATTTGAGCCAAAGATATCAGTTTGGAATATTTTAAATCTTTTTTTTTATGTGCATGAAAGGATAAATATGTGTGATAGTCAATTTTCATGATTCCTTTGATGAATTCATTGATGATATACTAAAATCAGGGAAACAATGGAACATAAGAATTGGATAAATTGAGAGCGGTTTTGTTGTTAATTTCAATAAAGTTAAACTTATATGATCTCATTCAGCCTGACATGATAAGTTCACTTCTTGTCGTGACGCTAAATAGCAAATATCCATAAATACAATATAAATAGCAATTATTTTTGAGTTATCATAAACAGACATGTACGCTCAAAATCTTTTTCAATTTTCAGAATGAATATTTTGATTATTTCAGCATATATACATCTGAATGGACTGTACGAAGACTCGTTATAACCATTTGATATTGTAGCAATCTACAATACATATGCTACCATATCTTGCAATACTCATCTAAGGCAAAAACGAGAGACGGACAATGAATATTACTTTGCAATTTGAAAATGAAGTCAACATTTATCTTGATTTCAAGTCTGTATGTAGCACTTCCTGTAGGAAAACGTTATTTTAAAGTTTAAGGAGTAAATCAATTTAAACGTTGCACTCATTGTATATTTATTATTAAAAGAAATAACGTATATCAAACATGTCTAACCTGCTTTGCAAATTCCTCCAAAAGCCGAATAATTGGTCTTACACTGACAGGTAGCATTAGTGCCAGACGTAGGTTCTTTGCATTCAGCATATTCGTCGCTGCATCCAATATTGGTGGTACAGGAGGAATTCAAGTCTGTCAAGCAAAGGTTTTAAATATTAACTGTTTGCAATATCTGAACGAATCGACTAAGGCCTCGTCTTATTCAGCAAGCAGTTAATGTCTAATTTGACGTGTGTTGACACACCAAAGTTATATATAAAGTCAAATATGAATTTAAATACTGAGGTACTAATTAGGAATCTAGAACCTTCTTTTCAAAATGATTTTCTTTCCTCATGCCGCCGGCCAGTTATTGGAGTTCTTCTTCGTAAGCAATCAACGAAAATCAATATCAAAATGTAATACCATTTCGTTTATGCTTATTGTGAAAGCTTTCGCATTCTTATCACAGTGGCGAAATATGTTCATACACATGAACTTAACGTCTTAATGCTTCATATCTGAATTTTTCATAATTTATATCATACTTTATAGCTGCATATCAGTTTTGTTTTGTTTTGATGATCTCCGGCACTTCGACATACGTTGAGCATTAAGCGTCAATGCAAGTGGAGGAAAGTGATGTTCGACGAATATAGTATCTGATCCGAGCTAGAAATATGATAACATTGAATCTCAATGAGACCTCAGCTCCATATCAATTCAAAAGTCAAACACAAGTCTAGAACGGTGGAATTGAAACAGATAGCTGAACTGTCTGTTTCAGTTGCTTAATGGATTTGCCTGAGAAATGACTGCACACGTTCATCATCTAGCCTTTTGTGTTGCACAAAAGTACATAGAGAAGAGAAGAAATAAATATTCGAATGTTGAAGGTGTGGTCAATGTCAGATAGTGAAGATATAAAGCAATACAAATAAACATTGTTATATCAGTGAGATTAGCGTATATGACTATCAATGGAAATACACACTTCATTTCCTCTGACGTAATTCATGTTGTGATGTAAAAGGGAGAGCAAATCCGACTGTAAAACTGATTCGATTTGTATTGGGAAGGCAGGCTTTAATAATTAGCTCTTTATACATCAACATATTGATAACATTGATATACGTTCTTACCGTCGTCAAAAAGATCATTTCTGTTTGAAATGTTCCAGTTTGAATTTAGTTTAGCTGTTGCATTGGACATTCATTGGCCGTAACAGCCATATGAACAACTTAAAAAGCAATTCTGAAAGTCGCGACGGTGACAATCGACAATTTGTTTTTGAAAGATTCTTGCAAAATGAAAAGGACTGCGACAGTTGTAGAATAAAGATACAATTACTTTCGAACTGTTATAGAATGTTATGGTAATTCGGAATTAATTTGCTTATGTACATCGTAGTTACCACATTTCAAATTGCTAACCGCCGAAAGCAACTCGTGTTTAACACTTCTTTGAGGTTATACATATTATGCTAAACGATTGCGGATAACAAAATACTGTGCTGAACATCTGATTCACACTCAGTCATTTGAGCCAAAGATATCAGTTTGGAATATTTTAAATCTTTTTTTTTATGTGCATGAAAGGTTAAATATGTATGATAGTCAATTTTCATGATTCCTTTGATGAATTCATTGATGACATACTAAAATCAGGGAAACAATGGAACATAAGAATTGGATAAATTGAGAGCGGTTTTGTTGTTAATTTCAATAAAGTTAAACTTATATGATCTCATTCAGCCTGACATGATAAGTTCACTTCTTGTCGTGACGCTAAATAGCAAATATCCATAAATACAATATAAATAGCAATTATTTTTGAGTTATCATAAACAGACATGTACGCTCAAAATCTTTTTCAATTTTTAGAATGAATATTTTGATTATTTCAGCATATATACATCTGAATGGACGGTACGAGGACTCGTTATAACCATTTGATATTGTTGCAATCTACAATACATATGCTACCATATCTTGCAATACTCATCTAAGGCAAAAACGAGAGACATACAATGAATATTACTTTGCAATTTGAAAATGAAGTCAACATTTATCTTGATTTCAAGTCTGTATGTAGCAGTTCCTGTAGGAAAACGTTATTTCAAAGTTTAAGGAGTAAATCAATTTAAACGTTGCACTCATTGTATATTTATTATTAAGAGAAATAATGTATATCAAACATGTCTAACCTGCTTTGCAAATTCCTCCAAAAGCCGAATAATTGGTCTTACACTGACAGGTAGCATTAGTGCCAGACGTAGGTTCTTTGCATTCAGCATATTCGTCGCTGCATCCAATATTGGTGGTACAGGATGAATTCAAGTCTGTCAAGCAAAGGTTTTAAATATTAACTGTTTGCAATATCTGAACGAATCGACTAAGGCCTCGTCTTATTCAGCAAGCAGTTAATGTCTAATTTGACGTGTGTTGACACACCAAAGTTATATATAAAGTCAAATATGAATTTAAATACTGAGGTACTAATTAGGAATCTAGAACCTTCTTTTCAAAATGATTTTTTTTCCTCATGCCGCCGGCCAGTTATTGGAGTTCTTCTTCGTAAGCAATCAACGAAAAGCAATATCAAAATGTAATACCATTTCGTTTATGCTTATTGTGAAAGCATTCGTATTCTTATCACAGTGGCGAAATATGTTCATACACATGAACTTAACGTCTTAATGCTTTATATCTGAATTTTTCATAATTTATATCATACTTTATAGCTGCATATCAGTTTGGTTTTGTTTTGATGATCTCCGGCACTTCGACATACGTTGAGCACTAAGCGTCAATTCAAGTGGAGGAAAGTGATGTTCGACGAATATAGTATCTGATCCGAGCTAGAAATATGATAACACTGAATCTCAATGAGACCTCAGCTCCATATCAATCAAACGTCAAACACAGGTCTAGAAAGGTGGAATTGAAACTGATAGCTGTACTCTGTTTCAGTTGCTTAATGGATTTGCCTGAGAAATGATTGCACACGTTCATCATCTAGCCTATTGTGTTGCACAAAAGTACATAGAGAAGAGAAGAAATAAATATTCGAATGTTGAAGGTGTGGTCAATGTCAGATAGTGAAGATATAAAACAATACAAATAAACAGTGAACAGCTTCCGATTTCACTTGAGCTTTTCCAGTAACTCAAATCAGGCCTCTTCTGTAGTCTAAAATCTCTTATCCCAAAGTAGAAAAGGCACATAATGAGAATCTTTGAAGAGCTTTTGATCAATATATAGTATATAACTATTCAATGGCTTTACTGTCTGTGGAAGGAGCTAGGCAGGTTTTAAATTAGTTAAAATTTGGCTAAGGATTCCTGTTGCCATACTCAGTGAGGCTGGTACACAACTAATGTTCTTTTAGCCTAATTTGGCTAATTCCTACAACGCTGTTCTTCACACTCTTAGGTTGAAACCAAATCTTGGCTAAATGAATTCTTAGCCAACATTTGGCTAAGGATTCCTGTTGCCATACTCAGTGAGGCTGGTACACAACTAATGTCCTTTTATCCCAATTTGGCCAATTCCTACAAAGCTGTTCTTCACACTCTTAGGTTGAAACCAAATCTTGGCTAAATGAATGCTACACATTTGCCTTTCAAATGGATTTAACAAGTGGTTTTTCCATGTACATAATAGTGATGTTGGTGAGAAAAATACTCACCCATAGTATAAATAATAATAATAATACTAATAATAATAATAATGAGGACTTTGTATAGCACCTAATCTTTAGAAGCTCTAAGCATTTTACAACATCTATAATGATTTGACTACAAAAAAAACACATGAAACTATAAAGCAAAAAAAACATGCTGAAAATATTTAAGGTAGGAAACAACATTTAGTCTTTAAGTTTGCTTTTGCAGTTGACATGTTTTTCAGAGTTTTAAGAGACTCTTAAAAGGGCTTACAGTGTCTTTGTGTCTAATTTCATTTAGCAATTCATTCCAGGTTGTTGGGCCCTGGTATGCAAATGAATGTTGTACATATGACTTCGTTTTCATAGTGGGAATAATGAGTATATGATTGCCAGAAGAAGATCATAAGTATCTTGCTGGTTTGTACACATGGGAGAGGCCAGATAGGTAATACTGGACTGGAGTCCATCAGTGAAATGTAGCAGTCATTGTATGGTACAGAGCAGTGGGGAGGTTTGCTTTATAGAGATGTGTGTTCTGATCATGTTACTCTAACATGGCACAGTGTTAGTACATAATGTACATTAAGCATAAAATCCACATACAATGACAGTGCTAGGGCCTTACTTGTTAGAGTTGGGTTAGAAATAAATCAGTGAATGAAATGACTCTGTATTTTTATCACACCAATGATTTTCGTCATTAAAATTGATTTAATCAAACTAGTATTTCGGCAAAAATTGTTAAACCTACAAACTTTATCAAGTATTTAACAGGGAGATGGACCAACAGGAAGATGGATGTGTACAAAATCTAGAGAAAACCAAACTATTAAAACAAATGTTTAAATATATAACAAATTTTATTATTAAAGAACATATGACTGAAATGGTGTACATTGTAACAACTTTTACTTTAACATACAAGATCTCTTTTCAATAAGTCTTTTTATACCTATCGGCAATGTTCTTGAAGCAGGAAGTTGAAATTCCCCTGGTAAAATATTGCTGACTGATATTGTCAGCTATTTACATGATGTCAGTGACACCTTAAATTGCTTTGTTCTGTATAATCTAATTGTAATCTCAGCAGGTGCAACTTCCATGACCTGACCGATTTGAATGATAGTTGCATCTGCAAGGTACAAAACATGTCTCCCAACATCATATCTTCTTCTATCTGCTCGTTCAGCTCGATGTCTGCCTGAGACTTGTTGGGTTATGTATACCTGAAAAATTTGGATCAGTAATTTTTAAATGAATTTTATTTATTTTAAACTAAACTAAGCAAGTCTTTTGAATGATTGTTTTATTGTCATAATAGAAGAAATTAATATAAAAAATAATAAATAATGTTCAAATGTCATTGCAATTTAGTTGGAAAATTAACACTCAGATTCTTCTTTTTAAATATCATAATAGGTATCATAATTCTGTGAGATATAATTGAGAGTTGCAGATTCAATTTTCATTTATTCTTGCTAAATCAACTTTCCAACTCATCATAAACCATTAGAAGTTTACTGGCACATTTTATTTGAAACATTAAATCATTGTATCTGTATTGTATCAATATTACATAATTGTTTCAATGTAACAGTCTTCAGAGGAAATATTTTGAAGTATTCACTCAGGCGCTTTTATAACTGGTATTTTCAAGTTTAACATGACATTTCATTTAAAAGGAGAAGTTGAACAAACTATTTATTTGCTTCTTATAAAATATCCATAAAACAATTTATGTCTTTCAGAGATAAATGTTTAGGTACTAAACCATGTTTATTTTGGAACAATTGCCCATTACATTTGACTGTAGTGTTTCATGAGAACAGATATTTGTTTGGAAAATGTACTCTTCAGTTTGTCCAGATGACTAAGTAATGATTAAAATCTTTAAAAGAACACTATATATATATATATATATATATATATATATATATATATATATATATATATATATATATATATATATATATATATATATATATATAATTTGGTCATCTACATATCCATAAAATAAGTGTTCTACATCTCCCTCCCCCACTCAAGTAAATTCATATTTTTAAAACTGATTTGAATTGTATTAAAAATAGGTCTGGTCATAAACACATACCGAAAATCATACATGTTTATTTATATTTGTCCAAAATCTGATGAGCATCTATGACAGCTAGATTTTGATATAAACTACGTCTCAAATGTTAAAGGACTGATTTAACATTTAAATATGGCTTAAATTGTGTACAACTCTTTTTATCTGATTTCTGACGCATATAACATTCCTTCAGATTTAAATTTGTCAGATTTATGGTGTTATTGTAATGGTGCTGATGGATATGACAGTTTCAATGATAACACTAATCTTGTTGTGTACAAGGAAGGTGTCTGAAAATAACAAATATGACTTTATATTCCATACATACCTGCATACAGTCTTGTCATTGACATTGAAAGTCTGTGTTTTTGTATGCTTATATGTCACTGCACATTCTCGGATGATGCTAATGAGTACTGTCATCCGTTTAGGTCCTTCAGGTAGTATATGCAATTTTTGTCGCCAGACTAAAATGTCCTCCATTGTAAAGTTGTCATTGCAATGACTATTGCACCCACATGCCACAGATTTTTCCTTTTCAATGAAAGTTAAATCTAATGCAGCTCTTCTTCTTTTCACATTGAAATCTGCAACATATGGCATTTGAAATTGTCTTCAGAATTTAGTATGCAGACAGATTTTAAAACAAACATTAATGTTATGCATATGATGACGCTAGTAATTTTGTGATGTTTTCATACTAATGCATATATTTAAACTGCTTAATAAGTTGTATCTTTCTGTTTTTCTTTTAATATAATTAAGATACAGAGCTTTATTAAGATTCAAAGAAGATTTACTGAAAAAGTCAAATAAAATTAGAAGAATTAAGTAATGATACTAAAATGATTTTAATGCAGGAAAATCAGGGCACTTAAATAATTAAGCATATAAACATCCATAACTAATTAGCCTCAAAGTTATTTTGGTGGAGTAGGTGAATAATGCATGACTGAAATGAAAATATATTTCACTCTACCATTTCAGTACTTTGTTTCCATGCTTTAAGTTTGTAATCTAAGTGGCAATTACTGTAGTAGTAGTAGTAGTAGTAGTAGTAGTAGTTGCTGTTCTTGCTGTGTAACAAATACAAATTGTAATTTACCTAAATTAGACATACAAGATGACAACCGTTTCTGAACAAATCTTGTTGCTGGGAGACCGATATCTGCAAGATAAAAAAATAAGTCTCAACCTGTTAGTTCTTGCTGCAGTCTTTAATTCACCTAACATACCTTTTAAAAGTTACGCAACTATCATTCTGAGTTTTCTTTTCCTACTGCTGATGATAACTAAATATTTGAATGCATTTATGCCAATAGCATTTTACTTATAAAAATACTGATATCAAGAGTATATTCTCTATTATTTTAAAAGAAATACATAGTAATTATTCAAGTAGAAATCTGGACCAGAGAACTGTTGATAGCCAGTAAGTGTTAGGCTCAATAATCAAAATGAATTCCATCAGTGGTCACCAGGCAGGAATCTTGTGATGGAAACTAAAAATACTATTAATTTTTTTTTTAAATCTTTGCAGTGAACTGAAAGATACATAATTCCATTTTGTTAATGCATTTTCCATCAGAATCTGAATCTGATTTATGTTCAAAAATTGCTGTTAAAATAAAATCTACTGGTGTAGGAGTGAATATCTTTAGTCAAAATATGTAAATCTACTGGTCTGAAATCTTTTACATGTAATGCTAATAATATCTTTAGAAAATTTTACACTTAAATTTGATAAAATGTAATACATGCTCATAGGGTCAACTTCACAGCATAAATTTACAAAACTATGCCAAATTTAATTCATACTGAGTATGCTCTGATTAGATGTGGGCTATGCTTACTGAATGGAATAAAAATCCCTGAATAGTTTAATAAAAGTACATAATACTAATAGATAATTTAACATAATATAACTATGTACTATTGTTTATATTCTGTTTATTTTATTAACCTATAGAATGTTTACAAATTAGCAATTTAAATCTATACACACCTTTGTTGAACTCATTTCCAAGAAGTTTTCTGTGTAAGTCCTTGTCCATTCTCTTCACACTTTGGACATATCAGTTGAACTTCTCTGGTTGCAAGAAAACTAACCTTATTTAAACTGCTGTAACTGGTTGAATGCCTTCTACCAGTTCTGCCTCTATCAAGGCTATTACATGCCCAGCAGGCAGCTTTTAAGCACTCAGAAAGATCAATGAAAACCTGTCATGATCAAAGGAATTTTACACCAAGACCATGGCCTGGAGAGAGCCAAAAACTGACTCAAAAATAAGGCACTTGGTTTTATGAATTGTGTTACTTGTCCAGCTATCATAGTAGAGTATGCAAACTCCATGATAATAAAAATTCAAAATTGTTAGATGTTTAAATCTCCTATATTTATAGGCATATCCTTAATGACAGCTTCTGTGTAGACTGAAAAGCCAAAAGTTATGGCATTTTCTGTCATTCCAAGTGTTTGAAATGTTTTCAATATGGCACCAAAGAATCTGGTGCAAATTTCAGTAACCTTATTTTAAGTCTTTACTTTTTTCATTTGAAAAAAGGATCAGCTTTCTAAATATTTTGTAAAGTAAATTATTGCATCCACTATCAACTAATCCTAGCCAACCAGACACACAGAGATATATCATATTCCACCTATTTCCATCAAAGTTGTGTATTGTGAGTCTTTCATGATGAATTTAGATAAATACTACTAAGCTCATGAATATATGGGGGAAATTATCACTGAGAATAACCTTAAACTAATCATCATCAATTAAGTTATCATGGATGGAATATCCTCAGATATTATATATTAATCACAATAATGTAGATCAAGTATTATCTTAATAGTATAGTTTTACTGTTCCAGAATTTGTTTCATTACAGCCCATTCAAAACTTGGACATGATGTCTTTTTAATCATATAATTTACACAACTGCAGCTAGACAATACAAATATATGTGCTGCTCTTTAGCTTTGGAGGCAACACAGATAACAATAGCATGATCCTATTTCCATTCATGTTTTCAACCTTAAACAGTTAACCAACCCACCAATAAACATCGTCACATTTTAGACTGAAGTCTTCATAGACCTGATTATAATATTATATGGTCCATCCTTGTATCCCACGAACTTGCATCAGATAACTACTGCATTATATGCTATCTGAATGTATCAGTTCCTTCACCTTTACTTGCTATTGAAAGACACCTCAATATGATAAATAGAACCAAACTAATGCATGACATCCAAGCGAACCTAACAACTTGCTTACCTCCTACAGTAGAAGAACTCGATAACTGCATGTGTTCATTGCTTGAAAACATCTCAGCCATCAAGTGCAGAGTATCAATTCAAAGGTGTTCTCCATGGTATAGCAGTGTTAGGGACCAGCTTTGCACCATTACAAAAGACCACTGTGAAGTGGAGAAGCTTTGACTTTCCAGCAGACTCACTTTCATAAGCTAATCTATGAAGCTGCCAAGAAGAATGTCACAAACATAGTCCATTTAGCCAAATTATCCCACTACAGTATTTCAGCGACAACAATTAGCAGCACATGGATTAATTTCTGATAGTTGTGATGATGAGTGCACCAAAGTCGTGTGAACTTGATCTAATTCCAACATCACTGCTGCTTGAGTGCTTCGATCCAATATTGCCTTTACTAACTGATGTTATTAAAACCTCTCTCTCATCAGAGGAATTCCTATTATTTTTCAAAACTGCCAGTATAAAACCTTCTGCTGAAGTAACTAACATTCAACCTTAATGCTTTAAAGAACTACCGACCAGTTTCCAATCTCCCGTTCATATAAAAAATCTTAGAAAAAGTTGTTCTGACCCAACATGTATCTCATCTGAATTCGAACAGTCTTTATAGCAATGTACAGTCTGCATATCTCTCCTGCCACAGTACTGAAACTACACTTCTGAAAGTAGTTAATGGCATTCTCTCTGCTTTGGATAGCGGAAAGATTACATTCCACACACTCCATGATTTGTCTTCAGCATTTGACACAACAGACCATGATATATTAATTCAATGTAAAATGCATGTATTTGTCATTCACAACACAGCCGTTTTTTGGTTCAAGTCTTACTTAGTCAACAGGACACAAATTGTATCTGCCAATCTTACACTCAAGCCCAGTTGATGTATGTTGTGGTGCTCCACAGGGGTCTGTTCTTGGACCTGTTCGCTTCATTCAATACACTCAGCCACTGTCAAGTGACATAGATCATCATCCAGTGTTTCACCAATTGTACACTGATGACAACCAAATATACAAGTCTAGCCACACAACTCAAGTTGATTCTGCCTTCCAAGGAGTAGAGAGGTCAAAAAGACAGTACACAACCTAGGTGTTACTCTGGTCAGTTACTCTCACATTGCAGCAACATGTCATGAACATAGGAAAGGCTGCTTATCTTAAGCTGAGATGCATCAGCTCCATTCACAAATATCTTTCAGTTGATGCCACTAAAACACTTTTCTTCATCAGTACTTTCAAGACTCAACTATTGTAACTCAATTATGTCTGTTTCATCTCAATATCTGCTCCAGAAATGTCAAAAAGCTCAAAACACAACATGCTTGAATCATGCTTAGAGTACCATGATCAGAGCACACCTAAAAATATTTTGAGCTTTTTTATTTTCTAATTTCATAGTGTTTTGCTTTTTGTAGTACAATGTAATATCATTATATATGTTGTAAAGTGCTTAGAGCTTCTAGGCATAATGCAAAGTCCTCATTATTATTATTATTATTATTATCATTTGTTTTTGTCATCTTCTATGCAAAGCAGAGTCAATTATAAATCTCTCTTGACTGTTTAAAAGGACTTTTTAATTATTTTATTAAATTATGAACTTTAACCTGGAAAGCAAGCAACCTATCTTCCCATATGTGAAAAAGCTTCGAGCCTTGTATTGTTTATATACTTGTATGGTGCCCTGTTATAAAGTTCTGGTGTTTATATGATATGAACAATTCAACCTAATTTTTTTCACAACCCGTATCAATGTTGAGTTTATAGTGTTCGCATTGTTATAGTTGAGATGAGCAGTTGAGAAAAAAAATAAAGTCACACGTGTATTTATAAAAGGAATTAATTTTATAATTTATCTGCAATCAATATTTATCAACACATTGCATTGAAGACAGTAGTGCAGTGGATACTCAGCCATGGGTGTAAACATAATAACATATTTCTCTAACAGGTGTTGAAGTTAACTACAGATTGTACACACTTTTCAAAGTAATTTTTCAACCAATTGATCTGATTGCTACATGTGCTTCTACTGGTAATTTCATAATGCCTAATTATCATACATGATAATTTATTTTCTTATCATTTAAATATTAAAATAAGCCTATGGTGCATTTGATAAGTAGATTATTAACATATAATTCATAACATTATCAGACCCACTTTAAAATTACATTTGTTACATGAATTTACATGTCAAGATTATTAAAATATACATCTACAGTCCTTTCAAATATTGTTCAATCAAGATTCAGTTAGTTACTCATTCAGCTACCAAAAAATTAGCCAATGAGAATTGTGGTGAATGTTATATGCATACAAAATTTGCACCAAGATCTGTACATTTAATCTTTTCCCTTGTGCTCAAATTTGATGAATTATGATTATGTCAGTGTACTGCTTTGTCCGATCATATGGATATATGAAAATCCCTTTTAATATCTTGACTTTGTTGTGACATGCATATAAAGTTATATTTTAAAAATTGTAGAAATTTTCAGCTAAACCAAATCCAAATAATGAAATAATCTAGGATCCATAACTTTGGTAAGAGACTGTTAGCTGCAAGCAAGTGGTCCATAGGGCATCATCAAAGGCTTGTTTGGCTATGAAGCCTTGCCATCATGATTAGATTATTCAAATGTGTAATTGACGATGCTGTCCCAAGTGATTTTGGCTGTGAAATTTTAATTAGAGATGGTGATAATCAGGATGACCCTTGTTACATGTCCAACTGTTAGCACTGGGCTACATGAAAGGAAAATCAAAATGAAACTTGAACAGTAAAATTTTGTTCCAAATTTCTTGTGTTCCAAGTACTTTTTGAGTTTCTTCAAAATAGTTATTGAAGAGCCACTGTGGGTTAGATACTTAGGTAATAAATAAATGGTGGATTATTATACTGTCATAACAAACATTATAATACTCATCCATTATTTATTTAAAAGATAGGTAGATAGATATGTAGGTAGGTGGGTAGATTAAATCAAGATAATAAATTTAATGTCTCACATAGAAATACATGCAGAATGCAAATGATTTTCAAAGTGTGCAATTAATGAAATTGTGAGAGTCTGTCTTTAGCAAATTGTGGGAAGTAAAATCCCAAAATGATTCAATATGTGATTCTTTCTTATTGTTCATTTTGCCCTCAATATATTTGACCCATTAACATAGTTTTGTGAAAATTGGTGTAGTGATGCATATTTCATGATATATGCTTATTTTCATCAGTTATATATTTCAAAATTCTAAAGTTTTTTTAATTTATCAAACGGTGTTAAAAAGAAGTTTTTATTTTAATATTTTGGTCCTTTCCAAAACACACCAAAAAATATAAGGAACAGTTATCATATGTTTACTTTTGTTCACATTTTTTTTTCATTCACACATTCTCATACATTTTCAGTGATCTGTTGCTAGATAATAAATTATATATACTGATAAAACACACATATTAATGAATAATTATTAACTTCACAAATTACTTTCATTAATTGTTCAATACATTTCAAAGTTCAATTCACCATGTCAAAATATGTAAAGATTTGTAAATGTCATGATGCAACAACAAAAAAGAAACAAACGAATTTGAATTTCACATTCAAGCAGGCACTCACCCGTTATTATGTACTTTTGAGAGAGTAGTGTATATTAGGTGAAGTTGTTTGCATAGAAGCTACTTTGCTGTAATGTGGCTGACATTTCATTGAAAAGAATATCTATTGGTAAGCCAAAAGCAACAAACTTTTCTCTAATATCAAGTAAACAACATGAAGTATACTAACAGGCCATATCATTTTAAGTACATAAGATATTTTAACTAAAATGAAATTCTACAGAACAAAGTTCTTAAATCTGAAAAGGATAAGTTACCCAATTTTGTGTAAAAACAACAAGGATGACAGTTGCAAAATACTCTTATTTGATGACTGGATATTTGGTTTACTATTTCTTTAATATTTTTGCATTTCTATTTCTATCAACTTTATTAAATGACCTTTGATTGTTTGTGTTATTTTTTATTTCAGAAATGACCTTCGCTCTTTCTATTTATTTTTTCTCTCTCTTAATGACAATATATGAACTTTCTTTTTATATATAAATAAGCCTTAAAAATAAAATGTTCACTATCAAATAGAATATCTCAGCAAATCCTAGAAGTAATGTAATGATCAATATCAGATATAAGAATTTTATAATAAAGGCAGCCGATGACTCATTGAGAATTGCCTCTATGAACAATAATAATAATAATAATAATAATAATAATAATAATAATAATAATAATAATAATAATAATGCTTTATTTATAGAGGGTGACTCATCAGTAAAGGAATATTCTCCCTTGAGGCCCTCTTAAGGAGAGTATGAAAATGCACCTTATATGAAGATAGCAATAATTAGTGAGGGGCCCAGAGTGGCCGAGTGGTCTAAAGCACTGTCCGTTACATATCACTGCCATATCACCTCTGTCTGCGTGTGTTCAAGCCTAAGATTCGGCTAATGTAGTTATGTGAGTAAGCTTGCCGGTAGCTTCTCGTGGGTCAGTGGTTCTTTCCGGGGGGTTTCCAGGTTCTTCCTCCACCATTAATACTGGCCGCCATGTATAGCCTATATTGTGCTTAAAAATGGCGTTAAACCATACAAAACAAAACTAACAATAATTAGTGTCAGTCTACACAGAAGCTGTCATTAAGGAAATACCTATAAATATAGGTATGATCATCATCTATAATAAAGACATGCATGCTCATGATATCTCTTTTTAAGTACTCTAATATTTTCAGCCGATTTTACATGTAGTGGAAACTTATTCGATACAACTGTACCAGAATATTGAAAACTCTTTGAATTGCTCTGTTCATGGTTTTTGGTACTAGAAGTTTTCCATGTGATATTGATCCCAACTGGTATTTTGTTGAAAAATGCCTGACCAAGTCCTGAAGATATTCTAGTGCAGTTCCATGTAGACATTTATATAAAAGAACTGCCTTGTGAAAAATCTATCCTGTCATATTGCTATGGGTTGGAGATGTAATGAATTACCTGAAGAAAATGAGGAATACTCAATATATCTATTAAAATATACACATTTTACTAAATGACAGGAGACATATTAGATCATCTTGGAGTTACCAATATATCATTTCTTTTGCATTCAGATTCAAGGGGAGAAGCTATTGTATTGAGCAATAACTTTAAGTTGCCTATACACAGACGCAAAGTAGATGCAAACAGCAACAATATACTTTTAGATACTTCAGTTCAAAATTACACGTTCAAACTTATGAACATTAATTGTCCTAATTGATGTTTATGACGAATGTATTCAAATTTATTTCTGATGAGAAAATAATATAGATTCAAAAAGATCCACTTGGTGAAAGAATAAACCTATCAAGCGGGCAAGGTTAGATTTCTTCCTAGTGTCAGAAACTTTTATTACAATGGTAATTGTTTAATTTTCAAAGATTGCTATTAAGGGAAAATACGTATTTAAAATAATAGCAGAATTTAATTGCTTTCAAATGAGTAACAACCATAGTTACTTTATAAAACTTGTAATGAGTGAATGCTTAATGTGCATATATGTATTGGTACATATATGTATATAAGTGGAAATTCTTACAATAAATTTACTTTTCTTCGGCTCTCTCTTCTCATAGCTAATATTCTGTAATGAGTTTAGAATTATATAATATTTCGTACTAATGTTAACAACTATTCTCTGTAAAGTTATGAACATTTATAATTAACTGTGAAGAAGTCATGGGTTGGATCCGACCAACTGCTGGCGTTGCATGGGAAATAGTACAAAAACAAAAATACAATGTCTACTGTATGAAAGTAGACAAGTCATATATATATGTACATGATAAATTCTAGTACATATAATTATTTCATTGATAATAAATTAGCACAATAAAAGATGGCATACATAGGCATGGTTTTGATTGTGTATTAATTAATAAAACATTGATAAGTTTATAAATATTTGCACTGCTATAAATATCTTTATATTAATTACATCAAAGTCCATAGGATAGAGAGATAATAATGTCTTAAAGACAGTAATCTAAAGAGAACAATATGTCTTAAAGTTGTAGATTTTTCATATTCGAACATTATTTCAGCTTTTATATTTTCTATTTTTAGAAACATTAAACACATTTAATTTATATTTAATCATCTGCAATTTGTTCTCAGTCGCTTATGATAAGATTTGTTAACCCAATCATGAACATAATTATTCAAAGGAATATTATGTTTTTCCCAATTCTTGGATGAGTTACTTATTTTTCTAATTGGTAACATATTGCACACTTTATGTGTGGAAGCAGAAATGATTTTTGATACCATATAGTACTGCATAGAAGGGACTTAATCGGTGTCACATAATATCCCATGGTTAAGTACCACTGTAAGACATGCCTCCAAATTAGACTGCACCCAACATTTTAGAATGATAAAAAAATAGTACTAATATGCTATAAAAATGGGACACTAATGGTGCTTTAAAAATAGGATAACCATATTTGATTTGACAGTTTAGGCACCTTAACGTCGTGGTTTTATTTAAAAAGGTCTCAAAATATCCATGATTTTAGATATGTTGGATGACAAGCTGGTGTTCATTATACATAAGTCTTGCTTGTGTCATAAAGACCAAATCCCCTTCCCTCCTAACAATTTCCATGGTAACAATTTAGCCAGGTGATTTTCTTCCTGCAGGAAAAAAATCAGCCCTGACACCCTCACTCCCTCCCTCTCTTTCTCTCGCCCTCTCTCTCTCTCTCTCTTTACGCCTCTCTTTCCTTCATAAAACTGCCTTTTTTCTTATTTCTCTCTTTATCTTCTTGTATCTTTCTTCTTCTTCTTCTCTCTCTCTCGTCTTTGTCTTTATGTTTCTTTTTTCTGTATTCCTCTTTTTCTTTTCTGTCTTCCTCTTGTGTTCCTCTCACTTCCACACTGTTTTTATGGCTCTCATCTGTCTTACGCTCTTCTTCAAATATCAGTCTTTCTCTATTGCTTAATCTCTCTCTCTTCTCACTTCTTTCATCCACTGCAAATTGTATGAGGTGAGGGTAATTGTATGCTTTAAGCTACAAGCGAAGACAGCTTCAAAATTTCCTGAAATAGTATTGTCAGACATGTGCTCCACAATGATTACTAAATCACTTAGAAATTACCACAAAAACAATGTAAATAAGTATTTACAGGACAGGAATAAGGAAACAAATAATGTGTGGGCAGAAGATGCCAAGATTATGAGTGCATGAGGTACTCATCATATTTTTTCTTGGACACTTTCACTCACTCTAGATTTTTTTTACAAAACCTTGCAAATGACCATGTGTGTGTGTGTGTGTATTTTGGATTTTTATATTTAGTTTAAAGTGATGTACACAACTCATGCATAGCCCTGCAGACATGTAACATCATGTCCCACCCAGTCACATTATCCTGGCACCAGGCCAACCATTCTCAGAACTAACCTCTTAATGGTGAGCATCAAGTGAGGCAGATGCTAGTTCCATTTGTATAAGTCTTTGATTTAACTCAGCTGGGGTTTGACCCACAACCTCCCACATCACAAGTGGATGCTCTAACCACTTAGGTCATCAGAATGGTCCCCATTTAAGTGCATTGTAAGTTTGCTAAGAAGAACCAGGAAGATTCTTTAACAGTTGTGTCTTATACTATGCAAGTGACTGTTGAAAATCTATTGGTCCAAAATTGTAACGTCTTTTAACTGTTAAGGTTCATTTGAAATCATCCATATATGATATTTTGTAAAGTAAACATATACCTGCATTATATATCAAATGTGGAAAAGGAAAAGAAACTAATTGCAGTTAGGAGAAATATTCAACTAATTGATCATGTACCCCCATGCATAATATATTGTATGACCTGTTACATGCACGGTATTTCCATATGTTTAATACTAAATAGATCATGTATATGGAATTAATTCATAATAGTGGGGGGAAAATCAGCTAGATAGATCTGCCCCCCCCCCCATTTGTTAAAGGATCCATTATGTTGTGGTATTACCAAAGGGTGCATTAATAAAAATAAATGAATTGGTTGAATGGGAAAAAGAATGTGATAGCTGAATCTACCCCCATTTCCAATTGCTAGCAGACTCATTACATGTATACATGTTGCATTCAGCTTATTACCAAAGTGTCCATTATTGAAAAGAAATTAATTACTTTAGGCAAGGGAGTAGAAGTTAGAACTAGAGGGGGAAACTAATGAGTTGTAAGAGAGGTGCAAATAAATAATTAGGGGGTGGAAGATCTTGATGTTACACTGTCTATAAAAATTACTGGTTAAGAAAAGGAAAGTGGAAAAAGATATACAATTTTTTAGATTGATGTTGCATTATAATTAAAGGATTTTTAAAAAATGATTTGTACATGGTTATAATTTGTGCAAATTGTGAAATCAGCACTTTGACTATGGGCATTTCAGTATTATATAATTTGTTTATCTTGCACAAAGCAAGACATCATCCAACAAATCATCACTGATAATCCAATCAGCATAGCTTCAACAGCTCCAGTTCATGGCCATTAATATCAAAGATCAGACTAATAAGCCATGTGATCCAACTCCAAGATCAAAAGTCAGAAGTTCTATACAGACATTGGACTAAGGCATGTCTTTGAGAGGTTAAATATTGTATGCCCACCTAGAAATGCCAGTAGTAGCACACACTTGAGCCAGGAAGTAACACAGTTTAAGAATGTCATCAGTTTATGATTTTTATGAAGAAGATGAAACAGAGAAGGGGCACGAAACAGTAGAGGCTGGTGTGACAGGAGAGAGTAAGTACAGTTAATATTGTTTTTAATGAACGCTATATACAACAGAATTTCTTAAAATATATCAATTGAGACACTTCATGATTAAAAGCCTTTACACAGAAAATAGAAATTACTGAACTATATTTCTACCTGAAACAATTTTAAAATAAAGATTTGTTTCTGTATACTGTGTCATATAAACAAGCAAATTATGATCTTTCATTTTGAAATTTCAATGAAAGGTTTAATTTTCAGTAAATAATAATAATTAGTTCAGGATAGATACACAATGAAACAATGCAACAATCAAACAACCAGCCAGCATTTTTTCCACTGTAATAAGCTGTTTCAGCTCCTTAAATACATTTCTAATTGATTTACAATCCACAATATGTTAGTAATATGTTTGGGGTTTTTCCAAGAAACTGACAAGGTTATGTATTAAGCATGTTTTTATTAATTTTTTCTTCTTCTTCTTCTTCTTCTTCTTCTTCTTCTTCTTCTTCTTCTTCTTCTTCTTCTAATAATAATAATAATAATAATAATAATAATAATAATAATGATAATTGTACTGTAAAGAGAAAGGAACATTCATAATGCTGTTTTTAATTGACACATAAAATATCTCATTTTTTGTAGGGTCGGATAGCTGTTATATCTACACTAAGGATCTGCTCTCCTTCAGCTCATGGTCTTTGACTCTCAGCAGACAAGGAAAGATTTGCATAAATCTTAATGACACAGATATTGGTACTTATGTAAAAGTGAAATGTAAGTATATTTCTATATTTTACCAGACAATATTACCAAAATGTTTTTTTTCTTCTCCAGATTCTAGAAAGGGAGATAGAAAAATATTGTGTCATGTTATTGACATTTGTGAACCAAAAACTGTTTTTCTATGGTTATGTATTGCTGTTAAAACTGCAGATTCACTGGAAAAGTGATTAATTTTTACCATGACAGAAAATATTCAAAATGTCTATCCAGACATGTAATAATGACAGAATTATATTATGTTATTATTTATTGACATGTTGTATGCAGCAGTTCTAATCTCTGCTGAATACTTTTTCAAACCATATTATGAAGTTTTTGACCAAATCTCATATATATAGATGTATAATATTTTTACACCAATATGCAATTTTGTGAGCCAGACAAATTCAGAATTCAAATTCATTCATTGCTGAGTAGTGACTGAGAATCCAATCTCTGAAATTAATTACACCACTGTTCACTAGAGAATCAAGCTGATGTTCACTTGCTGACTGTGACTAGGTAGTTTCCAAAAATTCAGGTTATAAGTCTTATTGGTGAGACCTATATTGATAGTCACACACACCCTCCAAATATTGTGTGAACATGATCACCTTTGAAGTTTACATTGTTAAGATATTTAATTTTTTATACACATGTACAAAAAATAGAAACACTAATCAAAACTAATTTAATACTAGTATTAGAAGATTTAAATATCCTATAATTGATTATCAGTTGCCAACATTATGTGTTTGTCAAAAACTTGATCTGTCATTCACATCAATCTAATATAGTGTACCTATTCAAATTTCTCATCTCAAATGTGACAATACAACACAATTAATTATGAATTCAGATTTGTACAAGGAACATTCAGACAAACATAAAAATATAAAAATTATGCATGTCAGGTTAAAGAAGTCTTTGGTTTTAAATTTGACTTAAAATAATTCATGTTCATTTTAGTTGGACTTTGCAGAATTGTCAATATTCTAGTTTTAACAGTCAATCCCCTGATTTATCACATGAAATATATGCATGAAAGAGATTAAGAGAGGGTGATTTAAGTGAAGTTGGTTTCAGATAGTGTATGTATAAGTTTAGAATTGAAGATGCTATTAAATCTTTTCTTACAGATCCAGATATAAATTACAAGTTTGGAACAGTTGAAGAATGTGGACTTAGTAGTGATGAAACATGTATAAAGGTAATTAACAAAAGCATATTAAATTCTCTTTTGCTCATATACATTGCAAACTCTCTTGTTTAAAATGGTCCATACATTAAAACAGTTTGAACTAGACAATTTATGATCAGTACATGTATATTATATTGTATACTTGATGTGAACAAGCTGCACACCTCTTTTCATGGGTTGAGCCATTAGCATGTCTCCAAATTCCATTGAATTATACATTTTTACATTTCATCAATGATATAATTTTTATTTGTAACCTGATAGCAAAAATGCCAGTAATGATGAATGATTATTTATAACAGATAATGAAATTTAAGTAATAAAAATATAGATCAAATTTATATATTTTTTAAAATGTTTTCCTTTATATTGATGTATTAGTTGGAAACAGAATAATGAATAAGAGTTAATGGTGGACTTGCTGGTGGATACATTGATAATCTGGGAAAGCTTTGTCACAAATGTATATGGAAACAAACTGACCATTTTACATCAGTTTATTAATACATTTTATACAATTAAGATCTGTAATAACAGTTTTCAAGGTGTCCATTTTTGGAAACTAATATGTGTGGCAAGCAAAACAGAACTGTAATTAATCCAATCTGCAAGTAGTTAATTCAATAACTACTTAGTGTGTGATTATCAGTAGGTCATTGATTCCTGAGAATATATAGAGAACATGTGCAGAAAAATATGACTCGGTCAAAATTGTATTAAAAACCAGTATTAACATGCATTTTCCATGTTGCCATAATTTGATTTTGTGCAGCATTTATAATACCCGTGTTATTTTTATTTTTCTAATTCAGTGGATAATAAAGGATTGTTAATATGGAATACTTTGTGTATATGCTTTTTGTGGATTTCATTGTCAAACAAAAAAATTATAAATTGGATCTTATGTGCCTTTATCTTTTTACAGTGTATTGGAGGTGCTGGATTTACAGTGGAATTGCTTTGGACAGATCATGTCATGAGTACTACGCTGTTTTACAAACAGTTGGACTGCAGCAGTGTCACATATTTCTGTGAAAGTCTGAGCACATTTTTGAAGGTAATATGCTTTCTCATCAGTAAATACAGTGTCTTTACATTTGATTTCTGTAATTATAAAGGAAAGTAATCACAATGAACTCAAGAGTCTTCCAAACCTGATATCTATAAGTATCACACCCACTGAAAGTCTGGAATACAAAATGGATTCCATCCACCAATAGCTTAACTCATCTGTACATCAATAAGAGTATCATATTTTGCTAATATTTTTAACTTTATAAACATTGATAAATATGTTTGAGGTTGCCATGAAAACAAGTTCCAAATTTTTCAAAATCTATTTGTGGCTTTTATTTCAGTCTGATCTTGTCAACTTATTAAAGTTATTATGCGGTTTGTCACACACACACATGCATTAAAATTGATTAAAGTTCATGCGGTTTGTCACACACACACATGCATTAAAATTGTATTAAAGTTCTAGTACAGAGATGACCCCTGTGTGACAAAATCACGATGAAACTTTCAACAAATTTATCCGACATGCTTTGTTACAAGCTAACATTCTTGTTAGCATTGGAGTTCCAACTGAACCAGTGGCCTTGTGGTTAGAGCATCTGCCTTGCATGTGGGAGGTTGCGGTTTTGAACCCTTGCTGAGTTATACCAAAGACTTATAACAATGATACTAACAGCTGCATTGCTATTGCCCAGCATTAAGACATTAGTGTTAGAATTCATTGGCCTGGTGTCAGGATAATGTAAATGGGTGGGACAGCATGCCACATGTCTTTTGTATGATGGCCCAATAATAGAAATCACTATAAACTGTCACACACCAGACATCGTAATGATATGACTGAACAATTATTAAAGATATGTAAAGCATTAAAATCACGCAAACACTCTTTGGAATTCCTATTCACTTATTGTTTTAGTTCCCACCCACCCCTCTAACAACCATCCCTGAAGATTAACTGGTTTGTCCCTAACATATATTACGTTTTGACTAAGATTATCCATATTTAATGAATGCACTGTACTTTTGTAAGTAACTTAACATTTTACAAAGGGAATTCAGCTCTGTGTGACGTTTGCACTATATAACCTTTCAGCAACATTGACAAAAATAGTAAAAGTCTCTTTCTCAGACTATTTTACATTGCCTTTCTGCATGAAGCGTTGGTAGCATTTTTATAGAAGGACTTCCAACTCTAGTCAGATGAGATTTTTGATGAATATTCATGCACATTTATAGAAGACTATAATTCATTGATGTATTGACTACAGTAAATGCTTCTCTGATAAGCTTTATAATGTTTTCCATTGGTAGGAATTTTAGTTTCTTTCAAAATACCAAAAAAGGCATTTTAGTCAAGTTATGATTGCTTAGCATGTTTTTTATTATCTGCAGTGTGATTATGATTTTCATTATCTCCAATGTGATTATGTTTTTCAGAATGAGCAGAATGTTTTCATGCATGCGGCTCAGTCAAAGTTTCTTGGAACATTTGAGGTTGATATACAGACCCTGCATTGTTCATCAAGCAAAACTGCTGTCAGAAGCATTGATCATAATTATGTCTGCAGGTTGTATATCAATGCAAAAGTTATGGTACAAAATGGAACCTTCAAGGAATTTCCTCCTGCAATTGGAACTGTAGATGTTGGTGATGACTCATTAGAATTGAATTTCAAGTCTGAAGGTATCATTGATATTTTTGATGGCAACCATACCTTAATTACTCAAAACAGACTCTGCGAAGAGTTCAAAGACATAAAGAGCCTGAGCAAAGTTTTACACAATTATTAATATGTACATTTGAACTTGAAACAAAAAACCTTATGTCTGTGTTTACTGTTATATCTAAAGCTTCAGTCACTTGTCTTATATGATGTCAGATTTAAATATAAATGGATTACCAGGATATATACTTGATAATATGCTTTTTATTACTCTATCTGACCTAATTAACATAATCCAATATGTACTTCCTATCCCTTTTTATGAAATATTCAAATAAAGACATAGTACCAATTACAAGCGTTTCATTTATTCATTTACATTCTTATTGCATAGACATTTTGATGGTTGAAGAGATTATATATTTTAGCTGAACTTTATTTTTGTGCTGAAAATGTTTATGGTTCACTGAATGTCAAAGCCAATTAAGTTATTCCTTACAAAGATTTATATATACAGGAAACGCATTGGCCAAAGCGTACTGAAGTTCCACAAGTAATGTCATGACATCATTTTATGGCAAAACGTGACCAAGCACAGATTGATATAATACATTTCAGAAAGTTCTAAATTTACATTTATAATAAGAATTTCTAAATGCCATGTGATATTATCATTACAAATTTGGGTTTTTAAAAGCATTGTGGTAAAATGTTTTCAAAGACCACCCCTTCTGCCAAAAGAAATGGTCTCTCAAAACAGGTCATAATCCTACATAATCAATAAGTCTGTGTATGGAAATTATGGTCTCTCATAACAGTGGTATTAAGACAGGTATTACTGTATTATTATTTTGATTCTCTATTCATTTCCTCAGGATTACAGCTCAGTAAAGGTGTATTTACTAGACTATTCTGATTATATATTTATCAACAGTAGGGTTGGCACACATTAGAATGGAATAGTGGTGGATGGAGGTAAAATAGATAATTTACCTCATGAATTTATATAAAAATACTAACCTTATAAGAATCACTGGGATGGTTTGGTAGTTAACCATTCATTAAATTTGAATGTTACACTCTACATTCTATGCTCAATTATGTACATTTTCAAATTACATGTAACATTAGTAGGCCAACAGATGACCTTATATGCTGGATCAGTGCAATGTGCAAGGATTTATGTTTTGTTTGTTTTCTATGGTTTAACGCCATTTTTAAGCACAATATAGGCTATACATGGCGGCCAGTATTAATGGTGGAGGAAGAAACCGGAAAAAAACCGGAAAGAACCACCGACCCACGAGAAGCTACTGGCAAGCTTTCTCACATAACTACATTAGCCGAATTTTAGACTCGAACCCACACAGACAGAGGAGAGATGGCAGTGATCTGTAACGGACAGCGCTTTAGACCACTCGGCCACTCGGGGCTCCACAAGGATTTAAGATATAGGCATGAAGCAATATAATGAGAGAGGAAATGTGAGAGGATGGCAGCATATAGAGAGAAAGAGCAGAAATAATAATTGGTCAATTACATATAAGAAGATGGATATTTAGAAGGATTGATAACATATAAGGAAAACAAAGTACATTGCAAGATTGCAATTAACTGAACCATATACATGTAATTATAGACAGTTGTTGAAATCAGTTAGGCAGTTGAGATTGCAAATATTTTGTATTAAGTGTGGCTGATTAGTCCCATGATTGGGAAAGAAACATGTTTAGATAATCACTTGCACAGTAGAAAAGGATAAATGGGAGAAAAACAGTGGTCATTGATCAGGTGGTCAACATCTGCAGGCAAACTTGATAGAAACTAGAGCAAGGAAAGGATGGAGTTTTGAAGTAGGTGGCCACTAAACTAGGTTTTGAATGCTACTCAATTTGCAGTTAAAAGGGTGCCATACAGCATGAGTCTACTGTATAAACACTTGTTCTGAAAGAAGGATAGATTATTTTTCTATTTTCCAAGCTTTTATTTTAATTTTTCCAAATGCTGGCTGATCATCCATTTGCAAAACATATTTCTCCAAAACTTTGGTTTTTGCCTAGAAGTCATAAATGTACATTATGGTATGAGACATTGAGGTGAATAGCCAAATGTTGCTAATTAATTGCTTTTATGCATTTTGATTCTAACAGCCATACATGCAGCTTGTACTAATGCTGTTGTTCACACTAGCCAAATTTTGGCTAAGGATACATTTATTCAAAATTTGGTATTTGCCTAAAAGTCATACAGTACATTATGGAAAGGCACAATATTGCAGTTAGCCAAATTTTGGCTAAGCATTCATTAAGCCAAGATTTGGTTTCAACCTAAAAGTGTGAACAACAGCTTTCTAGGAATTAGCCAAATTGGGCTAAAAGGACATTAGTTGTGTACCAGCCTCATTGAGTATGGCAACAGGAATCCTTAGCCAAATTTTGGATCAGCAGTCATTTAGCCAAGATTTGGTTTCAACCTAAGAGTGTGAAGAACAGCCTTGTAGGAATTAGCCAAATTGGGCTAAAAGGACATTAGTTGTGTTCCAGCCTCACTGAGTATGGCAACAGGAATCCTTAGCCAAATTTTGGCTAATTTCAAACCTGCCTAGCTCCTTCCACAGACAGTAAAGCCATTGAATAGTTATGTAGTATATATTGATCAAAAGCTCTTCAAAGATTCTCATTATGTGCCTTTTCAACTTTGGGTTAAGAGATTTTAGCCCATAGCAGAGGCCTGATTTGAGAAAATGGAAAAGCTCAAGTGAAATCGGAAGCTGTTAGTGTTATATCAGTGAGATTAGCGTATATGACTATCAATGGAAATACACACTTCATTTCCTCTGACCTAATTCATGTTATGATGTAAACGGGAGAGCAAATCCGACTGTAAAACTGATTCGATTTGTATTGGGAAGGCAGGCTTTGATAATTAGCTCTTTATACATCAACATATTGATAACATTGATATACGTTCTTACCGTCGTCAAAAAGATCATTTCTGTTTAAAATGTTCCAGTTTGAATTTAGTTTAGCTGTTGAATTGGACATTCATTGGCCGTAACAGAAAAATGAACAACTTAAAAAGCAATTCTGAAAGTAGCGACGGTGACAATCGACAATTTGTTTTTGAAAGATTCTTGTAAAATGAAAAGGACTGCGACAGTTGTAGAATAAAGATACAATTACTTTCGAACTGTTATAGAATGTTATGGTATTTCGGAATTAATTTGATTATGTACATCGTAATTACGACATTTCAAATTCGAATGTTGAAGGTGTGGTCAATGTCAGATAGTGAAGATATAAAACAATACAAATAAACAGTGTTATATCAGTGAGATTAGCGTATATGACTATCAATGGAAATACACACTTCATTTCCTCTGACGTAATTTATCTTATGATGTAAAAGGGAGAGCAAATTCGACTGTAAAACTGATTCGATTTGTATTGGGAAGGCAGGATTTAATAATTAGCTCTTTATACATCAACATATTGATAACATTGATATACGTTCTTACCGTCGTCAAAAAGATCATTTCTGTTTTAAATGTTCTAGTTTGAATTTAGCTTAACTGTTGCATTGGACATTCATTGGCCGTAACAGCAAAATGAACAACTTAAAAAGCAATTCTGAAAGTCGCGACGGTGACAATCGACAATTTGTTTTTGAAAGATTCTTGTAAAATGAAAAGGACTGCGACAGTTGTAGAATAAAGATACAATTACTTTCGAACTGTTTTAGAATGTTATGGTAATTCGGAATTAATTTGCTTATGTAGATCGTAGTTACGACATTTCAAATTGCTAACCGCCGAAAGCAACTCGTGTTTAACACTTATTTGAGGTTACACATATTATGCTAAACGGTTGCGGATAACGAAATAATGTGCTGAACATCTGATTCACACTCAATCATTTGAGCCAAAGATATCAGTTTGGAATATTTTAAATCTTTTTTATGTGCATGAAAGGTTAAATATGTGTGATAGCCAATTTTCATGATTCCTTTGATGAATTCATTGATGACATACTAAAATCAGGGAAACAATGGAACATAAGAATTGGATAAATTGAGAGCGGTTTTGTTGTTAATTTCAATAAAGTTAAACTTATATGATCTCATTCAGCCTGACATGATAATTCCGCTTCTTGTCGTGAAGCTAAATAGCAAATATCCATAAATACAATATAAATAGCAATTGTTTTTGAGTTATCATAAACAGACATGTACGCCAAAAATCTTTTTCAATTTTCAGAATGAATATTTTGATTATTGCAGCATATATACATCTGAATGGACGGTACCATTTGATATTGTTGCAATCTACAATACATATGCTACCATATCTTGCAATACTCATCTAAGGCAAAAACGAGAGAAGGACAATGAATATTACTTTGCAATTTGAAAATGAAGTCAACATTTATCTTGATTTCAAGTCTGTATGTAGCTGTTTCTGTAGGAAAACGTTATTTCAAAGTTTAAGGAGTAAATCAATTTAAACGTTGCACTCATTGTATATTTATTATTAAGAGAAATAACGTATATCAAACATGTCTAACCTGCTTTGCAAAGTCCTCCAAAAGCCGAATAATTGGTCTTACACTGACAGGTAGCATTAGTGCCAGACGTAGGTTCTTTGCATTCAGCATATTCGTCGCTGCATCCAATATTGGTGGTACAGGAGGAATTCAAGTCTGTCAAGAAAAGGTTTCAAATATTAACTGTTTGCAATATCTGAACGAATCGACTAAGGCCTCGTCTTATTCAGCAAGCAGTTAATGTCTAATTTGACGTGTGTTGACACACCAAAGTTATATATAAGGTCAAATATGAATTTAAATACTGAGGTACTAATTAGGAATCTAGAAACTTCTTTTCAAAATGATTTTCTTTCCTCATGCCGCCTGCCAGTTATTGGAGTTCTTCTTCGTAAGTAATCAACGAAAAGCAATATCAAAATGTAATACCATTTCGTCATGCTTATTGTGAAAGCTTTCGTATTCTTATCACAGTGGCGAAATATGTTCATACACATAAACTTAACGTCTTAATGCTTTATATTTGAATTTTTCATAATTTATATCATACTTTATAGCTGCATATCAATTTGGCTTTGTTTTGATGATCTCCGGCACTTCGACATACGTTGAGCATTAAGCGTCAATGCAACTGGAGGAAAGTGATGTTCGACGAATATAATATCTGATCCGAGCTAGAAATATGATAACACTGAATCTCAATGAGACCTCAGCTCCATATCAATCAAAAGTCAAACACAAGTCTAGAACGGTGGAATTGAAACAGATAGCTGTACTGTCTGTTTCAGTTGCTTAATGGATTTGCCTGAGAAATGACTGCACACGTTCATCATCTTGCCTATTGTGTTGCACAAAAGTACATAGAGAAGAGAAGAAATAAATAATCGAATGTTGAAGGTGTGGTCAATGTCAGATAGTGAAGATATAAAACAATACAAATAAACAGTGTTATATCAGTGAGATTAGCGTATATGACTATCAATGGAAATACACACTTCATTTCCTCTGACGTAATTCATGTTATGATGTAAAAGGGAGAGCAAATTCGACTGTAAAACTGATTCGATTTGTATTGGGAAGGCAGGATTTAATAATTAGCTCTTTATACATCAACATATTGATAACATTGATATACGTTCTTACCGTCGTCAAAAAGATCATTTCTGTTTGAAATGTTCCATTTTGAACTTAGTTTAGCTGTTGCATTAGACTTTCATTGGCCGTAACAGCAAAATGAACAACTTAAAAAGCAATTCTGAAAGTCGCGACGGTGACAATCGACAATTTGTTTTTGAAAGATTCTTGTAAAATGACAAGGAATGCGACAGTTGTAGAATAAAGATACAATTACTTTCGAACTGTTTTAGAATGTTATGGTAATTCGGAATTAATTTGCTTATGTACATCGTAGTTACGACATTTCAAATTGCTAAATGCCGAAAGCAACTCGTGTTTAACACTTCTTTGAGGTTATACATATTATGCTAAACGGGTGCGGATAACAAAATACTGTGCTGAACATCTGATTCACACTCAATCATTTGAGCCAAAGATATCAGTTTGGAATATTTTAAATCTTTTTTTATGTGCATGAAAGGTTAAATATGTGTGATAGCCAATTTTCATGATTCCTTTGATGAATTCATTGATGACATACTAAAATCAGGGAAACAATGGAACATAAGAATTGGATAAATTGAGAGCGGTTTTGTTGTTAATTTCAATAAAGTTAAACATATATGATCTCATTCAGCCTGACATGATAACTCCGCTTCTTGTCGTCACGTTAATAGCAAATATCCATAAATACAATATTAATAGCAATTATATTTGAGTTATCATAAACAGACATGTACGCTCAAAATCTTTTTCAATTTTCAGAATGAATATTTTGATTATTGCAGCATATATACATCTGAATGGACGGTACGAGGACTCGTTATAACCATTTGATATTGTTGCAATCTACAATTCATATGCTATCATATCTTGCAATACTCATCTAAGGCAAAAACGAGAGACGGACAATGAATATTACTTTGCAATTTGAAAATGAAGTCAACATTTATCTTGATTTCAAGTCTGTATGTAGCTGTTTCTGTAGGAAAACGTTATTTCAAAGTTTAAGGAGTAAATCAATTTAAACGTTGCACTCATTGTATATTTATTATTAAGAGAAATAACGTATATCAAACATGTCTAACCTGCTTTGCAAAGTCCTCCAAAAGCCGAATAATTGGTCTTACACTGACAGGTAGCATTAGTGCCAGACGTAGGTTCTTTGCATTCAGCATATTCGTCGCTGCATCCAATATTGGTGGTACAGGAGGAATTCAAGTCTGTCAAGAAAAGGTTTCAAATATTAACTGTTTGCAATATCTGAACGAATCGACTAAGGCCTCGTCTTATTCAGCAAGCAGTTAATGTCTAATTTGACGTGTGTTGACACACCAAAGTTATATATAAGGTCAAATATGAATTTAAATACTGAGGTACTAATTAGGAATCTAGAAACTTCTTTTCAAAATGATTTTCTTTCCTCATGCCGCCTGCCAGTTATTGGAGTTCTTCTTCGTAAGCAATCAACGAAAAGCAATATCAAAATATAATATCATTTCGTCATGCTTATTGTGAAAGCTTTCGTATTCTTATCACAGTGGCGAAATATGTTCATACACATGAACTTAACGTCTTAATGCTTTATATTTGACTTTTTCATAATTTATATCATACTTTATAGCTGCATATCAGTTTGGTTTTGTTTTGATGATCTCCGGCACTTCGACATACGTTGAGCATTAAGCGTCAATGCAACTGGAGGAAAGTGATGTTCGACGAATATAGTATCTGATCCGAGCTAGAAATATGATAACACTGAATCTCAATGAGACCTCAGCTCCATATCAATCAAAAGTCAAACACAAGTCTAGAACGGTGGAATTGAAACAGATAGCTGTACTGTCTGTTTCACTTGCTTAATGGATTTGCCTGAGAAATTACTGCACACGTTCATCATCTTGCCTATTGTGTTGCACAAAAGTATATAGAGAAGAGAAGAAATAAATATTCGAATGTTGAAGGTGTGGTCAATGTCAGATAGTGAAGATTTAAAACAATACAAATAAACAGTGTTATATCAGTGAGATTAGCGTATATGACTATCAATGGAAATACACACTTCATTTCCTCTGACGTAATTCATGTTATGATGTAAAAGGGAGAGCAAATTCGACTGTAAAACTGATTCGATTTGTATTGGGAAGGCATGCTTTAATAATTAGCTCTTTATACATCAACATATTGATAACATTGATATACGTTCTTACCGTCGTCAAAAAGATCATTTCTGTTTGAAATGTTCCAGTTTGAACTTAGCTAAGCTGTTGCATTAGACTTTCATTGGCCGTAACAGCAAAATGAACAACTTAAAAAGCAATTCTGAAAGTCGCGACGGTGACAATCGACAATTTGTTTTTGAAAGATTCTTGTAAAATGACAAGGAATGCGACAGTTGTAGAATAAAGATACAATTACTTTCGAACTGTTATAGAATGTTATGGTAATTCGGAATTATTTTGCTTATGTACATCGTAATAACGACATTTCAAATTGCTAAATGCCGAAAGCAACTCGTGTTTAACACATCTTTGAGGTTATACATATTATGCGAAACGGTTGCGGATAACAAAATAATCTGCTGAACATCTGATTCACACTCAATCATTTGAGCCAAAGATATCAGTTTGGAATATTTTAAATCTTTTTTTTATGTGCATGAAAGGTTAAATATGTGTGATAGCCAATCTTCATGATTCCTTTGATGAATTCATTGATGACATACTAAAATCAGGGAAACAATGGAACATAAGAATTGGATAAATTGAGAGCGGTTTTGTTGTTAATTTCAATAAAGTTAAACATATATGATCTCATTCAGCCTGACATGATAATTCCGTTTCTTGTCGTCACGCAAAATAGCAAATATCCATAAATACAATATTAATAGCAATTATATTTGAGTTATCATAAACAGACATGTACGCTCAAAATCTTTTTCAATTTTCAGATTGAATATTTTGATTATTGCAGCATATATACATCTGAATGGACGGTACGAGGACTCGTTATAACCATTTGATATTGTTGCAATCTACAATTCATATGCTATCATATCTTGCAATACTCATCTAAGGCAAAAACGAGAGACGGACAATGAATATTACTTTGCAATTTGAAAATGAAGTCAACATTTATCTTGATTTCAAGTCTGTATGTAGCTGTTCCTGTAGGAAAACGTTATTTCAAAGTTTAAGGAGTAAATCAATTTTAACGTTACACTCATTGTATATTTATTATTAAGAGAAATAACGTATATCAAACATGTCTAACCTGCTTTGCAAAGTCCTCCAAAAGCCGAATAATTGGTCTTACACTGACAGGTAGCATTAGTGCCAGACGTAGGTTCTTTGCATTCAGCATATTCGTCGCTGCATCCAATATTGGTGGTACAGGATGAATTCAAGTCTGTCAAGCAAAGGTTTTGAATATTAACTGTTTGCAATATCGGAACGAATCGCCTAAGGCCTCGTCTTATTCAGCAAGCAGTTAATGTCTAATTTGACGTGTGTTGACACACCAAAGTTATATATAAAGTCAAATATGAATTTAAATACTGAGGTACTAATTAGGAATCTAGAACCTTCTTTTCAAAATGATTTTCTTTCCTCATGCCGCCGGCCAGTTATTGGAGTTCTTCTTCGTAAGCAATCAACGAAAAGCAATATCAAAATGTAATACCATTTCGTCATGCTTATTGTGAAAGCTTTCGTATTCTTATCACAGTGGCGAAATATGTTCATACACATGAACTTAACGTCTTAATGCTTTATATTTGAATTTTTCATAATTTATATCATACTTTATAGCTGCAAATCAGTTTGGTTTGTTTTGATGATCTCCGGCACTTCGACATACGTTGAGCATTAAGCGTCAATGCAACTGGAGGAAAGTGATGTTCGACGAATATAGTATCTGATCCGAGCTAGAAATATGATAACACTGAATCTCAATGAGACCTCAGCTCCATATCAATCAAAAGTCAAACACAAGTCTAGAACGGTGGAATTGAAACAGATAGCTGTACTGTCTGTTTCAGTTGCTTAATGGATTTGCCTGAGAAATGACTGCACACGTTCATCATCTAGCCTATTGTGTTGCACAAAAGTACATAGAGAAGAGAAGAAATAAATATTCGAATGTTGAAGGTGTGGTCAATGTCAGATAGTGAAGATATAAATCAATACAAATAAACAGTGTTATATCAGTGAGATTAGCGTATATGACTATCAATGGAAATACACACTTCATTTCCTCTGACGTAATTCATGTTATGATGTAAAAGGGAGAGCAAATCCGACTGTAAAACTGATTCGATTTGTATTGGGAAGGCAGGCTTTAATAATTAGCTCTTTATACATCAACATATTGATAACATTGATGTACGTTCTTACCGTCGTCAAAAAGATCATTTCTGTTTGAAATGTTCCAGTTTGAACTTAGTTTAGCTGTTGCATTGGACATTCATTGGCCGTAACAGCAAAATGAACAACTTAAAAAGCAATTCTGAAAGTCGCGACGGTGACAATAGACAATTTGTTTTTGAAAGATTCTTGTAAAATGACAAGGACTACGAAGTTGTAGAATAAAGATACAATTACTTTCAAACTGTAATATAATATTATGGTAATTCGGAATTAATTTGCTTATGTACATCGTAGTTACGACATTTCAAATTGCTAAATGCCGAAAGCAACTCGTGTTTAACACTTCTTTGAGGTTATACATATTATGCTAAACGGTTGCGGATAACAAAATACTGTGCTGAACATCTGATTCACACTTAATCATTTGAGCCAAAGATATCAGTTTGGAATATTTTAAATCTTTTGTTTATGTGCATGAAAGGTTAAATATGTGTGATAGCCAATTTTCATGATTCCTTTGATGAATTCATTGATGACATACTAAAATAAGGGAAACAATGAAACATAAGAATTGGATAAATTGAGAGCGGTTTTGTTGTTAGAATGAATATTTTGATTATTGCAGCATATATACATCTGAATGGACGGTACGAGGACTCGTTATAACCATTTGATATTGTTGCAATCTACAATACATATGCTACCATATCTTGCAATACTCATCTAAGGCAAAAACGAGAGACGGACAATGAATATTACTTTGCAATTTGAAAATGAAGTCAACATTTATCTTGATTTTAAGTCTGTATGTAGCTGTTCCTGTAGGAAAACGTTTTTTCAAAGTTTAAGGAGTAAATCAATTTAAACGTTGCACTCATTGTATATTTATTATTAAGAGAAATAACGTATATCAAACATGTCTAACCTGCTTTGCAAATTCCTCCAAAAGCCGAATAATTGGTCTTACACTGACAGGTAGCATTAGTGCCAGACGTAGGTTCTTTGCATTCAGCATATTCGTCGCCGCATCCAATATTGGTGGTACAGGATGAATTCAAGTCTGTCAAGCAAAGGTTTTAAATATTAACTGTTTGCAATATCTGAACGAATTGACTAAGGCCTCGTCTTATTCAGCAAGCCGTTAATGTCTAATTTGACGTGTGTTGACACACCAAAGTGATATATAAAGTCAAATATGAATTTAAATACTGAGGTACTAATTAGGAATCTAGAACCTTCTTTTCAAAATGATTTTCTTTCCTCATGCCGCCGGCCAGTTTTTGGAGTTCTTCTTCGTAAGCAATCAACGAAAAGCAATATCAAAATGTAATACCATTTCATCATGCTTATTGTGAAAGCTTTCGTATTCTTATCACAGTGGCGAAATATGTTCATACACATGAACTTAACGTCTTAATGCTTTATATTTGAATTTTTCATAATTTATATCATACTTTATAGCTGCATATCAGTTTGGTTTTGTTTTGATGATCTCCGGCACTTCAACATACGTTGAGCGTTAAGCGTCAATGCAACTGGAGGAAAGTGATGTTCGACGAATATAGTATCTGATCCGAGCTAGAAATATGATAACACTGAATCTCAATGAGACCTCAGCTCCATATCAATCAAAAGTCAAACACAAGTCTAAAACGGTGGAATTGAAACAGATAGCTGTACTGTCTGTTTCAGTCGCTTAATGGATTTGCCTGAGAAATGACTGCACACGTTCATCATCTAGCCTCTTGTGTTGCACAAAAGTACATAGAGAAGATAAGAAATAAATATTCGAATGTTGAAGGTGTGGTCAATGTCAGATAGTGAAGATTTAAAACAATACAAATAAACAGTGTTATATCAGTGAGATTAGCGTATATGACTATCAATGGAAATACACACTTCATTTCCTCTGACGTAATTCATGTTATGATGTAAAAGGGAGAAAATATTCGACTGTAAAACTGATTCGATTTGTATTGAGAAGGCATGCTTTAATAATTAGCTCCTTATACATCAACATATTGATAACATTGATGTACGTTCTTACCGTCGTCAAAAAGATCATTTCTGTTTGAAATGTTCTAGTTTGAATTTAGCTAAGCTGTTGCATTGGACATTCATTGGCCGTAACAGCAAAATGAACAACTTAAAAAGCAATTCTGAAAGTCGCGACGGTGACAATCGATAATTTGTTTTTGAAAGATTCTTGTAAAATGAAAATGACTGCGACAGTTGTAGAATAAAGATACAATTACTTTCGAACTGTTTTAGAATGTTATGGTAATTCGGAATTAATTTGCTTATGTACATCGTAGTTACGACATTTCAAATTGCTAAATGCCGAAAGCAACTCGTGTTTAACACTTCTTTGAGGTTATAAATATTATACTAAACGGTTGCGGATAACAAAACACTGTGCTGAACATCTGATTCACACTCAATAATTTGAGCCAAAGATATCAGTTTGGAATATTTTAAATCTTTTTTCATGTGCATGAAAGGTTAAATATGTGTGATAGCCAATTTTCATGATTCCTTTGATGAATTCATTGATGACATACTAAAATCAGGGAAACAATGGAACATAAGAATTGGATAAATTGAGAGCGGTTTTGTTGTTAGAATGAATATTTTGATTATTGCAGCATATATACATCTGAATGGACGGTACGAGGACTCGTTATAACCATTTGATATTGTTGCAATCTACAATACATATGCTACCATATCTTGAAATACTCATCTAAGGCAAAAACGAGAGACGGACAATGAATATTACTTTGCAATTTGAAAATGAAGTCAACATTTATCTTGATTTCATGTCTGTATGTAGCTGTTCCTGTTGGAAAACGTTATTTCAAAGTTTAAGGAGTAAATCAATTAAAACGTTGCACTCATTGAATATTTATTATTAAGAGAAATAACGTATATCAAACATGTCAAACCTGCTTTGCAAATTCCTCCAAAAGCCGAATAATTGGTCTTACACTGACAGGTAGCATTAGTGCCAGACGTAGGTTCTTTGCATTCAGCATATTCGTCGCTGCATCCAATATTGGTGGTACAGGAGGAATTCAAGTCTGTCAAGCAAAAGTTTTAAATATTAACTGTTTGCAATATCTGAACGAATCGACTAAGGCCTCGTCTTATTCAGCAAGCAATTAATGTCTAATTTGACGTGTGTTGACACAACAAAGTTATATATAAAGTCAAATATGAATTTAAATACTGAGGTACTAATTAGGAATCTAGAACCTTCTTTTCAAAATGATTTTCTTTCCTCATGCCGCCGGCCAGTTATTGGAGTTCTTCTTCGTAAGTAATCAACGAAAAGAAATATCAAAATGTAATACCATTTCGTCATGCTTATTGTGAAAGCTTTCGTATTCTTATCACAGTGGCGAAATATGTTCATACACATGAACTTAACGTCTTAATGCTTTATATTTGAATTTTTCATAATTTATATCATACTTTATAGCTGCATATCAGTTTGGTTTTGTTTTGATGATCTCCGGCACTTCGACATACGTTGAGCATTAAGCGTCAATGCAACTGGAGGAAAGTGATGTTCGACGAATATAGTATCTGATCCGAACTAGCAATATGATAACACTGAATCTCAATGAGACCTCAGCTCCATATCAATCAAAGTCAAACACAAGTCTAGAACGGTGGAATTGAAACAGATAGCTGTACTGTCTGTTTCAGTCGCTTAATGGATTTGCCTGAGAAATGACTGCACACGTTCATCATCTAGCCTATTGTGTTGCACAAAAGTACATAGAGAAGAGAAAAAATAAATTTTCGAATGTTGAAGGTGTGGTCAATGTCAGATAGTGAAGATATAAAACAATACAAATAAACAGTGTTATATCAGTGAGATTAGCGTATAAGACTATCAATGGAAATACACACTTCATTTCCTCTGACGTAATTCATGTTATGATGTAAAAGGGAGAGCAAATCCGACTGTAAAACTGATTCGATTTGTATTGGGAAGGCAGGCTTTAATAATTAGCTCTTTATACATCAACATATTGATAACATTGATATACGTTCTTACCGTCGTCAAAAAGATCATTTCTGTTTGAAATGTTCTAGTTTGAATTTAGCTAAGCTGTTGCATTGGACATTCATTGGCCGTAACAGCAAAATGAACAACTTAAAAAGCAATTCTGAAAGTCGCGACGGTGACAATCGATAATTTGTTTTTGAAAGATTCTTGCAAAATGAAAATGACTGCGACAGTTGTAGAATAAAGATACAATCACTTTCGAACTGTTTTAGAATGTTATGGTAATTCGGAATTAATTTGCTTATGTACATCGTAGTTACGACATTTCAAATTGCTAAATGCCGAAAGCAACTCGTGTTTAACACTTCTTTGAGGTTATAAATATTATGCTAAACGGTTGCGGATAACAAAATACTGTGCTGAACATCTGATTCACACTCAATCATTTGAGCCAAAGATATCAGTTTGGAATATTTTAAATCTTTTTTTATGTGCATGAAAGGTTAAATATGTGTGATAGCCAATTTTCATGATTCCTTTGATGAATTCATTGATGACATACTAAAATCAGGGAAACAATGGAACATAAGAATTGGATAAATTGAGAGCGGTTTTGTTGTTAATTTCAATAAAGTTAAACCTATATGATCTCGTTCAGCCTGACATGATAATTCCGCTTCTTGTCGTGACGCTAAATAGCAAATATCCATAAATACAATATAAATAGCAATTATTTTTGAGTTATCATAAACAGACATGTACGCTCAAAATCTTTTTCAATTTTCAGAATGAATATTTTGATTATTGCAGCATATATACATCTGAATGGACGGTACGAGGACTCGTTATAACCATTTGATATTGTTGCAATCTACAATACATATGCTACCATATCTTGAAATACTCATCTAAGGCAAAAACGAGAGACGGACAATGAATATTACTTTGCAATTTGAAAATGAAGTCAACATTTATCTTGATTTCAAGTCTGTATGTAGCTGTTCCTGTAGGAAAACGTTATTTCAAAGTTTAAGGAGTAAATCAAATAAAACGTTGCACTCATTGTATATTTATTATTAAGAGAAATAACGTATATCAAACATGTCTAACCTGCTTTGCAAATTCCTCCAAAAGCCGAATAATTGGTCTTACACTGACAGGTAGCATTAGTGCCAGACGTAGTTTCTTTGCATTCAGCATATTCGTCGCTGCATCCAATATTGGTGGTACAGGAGGAATTCAAGTCTGTCAAGCAAAGGTTTTAAATATTAACTGTTTGCAATATCTGACCGAATCGACTAAGGCCTCGTCTTATTCAGCAAGCAGTTAATGTCTAATTTGACGTGTGTTGACACACCAAAGTTATATATAAAGTCAAATATGAATTTAAATACTGAGGTACTAATTAGGAATCTAGAACCTTCTTTTCAAAATGATTTTCTTTCCTCATGCCGCCGGCCAGTTAGTGGAGTTCTTCTTCGTAAGTAATCAACGAAAAGAAATATCAAAATGTAATACCATTTCGTCATGCTTATTGTGAAAGCTTTCGTATTCTTATCACAGTGGCGAAATATGTTCATACACATGAACGTAACGTCTTAATGCTTTATATTTGAATTTTTCATAATTTATATCATACTTTATAACTGCATATCAGTTTGGTTTGTTTTGATGATCTCCGGCACTTCGACATACGTTGAGCATTAAGCGTCAATGCAACTGGAGGAAAGTGATGTTCGACGAATATAGTATCTGATCCGAACTAGAAATATGATAACACTGAATCTCAATGAGACCTCAGCTCCATATCAATCAAAAGTCAAACACAAGTCTAGAACGGTGGAATTGAAACAGATAGCTGTACTGTCTGTTTCAGTTGCTTAATGGATTTGCCTGAGAAATGACTGCACACGTTCATCATCTAGCCTATTGTGTTGCACAAAAGTACATAGAGAAGAGAAGAAATAAATATTCGAATGTTGAAGGTGTGGTCAATGTCAGATAGTGAAGATATAAAACAATACAAATAAACAGTGTTATATCAGTGAGATTAGCGTATATGACTATCAATGGAAATACACACTTCATTTCCTCTGACGTAATTCATGTTATGATGTAAAAGGGTGAGCAAATTCGACTGTAAAACTGATTCGATTTGTATTGGGAAGGCATGATTTAATAATTAGCTCTTTATACATCAACATATTGATAACATTGATGTACGTTCTTACCGTCGTCAAAAAGATCATTTCTGTTTGAAATGTTCTAGTTTGAATTAAGCTAAGCTGTTGCATCGGACATTCATTGGCCGTAACAGCAAAATGAACAACTTAAAAAGCAATTCTGAAAGTTGCGACGGTGACAATCGATAATTTGTTTTTGAAAGATTCTTGTAAAATGAAAATGACTGCGACAGTTGTAGAATAAAGATACAATTACTTTCGAACTGTTTTAGAATGTTATGGTAATTCGGAATTAATTTGCTTATGTACATCGTAGTTATGACATTTCAAATTGCTAAATGCGGAAAGCAACTCGTGTTTAACACTTCTTTGAGGTTATACATATTATGCTAAACGGTTGCGGATAACAAAATACTGTGCTGAACATCTGATTCACACTCAATCATTTGAGCCAAAGATATCAGTTTGGAATATTTTAAATCTTTTTTTATGTGCATGAAAGGTTAAATATGTGTGATAGCCAATTTTCATGATTCCTTTGATGAATTCATTGATGACATACTAAAATCAGGGAAACAATGGAACATAAGAATTGGATAAATTGAGAGCGGTTTTGTTGTTAGAATGAATATTTTGATTATTGCAGCATATATACATCTGAATGGACGGTACGAGGACTCGTTATAACCATTTGATATTGTTGCAATCTACAATACATATGCTACCATATCTTGAAATACTCATCTAAGGCAAAAACGAGAGACGGACAATGAATATTACTTTGCAATTTGAAAATGAAGTCAACATTTATCTTGATTTCAAGTCTGTATGTAGCTGTTCCCTGTAGGAAAACGTTATTTCAAAGTTTAAGGAGTAAATCAATTAAAACGTTGCACTCATTGTATATTTATTATTAAGAGAAATAACGTATATCAAACATGTCTAACCTGCTTTGCAAATTCCTCCAAAAGTCGAATAATTGGTCTTACACTGACAGGTAGCATTAGTGCCAGACGTAGGTTCTTTGCATTCAGCATATTCGTCGCTGCATCCAATATTGGTGGTACAGGAGGAATTCAAGTCTGTCAAGCAAAGGTTTTAAATATTAACTGTTTGCAATATCTGAACGAATCGACTAAGCCCTCGTCTTATTCAGCAAGCAGTTAATGTCTAATTTGACGTGTGTTGACACACCAAAGTTATAAATAAAGTCAAATATGAATTTAAATACTGAGGTACTAATTAGGAATCTAGAACCTTCTTTTCAAAATGATTTTCTTTCCTCATGCCGCCGGCCAGTTATTGGAGTTCTTCTTCGTAAGTAATCAACGAAAAGAAATATCAAAATGTAATACCATTTCGTCATGCTTATTGTGAAAGCTTTCGTATTCTTATCACAGTGGCGAAATATGTTCATACACATGAACTTAACGTCTTAATGCTTTATATTTGAATTTTTCATAATTTATATCATACTTTATAGCTGCATATCAGTTTGGTTTTGTTTTGATGATCTCCGGCACTTCGACATACGTTGAGCATTAAGCGTCAATGCAACTGGAGGAAAGTGATGTTCGACGAATATAGTATCTGATCCGAACTAAAAATATGATAACACTGAATCTCAATGAGACCTCAGCTCCATATCAATCAAAAGTCAAACACAAGTCTAGAACGGTGGAATTGAAACAGATAGCTGTACTGTCTGTTTCAGTTGCTTAATGGATTTGCCTGAGAAATGACTGCACACGTTCATCATCTAGCCTATTGTGTTGCACAAAAGTACATAGAGAAGAGAAAAAATAAATTTTCGAATGTTGAAGGTGTGGTCAATGTCAGATAGTGAAGATATAAAACAATACAAATAAACAGTGTTATATCAGTGAGATTAGCGTATAAGACTATCAATGGAAATACACACTTCATTTCCTCTGACGTAATTCATGTTATGATGTAAAAGGGAGAGCAAATCCGACTGTAAAACTGATTCGATTTGTATTGGGAAGGCAGGCTTTAATAATTAGCTCTTTATACATCAACATATTGATAACATTGATATACGTTCTTACCGTCGTCAAAAAGATCATTTCTGTTTGAAATGTTCCAGTTTGAATTTAGTATAGCTGTTGCATTGGACATTCATTGGCCGTAACAGCAAAATGAACAACTTAAAAAGCAATTCTGAAAGTCGCGACGGTGACAATCGACAATTTGTTTTTGAAAGATTCTTGTAAAATGACAAGGACTGCGACAGTTGTAGAATAAAGATACAATTACTTTCGAACTGTTATAGAATGTTATGGTAATTCGGAATTAATTTGTTTATGTACATCGTAGTTACGACATTTCAAATTGCTAACCGCCGAAAGCAACTCGTGTTTAACACTTCTTTGAGGTTATACATATTATGCTAAACGGTTGCGGATAACAAAATACTGTGCTGAACATCTGATTCACACTGAATCATTTGAGCCAAAGATATCAGTTTGGAATATTTTAAATCTTTTTTTTATGTGCATGAAAGGTTAAATATGTGTGATAGCCAATTTTCATGATTCCTTTGATGAATTCATTGATGACATACTAAAATCAGGGAAACAATGGAACATAAGAATTGGATAAATTGAGAGCGGTTTTGTTGTTAATTTCAATAAAGTTAAACCTATATGATCTAGTTCAGCCTGACATGATAATTCCGCTTCTTGTCGTGACGCTAAATAGCAAATATCCATAAATACAGTATAAATAGCAATTATTTTTGAGTTATCATAAACAGACATGTACGCTCAAAATCTTTTTCAATTTTCAGAATGAATATTTTGATTATTGCAGCATATATACATCTGAATGGACGGTACGAGGACTCGTTATAACCATTTGATATTGTTGCAATCTACAATACATATGCTACCATATCTTGAAATACTCATCTAAATCAAAAACGGGAGACGGACAATGAATATTACTTTGCAATTTGAAAATGAAGTCAACATTTATCTTGATTTCAAGTCTGTATGTAGCTGTTCCCTGTAGGAAAACGTTATTTCAAAGTTTAAGGAGTAAATCAATTAAAACGTTGCACTCATTGTATATTTATTATTAAGAGAAATAACGTATATCAAACATGTCTAACCTGCTTTGCAAATTCCTCCAAAAGCCGAATAATTGGTCTTACACTGACAGGTAGCATTAGTGCCATACGTAGGTTCTTTGCATTCAGCATATTCGTCGCTGCATCCAATATTGGTGGTACAGGAGGAATTCAAGTCTGTCAAGCAAAGGTTTTAAATATTAACTGTTTGCAATATCTGAACGAATCGACTAAGGCCTCGTCTTATTCAGCAAGCAGTTAATGTCTAATTTGACGTGTGTTGACACACCAAAGTTATATATAAAGTCAAATATGAATTTAAATACTGAGGTACTAATTAGGAATCTAGAACCTTCTTTTCAAAATGATTTTCTTTCCTCATGCCGCCGGCCAGTTAGTGGAGTTCTTCTTCGTAAGTAATCAACGAAAAGAAATATCAAAATGTAATACCATTTCGTCATGCTTATTGTGAAAGCTTTCGTATTCTTATCACAGTGGCGAAATATGTTCATACACATGAACTTAACGTCTTAATGCTTTATATTTGAATTTTTCATAATTTATATCATACTTTATAGCTGCATATCAGTTTGGTTTTGTTTTGATGATCTCCGGCACTTCGACATACGTTGAGCATTAAGCGTCAATGCAACTGGAGGAAAGTGATGTTCGACGAATATAGTATCTGATCCGAACTAGAAATATGATAACACTGAATCTCAATGAGACCTCAGCTCCATATCAATCAAAAGTCAAACACAAGTCTAGAACGGTGGAATTGAAACAGATAGCTGTACTGTCTGTTTCAGTTGCTTAATGGATTTGCCTGAGAAATGACTGCACACGTTCATCATCTAGCCTATTGTGTTGCACAAAAGTACATAGAGAAGAGAAGAAATAAATATTCGAATGTTGAAGGTGTGGTCAATGTCAGATAGTGAAGATATAAAACAATACAAATAAACAGTGTTATATCAGTGAGATTAGCGTATATGACTATCAATGGAAATACACACTTCATTTCCTCTGACGTAATTCATGTTATGATGTAAAAGGGTGAGCAAATTCGACTGTAAAACTGATTCGATTTGTATTGGGAAGGCATGATTTAATAATTAGCTCTTTATACATCAACATATTGATAACATTGATGTACGTTCTTACCGTCGTCAAAAAGATCATTTCTGTTTGAAATGTTCTAGTTTGAATTAAGCTAAGCTGTTGCATCGGACATTCATTGGCCGTAACAGCAAAATGAACAACTTAAAAAGCAATTCTGAAAGTCGCGACGGTGACAATCGATAATTTGTTTTTGAAAGATTCTTGTAAAATGAAAATGACTGCGACAGTTGTAGAATAAAGATACAATTACTTTCGAACTGTTTTAGAATGTTATGGTAATTCGGAATTAATTTGCTTATGTACATCGTAGTTATGACATTTCAAATTGCTAAATGCGGAAAGCAACTCGTGTTTAACACTTCTTTGAGGTTATACATATTATGCTAAACGGTTGCGGATAACAAAATACTGTGCTGAACATCTGATTCACACTCAATCATTTGAGCCAAAGATATCAGTTTGGAATATTTTAAATCTTTTTTTATGTGCATGAAAGGTTAAATATGTGTGATAGCCAATTTTCATGATTCCTTTGATGAATTCATTGATGACATACTAAAATCAGGGAAACAATGGAACATAAGAATTGGATAAATTGAGAGCGGTTTTGTTGTTAGAATGAATATTTTGATTATTGCATCATATATACATCTGAATGGACGGTACGAGGACTCGTTATAACCATTTGATATTGTTGCAATCTACAATACATATGCTACCATATCTTGAAATACTCATCTAAGGCAAAAACGAGAGACGGACAATGAATATTACTTTGCAATTTGAAAATGAAGTCAACATTTATCTTGATTTCAAGTCTGTATGTAGCTGTTCCCTGTAGGAAAACGTTATTTCAAAGTTTAAGGAGTAAATCAATTAAAACGTTGCACTCATTGTATATTTATTATTAAGAGAAATAACGTATATCAAACATGTCTAACCTGCTTTGCAAATTCCTCCAAAAGTCGAATAATTGGTCTTACACTGACAGGTAGCATTAGTGCCAGACGTAGGTTCTTTGCATTCAGCATATTCGTCGCTGCATCCAATATTGGTGGTACAGGAGGAATTCAAGTCTGTCAAGCAAAGGTTTTAAATATTAACTGTTTGCAATATCTGAACGAATCGACTAAGCCCTCGTCTTATTCAGCAAGCAGTTAATGTCTAATTTGACGTGTGTTGACACACCAAAGTTATAAATAAAGTCAAATATGAATTTAAATACTGAGGTACTAATTAGGAATCTAGAACCTTCTTTTCAAAATGATTTTCTTTCCTCATGCCGCCGGCCAGTTATTGGAGTTCTTCTTCGTAAGTAATCAACGAAAAGAAATATCAAAATGTAATACCATTTCGTCATGCTTATTGTGAAAGCTTTCGTATTCTTATCACAGTGGCGAAATATGTTCATACACATGAACTTAACGTCTTAATGCTTTATATTTGAATTTTTCATAATTTATATCATACTTTATAGCTGCATATCAGTTTGGTTTTGTTTTGATGATCTCCGGCACTTCCACATACTTTGAGCATTAAGCGTCAATGCAACTGGAGGAAAGTGATGTTCGACGAATATAGTATCTGATCCGAACTAAAAATATGATAACACTGAATCTCAATGAGACCTCAGCTCCATATCAATCAAAAGTCAAACACAAGTCTAGAACGGTGGAATTGAAACAGATAGCTGTACTGTCTGTTTCAGTTGCTTAATGGATTTGCCTGAGAAATGACTGCACACGTTCATCATCTAGCCTATTGTGTTGCACAAAAGTACATAGAGAAGAGAAAAAATAAATTTTCGAATGTTGAAGGTGTGGTCAATGTCAGATAGTGAAGATATAAAACAATACAAATAAACAGTGTTATATCAGTGAGATTAGCGTATAATTCTATCAATGGAAATACACACTTCATTTCCTCTGACGTAATTCATGTTATGATGTAAAAGGGAGAGCAAATCCGACTGTAAAACTGATTCGATTTGTATTGGGAAGGCAGGCTTTAATAATTAGCTCTTTATACATCAACATATTGATAACATTGATATACGTTCTTACCGTCGTCAAAAAGATCATTTCTGTTTGAAATGTTCCAGTTTGAATTTAGTATAGCTGTTGCATTGGACATTCATTGGCCGTAACAGCAAAATGAACAACTTAAAAAGCAATTCTGAAAGTCGCGACGGTGACAATCGACAATTTGTTTTTGAAAGATTCTTGTAAAATGACAAGGACTGCGACAGTTGTAGAATAAAGATACAATTACTTTCGAACTGTTATAGAATGTTAAGGTAATTCGGAATTAATTTGTTTATGTACATCGTAGTTACGACATTTCAAATTGCTAACCGCCGAAAGCAACTCGTGTTTAACACTTCTTTGAGGTTATACATATTATGCTAAACGGTTGCGGATAACAAAATACTGTGCTGAACATCTGATTCACACTGAATCATTTGAGCCAAAGATATCAGTTTGGAATATTTTAAATCTTTTTTTTATGTGCATGAAAGGTTAAATATGTGTGATAGCCAATTTTCATGATTCCTTTGATGAATTCATTGATGACATACTAAAATCAGGGAAACAATGGAACATAAGAATTGGATAAATTGAGAGCGGTTTTGTTGTTAATTTCAATAAAGTTAAACCTATATGATCTAGTTCAACCTGACATGATAATTCCGCTTCTTGTCGTGACGCTAAATAGCAAATATCCATAAATACAGTATAAATAGCAATTATTTTTGAGTTATCATAAACAGACATGTACGCTCAAAATCTTTTTCAATTTTCAGAATGAATATTTTGATTATTGCAGCATATATACATCTGAATGGAAGGTACGAGGACTCGTTATAACCATTTGATATTGTTGCAATCTACAATACATATGCTACCATATCTTGAAATACTCATCTAAATCAAAAACGGGAGACGGACAATGAATATTACTTTGCAATTTGAAAATGAAGTCAACATTTATCTTGATTTCAAGTCTGTATGTAGCTGTTCCCTGTAGGAAAACGTTATTTCAAAGTTTAAGGAGTAAATCAATTAAAACGTTGCACTCATTGTATATTTATTATTAAGAGAAATAACGTATATCAAACATGTCTAACCTGCTTTGCAAATTCCTCCAAAAGCCGAATAATTGGTCTTACACTGACAGGTAGCATTAGTGCCATACGTAGGTTCTTTGCATTCAGCATATTCGTCGCTGCATCCAATATTGGTGGTACAGGAGGAATTCAAGTCTGTCAAGCAAAGGTTTTAAATATTAACTGTTTGCAATATCTGAACGAATCGACTAAGGCCTCGTCTTATTCAGCAAGCAGTTAATGTCTAATTTGACGTGTGTTGACACACCAAAGTTATATATAAAGTCAAATATGAATTTAAATACTGAGGTACTAATTAGGAATCTAGAACCTTCTTTTCAAAATGATTTTCTTTCCTCATGCCGCCGGCCAGTTAGTGGAGTTCTTCTTCGTAAGTAATCAACGAAAAGAAATATCAAAATGTAATACCATTTCGTCATGCTTATTGTGAAAGCTTTCGTATTCTTATCACAGTGGCGAAATATGTTCATACACATGAACTTAACGTCTTAATGCTTTATATTTGAATTTTTCATAATTTATATCATACTTTATAGCTGCATATCAGTTTGGTTTTGTTTTGATGATCTCCGGCACTTCGACATACGTTGAGCATTAAGCGTCAATGCAACTGGAGGAAAGTGATGTTCGACGAATATAGTATCTGATCCGAACTAGAAATATGATAACACTGAATCTCAATGAGACCTCAGCTCCATATCAATCAAAAGTCAAACACAAGTCTAGAACGGTGGAATTGAAACAGATAGCTGTACTGTCTGTTTCAGTTGCTTAATGGATTTGCCTGAGAAATGACTGCACACGTTCATCATCTAGCCTATTGTGTTGCACAAAAGTACATAGAGAAGAGAAGAAATAAATATTCGAATGTTGAAGGTGTGGTCAATGTCAGATAGTGAAGATATAAAACAATACAAATAAACAGTGTTATATCAGTGAGATTAGCGTATATGACTATCAATGGAAATACACACTTCATTTCCTCTGACGTAATTCATGTTATGATGTAAAAGGGAGAGCAAATCCGACTGTAAAACTGATTCGATTTGTATTGGGAAGGCAGGCTTTAATAATTAGCTCTTTATACATCAACATATTGATAACATTGATATACGTTCTTACCGTCGTCAAAAAGATCATTTCTGTTTGAAATGTTCCAGTTTGAATTTAGTATAGCTGTTGCATTGGACATTCATTGGCCGTAACAGCAAAATGAACAACTTAAAAAGCAATTCTGAAAGTCGCGACGGTGACAATCGACAATTTGTTTTTGAAAGATTCTTGCAAAATGAAAATGACTGCGACAGTTGTAGAATAAAGATACAATCACTTTCGAACTGTTTTAGAATGTTATGGTAATTCGGAATTAATTTGCTTATGTACATCGTAGTTACGACATTTCAAATTGCTAAATGCCGAAAGCAACTCGTGTTTAACACTTCTTTGAGGTTATAAATATTATGCTAAACGGTTGCGGATAACAAAATACTGTGCTGAACATCTGATTCACACTCAATCATTTGAGCCAAAGATATCAGTTTGGAATATTTTAAATCTTTTTTTATGAGCATGAAAAGTTAAATATGTGTGATAGCCAATTTTCATGATTCCTTTGATGAATTCATTGATGACATACTAAAATCAGGGAAACAATGGAACATAAGAATTGGATAAATTGAAAGCGGTTTTGTTGTTAATTTCAATAAAGTTAAACCTATATGATCTCATTCAACCTGACATGATAATTCCGCTTCTTGTCGTGACGCTAAATAGCAAATATCCATAAATACAATACAAATAGCAATTATTTTTGAGTTATCATAAACAGACATGTACGATCAAAATCTTTTTCAATTTTCAGAATGAATATTTTGATTATTGCAGCATATATACATCTGAATGGAAGGTACGAGGACTCGTTATAACCATTTGATATTGTTGCAATCTACAATACATATGCTACCATATCTTGCAATACTCATCTAAGGCAAAAACGAGAGACGGACAATGAATATTACTTTGCAATTTGAAAATGAAGTCAACATTTATCTTGATTTCAAGTCTGTATGTAACTGTTCCTGTAGGAAAACGTTATTTCAAAGTTTAAGGAGTAAATCAATATAAACGTTGCACTCATTGTATATTTATTATTAAGAGAAATAACGTATATCAAACATGTCTAACCTGCTTTGCAAATTCCTCCAAAAGCCGAATAATTGGTCTTACACTGACAGGTAGCATTAGTGCCAGACGTAGGTTCTTTGCATTCAGCATATTCGTCGCTGCATCCAATATTGGTGGTACAGGAGGAATTCAAGTCTGTCAAGCAAAGGTTTTAAATATTAACTGTTTGCAATATCTGAACGAATCGACTAAGGCCTCGTCTTATTCAGCAAGCAGTTAATGTCTAATTTGACGTGTGTTGACAAACCAAAGTTATATATAATGTCAAATATGAATTTAAATACTGAGGTACTAATTAGGAATCTAGAAACTTCTTTTCAAAATGATTTTCTTTCCTCATGCCGCCTGCCAGTTATTGGAGTTCTTCTTCGTAAGCAATCAACGAAAAGCAATATCAAAATGTAATACCATTTCGTCATCCTTATTGTGAAAGCTTTCGTATTCTTATCACAGTGGCGAAATATGTTCATACACATGAACTTAACGTCTTAATGCTTTATATTTGAATTTTTCATAATTTATATCATACGTTATAGCTGCAAATCAGTTTGGTTTTGTTTTGATGATCTCCGGCACATCGACATACGTTGAGCATTAAGCGTCAATGCAACTGGAGGAAAGTGATGTTCGACGAATATAGTATCTGATCCGAGCTAGAAATATGATAACACTGAATCTCAATGAGACCTCACCTCCATATCAATCAAAAGTCAAACACAAGTCTAGAACGGTGGAATTGAAACAGATAGCTGTACTGTCTGTTTCAGTTGCTTAATGGATTTGCCTGAGAAATGACTGCACACGTTCATCATCTAGCCTATTGTGTTGCACAAAAGTACATAGAGAAGAGAAGAAATAAATATTCGAATGTTGAAGGTGTGGTCAATGTCAGATAGTGGAGATATAAAACAATACAAATAAACAGTGTTATATCAGTGAGATTAGCGTATATGACTATCAATGGAAATACACACTTCATTTCCTCTGACGTAATTCATGTTATGATGTAAAAGGGAGAGCAAATTCGACTGTAAAACTGATTCGATTTGTATTGGGAGGCATGCTTTAAGAATTAGCTCTTTATACATCAACATATTGATAACATTGATGTACGTTCTTACCGTCGTCAAAAAGATCATTTCTGTTTGAAATGTTCTAGTTTGCATTTAGCTAAGCTGTTGCATTGGACATTCATTGGCCGTAACAGCAAAATGAACAACTTAAAAAGCAATTCTGAACGTCGCGACGGTGACAATCGATAATTTGTTTTTGAAAGATTCTTGTAAAATGAAAATGACTGCGACAGTTGTAGAATAAAGATACAATTACTTTCGAACTGTTTTAGAATGTTATGGTTATTCGGAATTAGTTTGCTTATGTACCTCGTAGTTACGACATTTCAAATTGCTAAATGCCGAAAGCAACTCGTGTTTAACACTTCTTTGAGGTTATACATATTATGCTAAACGGTTGCGGATAACAAAATACTGTGCTGAACATCTGATTCACACTCAATCATTTGAGCCAAAGATATCAGTTTGGAATATTTTAAATCTTTTTTTATGTGCATGAAAGGTTAAATATGTGTGATAGCCAATTGTCATGATTCCTTTGATGAATTCATTGATGACATACTAAAATCAGGGAAACAATGGAACATAAGAATTGGATAAATTGAGAGCGGTTTTGTTGTTAGAATGAATATTTTGATTATTGCAGCATATATACATCTGAATGGACGGTACGAGGACTCGTTATAACCATTTGATATTGTTGCAATCTACAATACATATGCTACCATATCTTGCAATACTCATCTAAGGCAAAAACGAGAGACGGACAATGAATATTACTTTGCAATTTGAAAATGAAGTCAACATTTATCTTGATTTCAAGTCTGTATGTAGCTGTTCCTGTAGGAAAACGTTATTTCAAAGTTTAAGGAGTAAATCAATATAAACGTTGCACTCATTGTATATTTATTATTAAGAGAAATAACGTATATCAAACATGTCTTACCTGCTTTGCAAATTCCTCCAAAAGCCGAATAATTGGTCTTACACTGACAGGTAGCATTAGTGCCAGACGTAGGTTCTTTGCATTCAGCATATTCGTCGCTGCATCCAATATTGGTGGTACAGGATGAATTCAAGTCTGTCAAGCAAAAGTTTTAAATATTAACTGTTTGCAATATCTGAACGAATCGACTAAGGCCTCGTCTTATTCAGCAAGCAGTTAATGTCTAATTTGACGTGTGTTGACAAACCAAAGTTATATATAAAGTCAAATATGAATTTAAATACTGAGGTACTAATCAGGAATCTAGAACCTTCTTTTCAAAATGATTTTCTTTCCTCATGCCGCCTGCCAGTTATTGGAGTTCTTCTTCGTAAGTAATCAACGAAAAGCAATATCAAAATGTACTACCATTTCGTCATGCTTATTGTGAAAGCTTTCGTATTCTTATCACAGTGGCGAAATATGTTCATACACATGAACTTAACGTCTTAATGCTTTATATTTGAATTTTTCATAATTCATATCATACTTTATAGCTGCATATCAGTTTGGTTTTGTTTTGATGATCTCCGGCACTTCGACATACGTTGAGCATTAAGCGTCAATGCAACTGGAGGAAAGTGATGTTCGACGAATATAGTATCTGATCCGAACTAGAAATATGATAACACTGAACCTCAATGAGACCTCACCTCCATATCAATCAAAAGTCAAACACAAGTCTAGAACGGTGGAATTGAAACAGATAGCTGGACTGTCTGTTTCTGTTGCTTAATGGATTTGCCTGAGAAATGACTGCACACGTTCATCATCTAGCCTATTGTGTTGCACAAAAGTACATAGAGAAGAGAAAAAATAAATTTTCGAATGTTGAAGGTGTGGTCAATGTCAGATAGTGAAGATATAAAACAATACAAATAAACAGTGTTATATCAGTGAGATTAGCTTATATGACTATCAATGGAAATTCACACTTCATTTCCTCTGACGTAATTCATGTTATGATGTAAAAGGGAGAGCAAATTCGACTGTAAAACTGATTCGATTTGTATTGGGAAGGCAGGCTTTAATAATTAGCTCTTTATACATCAACATATTGATAACATTGATATACGTTCTTACCGTCGTCAAAAAGATCATTTCTGTTTTAAATGTTCCAGATTGAATTTAGTTTAGCTGTTGCATTGGACATTCATTAGCCGTAACAGCAAAATGAACAACTTAAAAAGCAATTCTGAAAGTCGCGACTGTGACAATCGACAATTTGTTTTTGAAAGATTCTTGTAAAATGACAAGGACTGCGACAGTTGTAGAATAAAGATACAATTACTTTCGAACTGTTATAGAATATTATGGTAATTCGGAATTAATTTGCTTATGTACATCGTAGTTACGACATTTCAAATTGGTAACCGCCGAAAGCAACTCGTGTTTAACACTTCTTTGAGGTTATACATATTATGCTAAACGATTGCGGATAAGAAAATACAGTGCTGAACATCTGATTCACACTCAATCATTTGAGTCAAAGATATCAGTTTGGAATATTTTAAATCTTTCTTTTATGTGCATGAAAGGTTAAATATTTGTGATAGCCAATTGTCATGATTCCTTGGATGAATTCATTAATGACATACTAAAATAAGTTAAACAATGGAACATAAGAATTGGATGAATTGAGAGCGGTTTTGTTGTTAATTTCAATAAAGTTAAACCTATATGATAACATTCAGCCAGACATGATAATTCCGCTTCTTGTCGTGACGCTAAATAGCAAATATCCATAAATACAATACAAATAGCAATTATTTTTGAGTTATCATAAACAGACATGTACGCTCAAAATCTTTTTCAATTTTCAGAATGAATATTTTGATTATTGCAGCATATATACATCTGAATGGACGGTACAAGGACTCGTTATAACCATTTGATATTGTTGCAATCTACAATACATATGCTACCATATCTTGCAATACTCATCTAAGGCAAAAACGAGAGACGGACAATGAATATTACTTTGCAATTTGAAAATGAAGTCAACATTTATCTTGATTTCAAGTCTGTATGTAGCTGTTCCTGTAGGAAAACGTTATTTCAAAGTTTAAGGAGTAAATCAATTTAAACGTTAAACTCATTGGATATTTATTATTAAGAGAAATAACGTATATCAAACATGTCTAACCTGCTTTGCAAATTCCTCCAAAAGCCGAATAATTGGTCTTACACTGACAGGTAGCATTAGTGCCAGACGTAGGTTCTTTGCATTCAGCATATTCGTCGCTGCATCCAATATTGGTGGTACAGGAGAAATTCAAGTCTGTCAAGCAAAGGTTTTAAATATTAACTGTTTGCAATATCTGAACGAATCGACTAAGGCCTCGTCTTATTCAGCAAGCCGTTAATGTCTAATTTGACGTGTGTTGACAAACCAAAGTTATATATAAGGTCAAATATGAATTTAAATACTGAGGTACTAATTAGGAATCTAGAAACTTCTTTTCAAAATGATTTTCTTTCCTCATGCCGCCTGCCAGTTATTGGAGTTCTTCTTCGTAAGCAATCAACGAAAAGCAATATCAAAATGTAATACCATTTCGTCATGCTTATTGTGAAAGCTTTCGTATTCTTATCACAGTGGCGAAATATGTTCATACACATGAACTTAACGTCTTAATGCTTTATATTTGAATTTTTCATAATTTATATCATACTTTATAGCTGCATATCAGTTTGGTTTTGTTTTGATGATCTCCGGCACTTCGACATACGTTGAGCATTAAGCGTCAATGCAACTGGAGGAAAGTGATGTTCGACGAATATAGTATCTGATCCGAGCTAGAAATATGATAACACTGAATCTCAATGAGACCTCAGCTCCATATCAATCAAAAGTCAAACACAAGTCTAGAACGGTTGAATTGAAACAGATAGCTTGACTGTCTGTTTCAGTTGCTTAATGGATTTGCCTGAGAAATGACTGCACACGTTCATCATCTAGCCTATTGTGTTGCACAAAAGTACATAGAGAAGACAAGAAATAAATATTAGAATGTTGAAGGTGTGGTCAATGTCAGATAGTGAAGATATAAAACAATACAAATAAACAGTGTTATATCAGTGAGATTAGCGTATATGACTATCAATGGAAATACACACTTCATTTCCTCTGATGTAATTCATGTTATGATGTAAAAGGGAGAGCAAATTCGACTGTAAAACTGATTCGATTTGTATTGGGAAGGCATGCTTTAATAATTAGCTCTTTATACATCAACATATTGATAACATTGATGTACGTTCTTACCGTCGTCAAAAAGATCATTTCTGTTTGAAATGATCTAGTTTGAATTTAGCTAAGCTGTTGCATTGGACATTCATTGGCCGTAACAGCAAAATGAACAACTTAAAAAGCAATTCTGAAAGTCGCGACGGTGACAATCGATAATTTGTTTTTGAAAGATTCTTGTAAAATGAAAATGACTGCGACAGTTGTAGAATAAAGATACAATTACTTTCGAACTGTTTTAGAATGTTATGGTTATTCGGAATTAATTTGCTTATGTACCTCGTAGTTACGACATTTCAAATTGCTAAATGCCGAAAGCAACTCGTGTTTAACACTTCTTTGAGGTTATACATATTATGCTAAACGGTTGCGGATAACAAAATACTGTGCTGAACATCTGATTCACACTCAATCATTTGAGCCAAAGATATCAGTTTGGAATATTTTAAATCTTTTTTTATGTGCATGAAAGGTTAAATATGTGTGATAGCCAATTTTCATGATTCCTTTGATGAATTCATTGATGACATACTAAATTCAGGGAAACAATGGAACATAAGAATTGGATAAATTGAGAGCGGTTTTGTTGTTAAAATGAATATTTTGATTATTGCAGCATATATACATCTGAATGGACGGTACGAGGACTCGTTATAACCATTTGATATTGTTGCAATCTACAATACATATTCTACCATATTTTGCAATACTCATCTAAGGCAAAAACGAGAGACGGACAATGAATATTACTTTGCAATTTGAAAATGAAGTCAACATTTATCTTGATTTCAAGTCTGTATGTAGCTGTTCCTGTAGGAAAACGTTATTTCAAAGTTTAAGGAGTAAATGAATTTAAACGTTGCACTCATTGTATATTTATTATTAAGAGAAATAACGTATATCAAACATGTCTAACCTGCTTTGCAAAGTCCTCCAAAAGCCGAATAATTGGTCTTACACTGACAGGTAGCATTAGTGCCAGACGTAGGTTCTTTGCATTCAGCATATTCGTCGCTGCATCCAATATTGGTGGTACAGGATGAATTCAAGTCTGTCAAGCAAAAGTTTTAAATATTAACTGTTTGCAATATCTGAACGAATCGACTAAGGCCTCGTCTTATTCAGGAAGCAGTTAATGTCTAATTTGACGTGTGTTGACAAACCAAAGTTATATATAAGGTCAAATATGAATTTAAATACTGAGGTACTGATCAGGAATCTAGAACCTTCTTTTCAAAATGATTTTCTTTCCTCATGCCGTCTGCCAGTTATTGGAGTTCTTCTTCGTAAGTAATCAACGAAAAGCAATATCAAAATGTAATACCATTTCGTCATGCTTATTGTGAAAGCTTTCGTATTCTTATCACAGTGGCAAAATATGTTCATACACATGAACTTAACGTCTTAATGCTTTATATTTGAATTTTTCATAATTTATATCATACTTTATAGCTGCATATCAGTTTGGTTTTGTTTTGATGATCTCCGGCACTTCGACATACGTTGAGCATTAAGCGTCAATGCAACTGGAGGAAAGTGATGTTCGACGAATATAGTATCTGATCCGAGCTAGAAATATGATAACACTGAACCTCAATGAGACCTCAGATCCATATCAATCAAAGTCAAACACAAGTCTAGAACGGTGGAATTGAAACAGATAGCTGGACTGTCTGTTTCAGTTGCTTAATGGATTTGCCTGAGAAATGACTGCACACGTTCATCATCTAGCCTATTGTGTTGCACAAAAGTACATAGAGAAGAGAAAAAATAAATTTTCGAATGTTGAAGGTGTGGTCAATGTCAGATAGTGAAGATATAAAACAATACAAATAAACAGTGTTATATCAGTGAGATTAGCGTATATGACTATCAATGGAAATACACACTTCATTTCCTCTGACGTAATTCATGTTATGATGTAAAAGGGAGAGCAAATTCGACTGTAAAACTGATTCGATTTGTATTGGGAAGGCAGGCTTTAATAATTAGCTCTTTATACATCAACATATTGATAACATTGATATACGTTCTTACCGTCGTCAAAAAGATCATTTCTGTTTGAAATGTTCCAGATTGAATTTAGTTTAGCTGTTGCATTGGACATTCATTAGCCGTAACAGCAAAATGAACAACTTAAAAAGCAATTCTGAAAGTCGCGACGGTGACAATCGACAATTTGTTTTTGAAAGATTCTTGTAAAATGACAAGGACTGCGACAGTTGTAGAATAAAGATACAATTACTTTCGAACTGTTATAGAATGTTTTGGTAATTCGGAATTAATTTGCTTATGTACATCGTAGTTACGACATTTCAAATTGCTAACCGCCGAAAGCAACTCGTGTATAACACATCTTTGAGGTTATACATATTATGCTAAACGGTTGCGGATAACAAAATAATGTGCTGAACATCTGATTCACACTCAATCATTTGAGCCAAAGATATCAGTTTGGAATATTTTAAATCTTTTTTTTATGTGCATAAAAGGTTAAATATGTGTGATAGCCAATTTTCATGATTCCTTTGATGAATTCATTGATGACATACTAAAATCAGGGAAACAATGGAACATAAGAATTGGATAAATTGAGAGCGGTTTTGTTGTTAATTTCAATAAAGTTAAACCTATATGATCTCGTTCAGCCTGACATGATAATTCCGCTTCTTGTCGTGACGCTAAATAGCAAATATCCATAAATACAATATAAATAGCAATTTTTTTTGAGTTATCATAAACAGACATGTACGCTCAAAATCTTTTTCAATTTTCAGAATGAATAGTTTGATTATTGCAGCATATAAACATCTGAATGGACGGTACGAGGACTCGTTATAACCATTCGATATTGTTGCAATCTACAATACATATGCTACCATATCTTGAAATACTCATCTAAGGCAAAAACGAGACGGACAATGAATATTACTTTGCAATTTGAAAATGAAGTCAACATTTATCTTGATTTCAAGTCTGTATGTAGCTGTTCCTGTAGGAAAACGTTATTTCAAAGTTTAAGGAGTAAATCAATTAAAACGTTGCACTCATTGTATATTTATTATTAAGAGAAATAACGTATATCAAACATGTCTAACCTGCTTTGCAAATTCCTCCAAAAGTCGAATAATTGGTCTTACACTGACAGGTAGCATTAGTGCCATACGTAGGTTCTTTGCATTCAGCATATTCGTCGCTGCATCCAATATTGGTGGTACAGGAGGAATTCAAGTCTGTCAAGCAAAGGTTTTAAATATTAACTGTTTGCAATATCTGAACGAATCGACTAAGGCCTCGTCTTATTCAGCAAGCAGTTAATGTCTAATTTGACGTGTGTTGACACACCAAAGTTATATATAAAGTCAAATATGAATTTAAATACTGAGGTACTAATTAGGAATCTAGAACCTTCTTTTCAAAATGATTTTCTTTCCTCATGCCGCCTGCCAGTTATTGGAGTTCTTCTTCGTAAGCAATCAACGAAAAGCAATATCAAAATGTAATACCATTTCGTCATGCTTATTGTGAAAGCTTTCGTATTCTTATCACAGTGGCGAAATATGTTCATACACATGAACTTAACGTCTTAATGCTTTATATTTGAATTTTTCATAATTTATATCATACTTTATAGCTGCATATCAGTTTGGTTTTGTTTTGATGATCTCCGGCACTTCGACATACGTTGAGCATTAAGCGTCAATGCAACTGGAGGAAAGTGATGTTCGACGAATATAGTAGCTGATCCGAGCTAGAAATATGATAACACTGAATCTCAATGAGACCTCAGCTCCATATCAATCAAACGTCAAACACAAGTCTAGAACGGTGGAATTGAAACAGATAGCTGTACTGTCTGTTTCAGTTGCTTAATGGATTTGCGTGAGAAATGACTGCACACGTTCATCATCTAGCCTATTCTGTTGCACAAAAGTACATAGAGAAGATAAGAAATAAATATTCGAATGTTGAAGGTGTGGTCAATGTCAGATAGTGAAGATATAAAACAATACAAATAAACAGTGTTATATCAGTGAGATTAGCGTATAAGACTATCAATGGAAATACACACTTCATTTCCTCTGACGTAATTCATGTTATGATGTAAAAGGGAGAGCAAATCCGACTGTAAAACTGATTCGATTTGTATTGGGAAGGCAGGCTTTAATAATTAGCTCTTTATACATCAACATATTGATAACATTGATATACGTTCTTACCGTCGTCAAAAAGATCATTTCTGTTTGAAATGTTCCAGTTTGAATTTAGTATAGCTGTTGCATTGGACATTCATTGGCCGTAACAGCAAAATGAACAACTTAAAAGCAATTCTGAAAGTCGCGACGGTGACAATCGACAATTTGTTTTTGAAAGATTCTTGTAAAATGACAAGGACTGCGACAGTTGTAGAATAAAGATACAATTACTTTCGAACTGTTATAGAATGTTATGGTAATTCGGAATTAATTTGCTTATGTACATCGTAGTTACGACATTTCAAATTGCTAACCGCCGAAAGCAACTCGTGTTTAACACATCTTTGAGGTTATACATATTATGCTAAACGGTTGCGGATAACAAAATACTGTGCTGAACATCTGATTCACACTCAATCATTTGAGCCAAATATATCAGTTTGGAAAATTTTAAATCTTTTTTTATGTGCATGAAAGGTTAAATATGTGTGATAGCCAATTTTCATGATTCCTTTGATGAATTCATTGATGATATACTAAAATCAGGGAAACAATGGAACATAAGAATTGGATAAATTGAAAGCGGTTTTGTTGTTAATTTCAATAAAGTTAAACCTATATGATCTCGTTCAGCCTGACATGATAATTCCGCTTCTTGTCGTGACGCTAAATAGCAAATATCCATAAATACAATATAAATAGCAATTATTTTTGAGTTATCATAAACAGACATGTACGCTCAAAATCTTTTTCAATTTTCAGAATGAATATTTTGATTATTGCAGCATATAAACATCTGAATGGACGGTACGAGGACTCGTTATAACCATTTGATATTGTTGCAATCTACAATACATATGCTACCATATCTTGAAATACTCATCTAAGGCAAAAACGAGAGATGGACAATGAATATTACTTTGCAATTTGAAAATGAAGTCAACATTTATCTTGATTTCAAGTCTGTATGTAGCTGTTCCTGTAGGAAAACGTTATTTCAAAGTTTAACGAGTAAATCAATTGAAACGTTGCACTCATTGTATATTTATTATTAAGAGAAATAACGTATATCAAACATGTCTAACCTGCTTTGCAAATTCCTCCAAAAGTCGAATAATTGGTCTTACACTGACAGGTAGCATTAGTGCCAGACGTAGGTTCTTTGCATTCAGCATATTCGTCGCTGCATCCAATATTGGTGGTACAGGAGGAATTCAAGTCTGTCAAGCAAAGGGTTTAAATATTAACTGTTTGCAATATCTGAACGAATCGACAAAGGCCTCGTCTTATTCAGCAAGCAGTTAATCTCTAATTTGACGTGTGTTGACACACCAAAGTTATATATAAAGTCAAATATGAATTTAAATACTGAGGTACTAATTAGGAATCTAGAACCTTCTTTTCAAAATGATTTTCTTTCCTCATGCAGCCTGCCAGTTATTGGAGTTCTTCTTCGTAAGCAATCAACGAAAAGCAATATCAAAATGTAATACCATTTCGTCATGCTTATTGTGAAAGCTTTCGTATTCTTATCACAGTGGCGAAATATGTTCATACACATGAACTTAACGTCTTAATGCTTTATATTTGAATTTTTCATAATTTATATCATACTTTATAGCTGCATATCAGTTTGGTTTTGTTTTGATGATCTCCGGCACTTCGATATACGTTGAGCATTAAGCGTCAATGCAACTGGAGGAAAGTGATGTTCGACGAATATAGTATCTTATCCGAACTAGAAATATGATAACACTGAATCTCAATGAGACCTCAGCTCCATATCAATCAAAAGTCAAACACAAGTCTAGAACGGTGGAATTGAAACAGATAGCTGTACTGTCTGTTTCAGTTGCTTAATGGATTTGCCTGAGAAATGACTGCACACGTTCATCATCTAGCCTATTGTGTTGCACAAAAGTACATAGAGAAGAGAAGAAATAAATATTCGAATGTTGAAGGTGTGGTCAATGTCAGATAGTGAAGATATAAAACAATACAAATAAACAGTGTTATATCAGTGAGATTAGCGTATATGACTATCAATGGAAATACACACTTCATTTCCTCTGACGTAATTCATGTAATGATGTAAAAGGGAGAGCAAATTCGACTGTAAAACTGATTCGATTTGTATTGGGAAGGCATGCTTTAATAATTAGCTCTTTATACATCAACATATTGATAACATTGATGTACGTTCTTACCGTCGTCAAAAAGATCATTTCTGTTTGAAATGTTCCAGTTTGAATTTAGCAAAGCTGTTGCATTGGACATTCATTGGCCGTAACAGCAAAATGAACAACTTAAAAAGCAATTCTGAAAGTCGCGACGGTGACAATCGATAATTTGTTTTTGAAAGATTCTTGTAAAATGAAAATGACTGCGACAGTTGTAGAATAAAGATACAATTACTTTCGAACTGTTTTAGAATGTTATGGTAATTCGGAATTAATTTGCTTATGTACATCGTAGTAATGACATTTCAAATTGCTAAATGCCGAAAGCAACTCGTGTTTAACACTTCTTTGAGGTTATACATATTATGCTAAACGGTTGCGGATAACAAAATACTGTGCTGAACATCTGATTCACACTCAATCATTTGAGCCAAAGATATCAGTTTGGAATATTTTAAATCTTTTTTTATGTTCATGAAAGGTTAAATATGTGTGATAGCCAATTTTCATGATTCCTTTGATGAATTCATTGATGACATACTAAAATCAGGGAAACAATGGAACATAAGAATTGGATAAATTGAGAGCGGTTTTGTTGTTAGAATGAATATTTTGATTATTGCAGCATATAAACATCTGAATGGACGGTACGAGGACTCGTTATAACCATTTGATATTGTTGCAATCTACAATACATATGCTACCATATCTTGAAATACTCATCTAAGGCAAAATCGAGAGACGGACAATGAATATTACTTTGCAATTTGAAAATGAAGTCAACATTTATCTTGATTTCAAGTCTGTATGTAGCTGTTCCTGTAGGAAAACGTTATTTCAAAGTTTAAGGAGTAAATCAATTTAAACGTTGCACTCATTGTATATTTATTATTAAGAGAAATAACGTATATCAAACATGTCTAACCTGCTTTGCAAAGTCCTCCAAAAGCCGAATAATTGGTCTTACACTGACAGGTAGCATTAGTGCCAGACGTAGGTTCTTTGCATTCAGCATATTCGTCGCTGCATCCAATATTGGTGGCACAGGAGGAATTCAAGTCTGTCAAGCAAAGGTTTTAAATATTAACTGTTTGCAATATCTGAACGAATCGACTAAGGCCTCGTCTTATTCAGCAAGCCGTTAATGTCTAATTTGAAGTGTGTTGACACACCAAAGTTATATATAAAGTCAAATATGAATTTAAATACTGAGGTACTAATTAGGAATCTAGAACCTTCTTTTCAAAATGATTTTCTTTCCTCATGCCGCCTGCCAGTTATTGGAGTTCTTCTTCGTAAATAATCAACGAAAAACAATATCAAAATGTAATACCATTTCGTCATGCTTATTGTGAAAGCTTTCGTATTCTTATCACAGTGGCGAAATATGTTCATACACATGAACTTAACGTCTTAATGCTTTATATTTGAATTTTTCATAATTTATATCATACTTTATAGCTGCATATCAGTTTGGTTTTGTTTTGATGATCTCCGGCACTTCGACAAACGTTGAGCATTAAGCGTCAATGCAGCTGGAGGAAAGTGATGTTCGACGAATATAGTATCTGATCCGAGCTAGAAATATGATAACACTGAATCTCAATGAGACCTCAGCTCCATATCAATCAAAAGTCAAACACAAGTCTAGAACGGTGGAATTGAAACAGATAGCTGTACTGTCTGTTTCAGTTGCTTAATGGATTTGCCTAAGAAATGACTGCACACGTTCATCATCTAGCCTATTGTGTTGCACAAAAGTACATAGAGAAGAGAAGAAATAAATATTCGAATGTTGAAGGTGTGGTCAATGTCAGATAGTGAAGATATAAAACAATACAAATAAACAGTGTTATATCAGTGAGATTAGCGTATAAGACTATCAATGGAAATACACACTTCATTTCCTCTGACGTAATTCATGTTATGATGTAAAAGGGAGAGCAAATTCGACTGTAAAACTGATTCGATTTGTATTGGGAAGGCAGGCTTTAATAATTAGCTCTTTATACATCAACATATTGATAACATTGATATACGTTCTTACCGTCGTCAAAAAGATCATTTCTGTTTGAAATGTTCCAGTTTGAATTTAGTATAGCTGTTGCATTGGACATTCATTGGCCGTAACAGCAAAATGAACAGCTTAAAAAGCAATTCTGAAAGTCGCGACGGTGACAATCGACAATTTGTTTTTGAAAGATTCTTGTAAAATTACAAGGACTGCGACAGTTGTAGAATAAAGATACAATTACTTTCGAACTGTTATAGAATGTTATGGTAATTCGGAATTAATTTGCTTATGTACATCGTAGTTACGACATTTCAAATTGCTAACCGCCGAAAGCAACTCGTGTTTAACACATCTTTGAGGTTATACATATTATGCTAAACGGTTGCGGATAACAAAATACTGTGCTGAACATCTGATTCACACTCAATCATTTGAGCCAAAGATATCAGTTTGGAATATTTTAAATCTTTTTTTATGTGCATGAAAGGTTAAATATGTGTGATAGCCAATTTTCATGATTCCTTTGATGAATTCATTGATGACATACTAAAATCAGGGAAACAATGGAACATAAGAATTGGATAAATTGAGAGCGGTTTGGTTGTTAGAATGAATATTTTGATTATTGCAGCATATAAACATCTGAATGGACGGTACGATGACTCGTTATAACCATTTGATATTGTTGCAATCTACAATACATATGCTACCATATCTTGAAATACTCATCTAAGGCAAAAACGAGAGACGGACAATGAATATTACTTTGCAATTTGAAAATGAAGTCAACATTTATCTTGATTTCAAGTCTGTATGTAGCTGTTCCTGTAGGAAAACGTTATTTCAAAGTTTAAGGAGTAAATCAATTAAAACGTTGCACTCATTGTATATTTATTATTAAGAGAAATAACGTATATGAAACATGTCTAACCTGCTTTGCAAATTCCTCCAAAAGCCGAATAATTGGTCTTACACTGACAGGTAGCATTAGTGCCAGACGTAGGTTCTTTGCATTCAGCATATTCGTCGCTGCATCCAATATTGGTGGTACAGGAGGAATTCAAGTCTGTCAAGCAAAGGTTTTAAATATTAAGTGTTTGCAATATCTGAACGAATCGCCTAAGGCCTCGTATTATTCAGAAAGCAGTTAATGTCTAATTTGACGTGTGTTGACACAACAAAGTTATATATAAAGTCAAATATGAATTTAAATACTGAGGTATTAATTAGGAATCTAGAACCTTCTTTTCAAAATGATTTTCTTTCCTCATGCCGCCTGCCAGTTATTGGAGTTCTTCTTCGTAAGCAATCAACGAAAAGCAATATCAAAATGTAATACCATTTCGTCATGCTTATTGTGAAAGCTTTCGTATTCTTATCACAGTGGCGAAATATGTTCATACACATGAACTTAACGTCTTAATGCTTTATATTTGAATTTTTCATAATTTATATCATACTTTATAGCTGCATATCAGTTTGGTTTTGTTTTGATGATCTCCGGCACTTCGACAAACGTTGAGCATTAAGCGTCAATGCAACTGGAGGAAAGTGATGTTCGACGAATATAGTATCTGATCCGAGCTAGAAATATGATAACACTGAATCTCAATGAGACCTCAGCTCCATATCAATCAAAAGTCAAACACAAGTCTAGAACGGTGGAATTGAAACAGATAGCTGTACTGTCTGTTTCAGTTGCTTAATGGATTTGCCTGAGAAATGACTGCACACGTTCATCATCTAGCCTATTGTGTTGCACAAAAGTACATAGAGAAGAGAAGAAATAAATATTCGAATGTTGAAGGTGTGGTCAATGTCAGATAGTGAAGATATAAAACAATACAAATAAACAGTGTTATATCAGTGAGATTAGCGTATAAGACTATCAATGGAAATACACACTTCATTTCCTCTGACGTAATTCATGTTATGATGTAAAAGGGAGAGCAAATCCGACTGTAAAACTGATTCGATTTGTATTGGGAAGGCAGGCTTTAATAATTAGCTCTTTATACATCAACATATTGATAACATTGATATACGTTCTTACCGTCGTCAAAAATATCATTTCTGTTTGAAATGTTCCAGTTTGAATTTAGTATAGCTGTTGCATTGGACATTCATTGGCCGTAACAGCAAAATGAACAACTTAAAAAGCAATTCTGAAAGTCGCGACGGTGACAATCGACAATTTGTTTTTGAAAGATTCTTGTAAAATGACAAGGACTGCGACAGTTGTAGAATAAAGATACAATTACTTTCGAACTGTTATAGAATGTTATGGTAATTCGGAATTAATTTGCTTATGTACATCGTAGTTACGACATTTCAAATTGCTAACCGCCGAAAGCAACTCGTGTATAACACATCTTTGAGGTTATACATATTATGCTAAACGGTTGCGGATAACAAAATACTGTGCTGAACATCTGATTCACACTCAATCATTTGAGCCAAAGATATCAGTTTGGAATATTTTAAATCTTTTTTTTATGTGCATGAAAGGTTAAATATGTGTGATAGCCAATTTTCATGATTCCTTTGATGAATTCATTGATGATATACTAAAATCAGGGAAACAATGGAACATAAGAATTGGATAAATTGAAAGCGGTTTTGTTGTTAATTTCAATAAAGTTAAACCTATATGATCTCGTTCAGCCTGACATGATAATTCCGCTTCTTGTCGTGACGCTAAATAGCAAATATCCATAAATACAATATAAATAGCAATTATTTTTGAGTTATCATAAACAGACATGTACGCTCAAAATCTTTTTCAATTTTCAGAATGAATATTTTGATTATTGCAGCATATAAACATCTGAATGGACGGTACGAGGACTCGTTATAACCATTTGATATTGTTGCAATCTACAATACATATGCTACCATATCTTGAAATACTCATCTAAGGCAAAAACGAGAGACGGACAATGAATATTACTTTGCAATTTGAAAATGAAGTCAACATTTATCTTGATTTCAAGTCTGTATGTAGCTGTTCCTGTAGGAAAACGTTATTTCAAAGTTTAAGGAGTAAATCAATTAAAACGTTGCACTCATTGTATATTTATTATTAAGAGAAATAACGTATATCAAACATGTCTAACCTGCTTTGCAAATTCCTCCAAAAGTCGAATAATTGGTCTTACACTGACAGGTAGCATTAGTGCCAGACGTAGGTTCTTTGCATTCAGCATATTCGTCGCTGCATCCAATATTGGTGGTACAGGATGAATTCAAGTCTGTCAAGCAAAGGGTTTAAATATTAACTGTTTGCAATATCTGAACGAATCGACTATGGCCTCGTCTTATTCAGCAAGCAGTTAATCTCTAATTTGACGTGTGTTGACACACCAAAGTGATATATAAAGTCAAATATGAATTTAAATACTGAGGTACTAATTAGGAATCTAGAACCTTCTTTTCAAAATGATTTTCTTTCCTCATGCAGCCTGCCAGTTATTGGAGTTCTTCTTCGTAAGCAATCAACGAAAAGCAATATCAAAATGTAATACCATTTCGTCATGCTTATTGTGAAAGCTTTCGTATTCTTATCACAGTGGCGAAATATGTTCATACACATGAACTTAACGTCTTAATGCTTTATATTTGAATTTTTCATAATTTATATCATACTTTATAGCTGCATATCAGTTTGGTTTTGTTTTGATGATCTCCGGCACTTCGACATACGTTGAGCATTAAGCGTCAATGCAACTGGAGGAAAGTGATGTTCGACGAATATAGTATCTGATCCGAACTAGAAATATGATAACACTGAATCTCAATGAGACCTCAGCTCCATATCAATCAAAAGTCAAACACAAGTCTAGAACGGTGGAATTGAAACAGATAGCTGTACTGTCTGTTTCAGTTGCTTAATGGATTTGCCTGAGAAATGACTGCACACGTTCATCATCTAGCCTATTGTGTTGCACAAAAGTACATAGAGAAGAGAAGAAATAAATATTCGAATGTTGAAGGTGTGGTCAATGTCAGATAGTGAAGATATAAAACAATACAAATAAACAGTGTTATATCAGTGAGATTAGCGTATATGACTATCAATGGAAATGCACACTTCATTTCCTCTGACGTAATTCATGTTATGATGTAAAACGGAGAGCAAATTCGACTGTAAAACTGATTCGATTTGTATTGGGAAGGCATGCTTTAATAATTAGCTCTTTATACATCAACATATTGATAACATTGATGTACGTTCTTACCGTCGTCAAAAAGATCATTTCTGTTTGAAATGTTCTAGTTTGAATTTAGCTAAGCTGTTGCATTGGACATTCATTGGCCGTAACAGCAAAATGAACAACTTAAAAAGCAATTCTGAAAGTCGCGACGGTGACAATCGATAATTTGTTTTTGAAAGATTCTTGTAAAATGACAAGGACTGCGACAGTTGTAGAATTAAGATACAATTACTTTCGAACTGTTTTAGAATGTTATGGTAATTCGGAATTAATTTGCTTATGTACATCATAGTTACAACATTTCAAATTGCTAAATGCCGAAAGCAACTCGTGTTTAACACTTCTTTGAGGTTATAAATATTATGCTAAACGGTTGCGGATAACAAAATACTGTGGTGAACATCTGATTCACACTCAATCATTTGAGCCAAAGATATCAGTTTGGAATATTTTAAATCTTTTTTTATGTGCATGAAAGGTTAAATATGTGTGATAGCCAATTGTCATGATTCCCTTGATGAATTCATTGATGACATACTAAAATCAGGGAAACAATGGAACATAAGAATTGGATAAATTGAGAGCGCTTTTGTTGTTAGAATGAATATTTTGATTATTGCAGCATATATACATCTGAATGGACGGTACGAGGACTCGTTATAACCATTTGATATTGTTGCAATCTACAATACATATGGTACCATATCTTGCAATACTCATCAAAGGCAAAAACGAGAGACGGACAATGAATATTACTTTGCAATTTGAAAATGAAGTCAACATTTATCTTTATTTCAAGTCTGTATGTAGCTGTTCCTGTAGGAAAACGTTATTTCAAAGTTTAAGGTGTAAATCAATTTAAACGTTGCACTCATTGTATATTTATTATTAAGAGAAATAACGTATATCAAACATGTCTAACCTGCTTTGCAAAGTCCTCCAAAAGCCGAATAATTGGTCTTACACTGACAGGAAGCATTAGTGCCAGACGTAGGTTCTTTGCATTCAGCATATTCGTCGCTGCATCCAATATTGGTGGTACAGGAGGAATTCAAGTCTGTCAAGCAAAGGTTTTAAATATTAACTGTTTGCAATATCTGAACGAATCGACAAAGGCCTCGTCTTATTCAGCATGCAGTTAATGTCTAATTTGACGTGTGTTGACACAACAAAGTTATATATAAAGTCAAATATGAATTTAAATACTGAGGTACTAATTAGGAATCTAGAACCTTCTTTTCAAAATGATTTTCTTTCCTCATGCCGCCTGCCAGTTATTGGAGTTCTTCTTCGTAAGCAATCAACGAAAAGCAATATCAAAATGTAATACCATTTCGTCATGCTTATTGTGAAAGCTTTCGTATTCTCACCACAGTAGCGAGATATGTTCATACACATGAACTTAACGTCTTAATGCTTTATATTTGAATTTTTCATAATTTATATCATACTTTATAACTGCATATCAGTTTGGTTTTGTTTTGATGATCCCCGGCACTTCGACATACGTTGAGCATTAAGCGTCAATGCAACTGGACGAAAGTGATGTTCGACGAATATAGTATCTGATCCGAGCTAGAAATATGATAACACTGAATCTCAATGAGACCTCAGCTCCATATCAATCAAAAGTCAAACACAAGTCTAGAACGGTGGAATTGAAACAGATAGCTGTACTGTCTGTTTCAGTTGCTTAATGGATTTGCCTGAGAAATGACTGCACACGTTCATCATCTAGCCTATTGTGTTGCACAAAAGTACATAGAGAAGAGAAGAAATAAATATTCGAATGTTGAAGGTGTGGTCAATGTCAGATAGTGAAGATATAAAACAATACAAATAAACAGTGTTATATCAGTGAGATTAGCGTATAAGACTATCAATGGAAATACACACTTCATTTCCTCTGACGTAATTCATGTTATGATGTAAAAGGGAGAGCAAATCTGACTGTAAAACTGATTCGATTTGTATTGGGAAGGCAGGCTTTAATAATTAGCTCTTTATACATCAACATATTGATAACATTGATATACGTTCTTACCGTCGTCAAAAAGATCATTTCTGTTTGAAATGTTCCAGTTTGAATTTAGTATAGCTGTTGCATTGGACATTCATTGGCCGTAACAGCAAAATGAACAACTTAAAAAGCAATTCTGAAAGTCGCGACGGTGACAATCGACAATTTGTTTTTGAAAGATTCTTGTAAAATGACAAGGACTGCGACAGTTGTAGAATAAAGATACAATTACTTTCGAACTGTTATAGAATGTTATGGTAATTCGGAATTAATTTGCTTATGTACATCGTAGTTACGACATTTCAAATTGCTAACCGCCGAAAGCAACTCGTGTTTAACACATATTTGAGGTTATACATATTATGCTAAACGGTTGCGGATAACAAAATACTGTGCTGAACATCTGATTCACACTCAATCATTTGAGCCAAAGATATCAGTTTGGAATATTTTAAATCTTTTTTTTTATGTGCATGAAAGGTTAAATATGTGTGATAGCCAATTTTCATGATTCCTTTGATGAATTCATTGATGACATACTAAAATCAGGGAAACAATGGAACATAAGAATTGGATAAATTGAGAGCGGTTTTGTTGTTAATTTCAATAAAGTTAAACCTATATGATCTCGTTCAGCCTGACATGATAATTCCGCTTCTTGTCGTGACGCTAAATAGCAAATATCCATAAATACAATATAAATAGCAATTATTTTTGAGTTATCATAAACAGACATGTACGCTCAAAATCTTTTTCAATTTTCAGAATGAATATTTTGATTATTGCAGCATATAAACATCAGGACTCGTTATAACCATTTGATATTGTTGCAATCTACAATACATATGCTACTATATCTTGAAATACTCATCTAAGGCAAAAACGAGAGACGGACAATGAATATTACTTTGCAATTTGAAAATGAAGTCAACATTTATCTTGATTTCAAGTCTGTATGTAGCTGTTCCTGTAGGAAAACGTTATTTCAAAGTTTAAAGAGTAAACAAATTTAAACGTTGCACTCATTGTATATTTATTATTAAGAAATAATGTATATCAAACATGTCTAACCTGCTTTGCAAATTCCTCCAAGAGCCGAATAATTGGTCTTACACTGACAGGTAGCATTAGTGCCAGACGTAGGTTCTTTGCATTCAGCATATTCGTCGCTGCATCCAATATTGGTGGTACAGGATGAATTCAAGTCTGTCAAGCAAAGGTTTTAAATATTAACTGTTTGCAATATCTGAACGAATCGACTAAGGCCTCGTCTTATTCAGCAAGCAGTTAATGTCTAATTTGACGTGTGTTGACACACCAAAGTTATATATAAAGTCAAATATGAATTTAAATACTGAGGTACTAATTAGGAATCTAGAACCTTCTTTTCAAAATGATTTTCTTTCCTCATGCCGCCGGCCAGTTGTTGGAGTTCTTCTTCGTAAACAATCAACGAAAATCAATATCGAAATGTAATACCATTTCGTTTATGCTTATTGTGAAAGCTTTCGTATTCTTATCACAGTGGCGAAATATGTTCATACACATGAACTTAACGTCTTAATGCTTTATATCTGAATTTTTCATAATTTATATCATACTTTATAGCTGCATATCAGTTTGGTTTTGTTTTGATGATCTCCGGCACTTCGACATACGTTGAGCGTTAAGCGTCAATGCAAGTGGAGGAAAGTGATGTTCGACGAATATAATATCTGATCCGAGCTAGAAATATGATAACACTGAATCTCAAAGAGACCTCAGCTCCATATCAATCAAAAGTCAAACACAAGTCTAGAACGGTGGAATTGAAACAGATAGCTGAACTGTCTGTTTCAGTTGCTTAATGGATTTGCCTGAGAAATGACTGCACACGTTCATCATCTAGCCTTTTGTGTTGCACAAAAGTACATAGAGAAGAGAAGAAATAAATATTCGAATGTTGAAGGTGCGGTCAATGTCAGATAGTGAAGATATAAAACAATACAAATAAACAGTGTTATCTCAGTGAGATTAGCGTATATGACTATCAATGGAAATACACACTTCATTTCCTCTGACGTAATTCATGTTATGATGTAAAAGGGAGAGCAAATCCGACTGTAAAACTGATTCGATTTGTATTGGGAAGGCAGGCTTTAATAATTAGCTCTTTATACATCAACATATTGATAACATTGATATACGTTCTTACCGTCGTCAAAAAGATCATTTCTGTTTGAAATGTTCCAGTTTGAATTTAGTTTAGCTGTTGCATTGGACATTCATTGGCCGTAACAGAAAAATGAACAACTTAAAAAGCAATTCTGAAAGTCGCGACGGTGACAATCGACAATTTGTTTTTGAAAGATTGTTGTAAAATGAAAAGGACTGCGACAGTTGTAGAATAAAGATACAATTACTTTCGAACTGTTATAGAATGTTATGGTAATTCGGAATTACTTTGCTTATGTACATCGTAGTTACCACATTTCAAATTGCTAACCGCCGAAAGCAACTCGTGTTTAACACTTCTTTGAGGTTATACATATTATGCTCAACGATTGCGGATAACAAAATACTGTGCTGAACATCTGATTCACACTCAGTCATATGAGCCAAAGATATCAGTTTGGAATATTTTAAATCTTTTTTTTATGTGCATGAAAGGTTAAATATGTGTGATAGTCAATTTTCATGATTCCTTTGATGAATTCATTGATGACATACTAAAATCAGGGAAACAATGGAACATTAGAATTGGATAAATTGAGAGAGGTTTTGTTGTTAATTTCAATAAAGTTAAACTTATACGATCTCATTCAGCCTGACATGATAAGTTCACTTCTTGTCGTGACGCTAAATAGCAAATATCCATAAATACAATATAAATAGCAATTATTTTTGAGTTATCATAAACAGACATGTACGCTCAAAATCTTTTTCAATTTTCAGAATGAATATTTTGATTATTGCAGCATATATACATCTGAATGGACGGTACGAGGACTCGTTATAACCATTTGATATTGTTGCAATCTACAATACATATGCTACCATATCTTGCAATACTCATCTAAGGCAAAAACGAGAAACGGACAATGAATATTACTGTGCAATTTGAAAATGAAGTCAACATTTATCTTGATTTCAAGTCTGTATGTAGCTGTTCCTTTTAGGAAAACATTATTTCAAAGTTTAAAGAGTAAATAAATTTAAACGTTGCACTCATTGTATATTTATTATTAAGAGAAATAACGTATATCAAACATGTCTAACCTGCTTTGCAAGTTCCTCCAAAAGCCGAATAATTGGTCTTACAATGACAGGTAGCATTAGTGCCAGACGTATGTTCTTTGCATTCAGCATATTCGTCGCTGCATCCAATATTGGTGGTACAGGATGAATTCAAGTCTGTCAAGCAAAGGTTTTAAATATTAACTGTTTGCAATATCTGAACGAATCGACTAAGGCCTCGTCTTATTCAGCGAGCAGTTAATGTCTAATTTGACGTGTGTTGACACACCAAAGTTATATATAAAGTCAAATATGAATTTAAATACTGAGGTACTAATTAGGAATCTAGAACCTTCTTTTCAAAATCATTTTCTTTCCTCATGCCGCCGGCCAGTTATTGGAGTTCTTCTTCGTAAGCAATCAACGAAAAGCAATATCAAAATGTAATACCATTTCGTCATGCTTATTGTGAAAGCTTTCGTATTCTCATCACAGTGGCGAAATATGTTCATACACATGAACTTAACGTCTTAATGCTTTATATTTGAATTTTTCATAATTTATATCATACTTTATAGCTGCATATCAATTTGGTTTTGTTTTGTTGATCTCCGGCACTTCGACATACGTTGAGCATTAAGCGTCAATGCAAGTGGAGGAAAGTGATGTTCGACGAATATAGTATCTGATTCGAGCTAGAAATATGATAACACTGAATCTCAGTGAGACCACAGCTCCATATCAATCAAAAGTCAAACACAAGTCTAGAACGGTGGAATTGAAACAGATAGCTGGACTGTCTGTTTCACTTGTTTAATGGATTTGCCTGAGAAATGACTGCACACGTTCATCATCTAGGCTATTGTGTTGCACAAAAGTACATAGAGAAGAGAAGAAATAAATATTCGATTGTTGAAGGTGTGGTCAATGTCAGATAGTGAAGATATAAAACAATACAAATAAACATAGTTATATCAGTGAGATTAGCGTATATGACTATCAATGGAAATACACACTTCATTTCCTCTGAAGTAATTCATGTTATGATGTAAAAGGGAGAGCAAATCCTACTGTAAAACTGATTCGATTTGTATTGGGAAGACAGGCTTTAATAATTAGCTCTTTATACATCAACATATTGATAACATTAATATACGTTCTTACCGTCGTCAGAAAGATCATTTCTGTTTGAAATGTTCCAGTTTGAATTTAGTTTAGCTGTTGCATTGGACATTAATTGGCCGTAACAGCAAAATGAACAACTTAAAAAGTAATTCTGAAAGTAGCGACGGTGATAATCGACAATTTCTTTTTGAAAGATTCTTGTAAAATGAAAAGGACTGCGACATTTGTAGAATAAAGATACAATTACTTTCGAACTGTTATAGAATGTTATGGTAATTCGGAATTAATTTGCTTATGTACATCGTAGTTACGACATTTCAAATTGCTAACCGCCGAAAGCAACTCGTGTTTAACACTTCTTTGAGGTTATACATATTATGCTAAACGGATGCGGATAACAAAATACTGTGCTGAACATCTGATTCACACTCAATCATTTGAGCCAAATATATCAGTTTGGAATATTTTAAAACTTATTTTATGTGCATGAAAGGTTAAATATGTGTGATAGCCAATTTTCATGATTCCTTTGATGAATTCATTGATGACATACTAAAATCAGGGAAACAATGGAACATAAGAATTGGATAAATTGAGAGCGGTTTTGTTGTTAATTTCAATAAAGTTAAACTTATATGATCTCATTCAGCCTGACATGATAAGTTCACATCTTGTCGTGACGCTAAATAGCAAATATCCATAAATACAATATAAACAGCAATTTTTTTTGAGTTATCATAAACAGACATGTACGCTCAAAATCTTTTTCAATTTTCAGAATGAATATTTTGATTATTTCAGCATATATACATCTGAATGGACGGTACGAGGACTCGTTATAACCATTTGATATTGTTGCAATCTACAATACATATGCTACCATATCTTGCAATACTCATCTAAGGCAAAAACGAGAGACGGACAATGAATATTACTTTGCAATTTGAAAATGAAGTCAACATTTATCTTGATTTCAAGTCTGTATGTAGCAGTTGCTGTAGGAAAACGTTATTTCAAAGTTTAAGGAGTAAATCAATTTAAACTTTGCACTCATTTTATATTTATTATTAAAAGAAATAACGTATATCAAACATGTCTAACCTGCTTTGCAAATTCCTCCAAAAGCCGAATAATTGGTCTTACACTGACAGGTAGCATTAGTGCCAGACGTAGGTTCTTTGCATTCAGCATATTCGTCGCTGCATCCAATATTGGTGGTACAGGATGAATTCAAGTCTGTCAAGCAAAGGTTTTAAATATTAACTGTTTGCAATATCTGAACGAATCGACTAAGGCCTCGTCTTATTCAGCAAGCAGTTAATGTCTAATTTGACGTGTGTTGACACACCAAAGTTATATATAAAGTCAAATATGAATTTAAATACTGAGGTACTAATTAGGAATCTAGAACCTTCTTTTCAAAATGATTTTCTTTCCTCATGCCGCCGGCCAGTTATTGGAGTTCTTCTTCGTAAACAATCAACGAAAATCAATATCGAAATGTAATACCATTTCGTTTATGCTTATTGTGAAAGCTTTCGTATTCTTATCACAGTGGCGAAATATGTTCATACACATGAACTTAACGTCTTAATGCTTTATATCTGAATTTTTCATAATTTATATCATACTTTATAGCTGCATATCAGTTTGGTTTTGTTTTGATGATCTCCGGCACTTCGACATACGTTGAGCGTTAAGCGTCAATGCAAGTGGAGAAAAGTGATGTTCGACGAATATAGTATCTGATCCGAGCTAGAAATATGATAACACTGAATCTCAATGAGACCTCAGCTCCATATCAATCAAAAGTCAAACACAAGTCTAGAACGGTGGAATTGAAACAGATAGCTGAACTGTCTGTTTCAGTTGCTTAATGGATTTGCCTGAGAAATGACTGCACACGTTCATCATCTAGCCTTTTGTGTTGCACAAAAGTACATAGAGAAGAGAAGAAATAAATATTCGAATGTTGAAGGTGCGGTCAATGTCAGATAGTGAAGATATAAAACAATACAAATAAACAGTGTTATATCAGTGAGATTAGCGTATATGACTATCAATGGAAATACACACTTCATTTCCTCTGACGTAATTCATGTTATGATGTAAAAGGGAGAGCAAATCCGACTGTAAAACTGATTCGATTTGTATTGGGAAGGCAGGCTTGAATAATTACCTCTTTATACATCAACATATTGATAACATTGATATACGTTCTTACCGTCGTCAAAAAGATCATTTCTGTTTGAAATGTTCCAGTTTGAATTTAGTTTAGCTGTTGCATTGGACATTCATTGGCCGTAACAGAAAAATGAACAACTTAAAAAGCAATTCTGAAAGTCGCGACGGTGACAATCGACAATTTGTTTTTGAAAGATTCTTGTAAAATGAAAAGGACTGCGACAGTTGTAGAATAAAGATACAATTACTTTCGAACTGTTATAGAATGTTATGGTAATTCGGAAATAATTTGCTTATGTACATCGTAGTTACCACATTTCAAATTGCTAACCGCCGAAAGCAACTCGTGTTTAACACTTCTTTGAGGTTATACATATTATGCTAAACGATTGCGGATAACAAAATACTGTGCTGAACATCTGATTCACACTCAGTCATATGAGCCAAAGATATCAGTTTGGAATATTTTAAATCTTTTTTTTATGTGCATGAAAGGTTAAATATGTGTGATAGTCAATTTTCATGATTCCTTTGATGAATTCATTGATGACATACTTAAATCAGGGAAACAATGGAACATTAGAATTGGATAAATTGAGAGAGGTTTTGTTGTTAATTTCAATAAAGTTAAACTTATACGATCTCATTCAGCCTGACATGATAAGTTCACTTCTTGTCGTGACGCTAAATAGCAAATATCCATAAATACAATATAAATAGCAATTATTTTTGAGTTATCATAAACAGACATGTACGCTCAAAATCTTTTTCAATTTTCAGAATGAATATTTTGATTATTTCAGCATATATACATCTGAATGGACGGTACGAGGACTCGTTATAACCATTTGATATTGTTGCAATCTACAATACATATGCTACCATATCTTGCAATACTCATCTAAGGCAAAAACGAGAGACATACAATGAATATTACTTTGCAATTTGAAAATGAAGTCAACATTTATATTGATTTCAAGTCTGTATGTAGCTGTTCCTTTTAGGAAAACGTTATTTCAAAGTTTAAAGAGTAAATAAATTTAAACGTTGCACTCATTGTATATTTATTATTAAGAGAAATAACGTATATCAAACATGTCTAACCTGCTTTGCAAATTCCTCCAAAAGCCGAATAATTGGTCTTACACTGACAGGTAGCATTAGTGCCAGACGTAGGTTCTTTGCATTCAGCATATTCGTCGCTGCATCCAATATTGGTGGTACAGGAGGAATTCAAGTCTGTCAAGCAAAGGTTTTAAATATTAACTGTTTGCAATATCTGAACGAATCGACTAAGGCCTCGTCTTATTCAGCAAGCAGTTAATGTCTAATTTGACGTGTGTTGACACACCAAAGTTATATATAAAGTCAGATATGAATTTAAATACTGAGGTACTAATTAGGAATCTAGAACCTTCTTTTCAAAATGATTTTCTTTCCTCATGCCGCCGGCCAGTTATTGGAGTTCTTCTTCGTAAGCAATCAACGAAAAGCAATATCAAAATGTAATACCATTTCGTCATGCTTATTGTGAAAGCTTTCGTATTCTCATCACAGTGGCGAAATATGTTCATAGACATGAACTTAACGTCTTAATGCTTTATATTTTAATTTTTCATAATTTATATCATACTTTATATCTGCATATCAGTTTGGTTTTGTTTTGTTGATCTCCGGCACTTCGACATACGTTGAGCATTAAGCGTCAATGCAAGTGGAGGAAAGTGATGTTCGACGAATATAGTATCTGATTCGAGCTAGAAATATGATAACACTGAATCTCAGTGAGACCACAGCTCCATATCAATGAAAAGTCAAACACAAGTCTAGAACGGTGGAATTGAAACAGATAGCTGGACTGTCTGTTTCACTTGCTTAATGGATTTGCCTGAGAAATGACTCAACACGTTCATCATCTAGGCTATTGTGTTGCACAAAAGTACATAGAGAAGAGAAGAAATAAATATTCGATTGTTGAAGGTGTGGTCAATGTCAGATAGTGAAGATATAAAACAATACTAATAAACATAGTTATATCAGTGAGATTAGCGTATATGACTATCAATGGAAATACACACTTCATTTCCTCTGACGTAATTCATGTTATGATGTAAAAGGGAGAGCAAATCCTACTGTAAAACTGATTCGATTTGTATTGGGAAGGCAGGCTTTAATAATTAGCTCTTTATACATCAACATATTGATAACATTAATATACGTTCTTACCGTCGTCAGAAAGATCATTTCTGTTTGAAATGTTCCAGTTTGAATTTAGTATAGCTGTTGCATTGGACATTCATTGGCCGTAACAGCAAAATGAACAACTTAAAAAGCAATTCTGAAAGTCGCGACGGTGACAATCGACAATTTGTTTTTGAAAGATTCTTGTAAAATGAAAAGGACTGCGACAGTTGTAGAATAAAGATACAATTACTTTCGAACTGTTATAGAATATTATGGTAATTCGGAATTAATTTCCTTATGTACATCGTAGTTACCACATTTCAAATTGCTAACCGCCGAAAGCAACTCGTGTTTAACACTTCTTTGAGGTTGTACATATTATGCTAAACGATTGCGGATAACAAAATACTGTGCTGAACATCTGATTCACACTCAGTCATTTGAGCCAAAGATATCAGTTTGGAATATTTTAAATCTTTTTTTTTATGTGCATGAAAGGATAAATATGTGTGATAGTCAATTTTCATGATTCCTTTGATGAATTCATTGATGATATACTAAAATCAGGGAAACAATGGAACATAAGAATTGGATAAATTGAGAGCGGTTTTGTTGTTAATTTCAATAAAGTTAAACTTATATGATCTCATTCAGCCTGACATGATAAGTTCACTTCTTGTCGTGACGCTAAATAGCAAATATCCATAAATACAATATAAATAGCAATTATTTTTGAGTTATCATAAACAGACATGTACGCTCAAAATCTTTTTCAATTTTCAGAATGAATATTTTGATTATTTCAGCATATATACATCTGAATGGACGGTACGAAGACTCGTTATAACCATTTGATATTGTAGCAATCTACAATACATATGCTACCATATCTTGCAATACTCATCTAAGGCAAAAACGAGAGACGGACAATGAATATTACTTTGCAATTTGAAAATGAAGTCAACATTTATCTTGATTTCAAGTCTGTATGTAGCACTTCCTGTAGGAAAACGTTATTTTAAAGTTTAAGGAGTAAATCAATTTAAACGTTGCACTCATTGTATATTTATTATTAAAAGAAATAACGTATATCAAACATGTCTAACCTGCTTTGCAAATTCCTCCAAAAGCCGAATAATTGGTCTTACACTGACAGGTAGCATTAGTGCCAGACGTAGGTTCTTTGCATTCAGCATATTCGTCGCTGCATCCAATATTGGTGGTACAGGAGGAATTCAAGTCTGTCAAGCAAAGGTTTTAAATATTAACTGTTTGCAATATCTGAACGAATCGACTAAGGCCTCGTCTTATTCAGCAAGCAGTTAATGTCTAATTTGACGTGTGTTGACACACCAAAGTTATATATAAAGTCAAATATGAATTTAAATACTGAGGTACTAATTAGGAATCTAGAACCTTCTTTTCAAAATGATTTTCTTTCCTCATGCCGCCGGCCAGTTATTGGAGTTCTTCTTCGTAAGCAATCAACGAAAATCAATATCAAAATGTAATACCATTTCGTTTATGCTTATTGTGAAAGCTTTCGCATTCTTATCACAGTGGCGAAATATGTTCATACACATGAACTTAACGTCTTAATGCTTCATATCTGAATTTTTCATAATTTATATCATACTTTATAGCTGCATATCAGTTTTGTTTTGTTTTGATGATCTCCGGCACTTCGACATACGTTGAGCATTAAGCGTCAATGCAAGTGGAGGAAAGTGATGTTCGACGAATATAGTATCTGATCCGAGCTAGAAATATGATAACATTGAATCTCAATGAGACCTCAGCTCCATATCAATTCAAAAGTCAAACACAAGTCTAGAACGGTGGAATTGAAACAGATAGCTGAACTGTCTGTTTCAGTTGCTTAATGGATTTGCCTGAGAAATGACTGCACACGTTCATCATCTAGCCTTTTGTGTTGCACAAAAGTACATAGAGAAGAGAAGAAATAAATATTCGAATGTTGAAGGTGTGGTCAATGTCAGATAGTGAAGATATAAAGCAATACAAATAAACATTGTTATATCAGTGAGATTAGCGTATATGACTATCAATGGAAATACACACTTCATTTCCTCTGACGTAATTCATGTTGTGATGTAAAAGGGAGAGCAAATCCGACTGTAAAACTGATTCGATTTGTATTGGGAAGGCAGGCTTTAATAATTAGCTCTTTATACATCAACATATTGATAACATTGATATACGTTCTTACCGTCGTCAAAAAGATCATTTCTGTTTGAAATGTTCCAGTTTGAATTTAGTTTAGCTGTTGCATTGGACATTCATTGGCCGTAACAGCCATATGAACAACTTAAAATGCAATTCTGAAAGTCGCGACGGTGACAATCGACAATTTGTTTTTGAAAGATTCTTGCAATATGAAAAGGACTGCGACAGTTGTAGAATAAAGATACAATTACTTTCGAACTGTTATAGAATGTTATGGTAATTCGGAATTAATTTGCTTATGTACATCGTAGTTACCACATTTCAAATTGCTAACCGCCGAAAGCAACTCGTGTTTAACACTTCTTTGAGGTTATACATATTATGCTAAACGATTGCGGATAACAAAATACTGTGCTGAACATCTGATTCACACTCAGTCATTTGAGCCAAAGATATCAGTTTGGAATATTTTAAATCTTTTTTTTTATGTGCATGAAAGGTTAAATATGTATGATAGTCAATTTTCATGATTCCTTTGATGAATTCATTGATGACATACTAAAATCAGGGAAACAATGGAACATAAGAATTGGATAAATTGAGAGCGGTTTTGTTGTTAATTTCAATAAAGTTAAACTTATATGATCTCATTCAGCCTGACATGATAAGTTCACTTCTTGTCGTGACGCTAAATAGCAAATATCCATAAATACAATATAAATAGCAATTATTTTTGAGTTATCATAAACAGACATGTACGCTCAAAATCTTTTTCAATTTTTAGAATGAATATTTTGATTATTTCAGCATATATACATCTGAATGGACGGTACGAGGACTCGTTATAACCATTTGATATTGTTGCAATCTACAATACATATGCTACCATATCTTGCAATACTCATCTAAGGCAAAAACGAGAGACGGACAATGAATATTACTTTGCAATTTGAAAATGAAGTCAACATTTATCTTGATTTCAAGTCTGTATGTAGCAGTTCCTGTAGGAAAACGTTATTTCAAAGTTTAAGGAGTAAATCAATTTAAACGTTGCACTCATTGTATATTTATTATTAAGAGAAATAATGTATATCAAACATGTCTAACCTGCTTTGCAAATTCCTCCAAAAGCCGAATAATTGGTCTTACACTGACAGGTAGCATTAGTGCCAGACGTAGGTTCTTTGCATTCAGCATATTCGTCGCTGCATCCAATATTGGTGGTACAGGATGAATTCAAGTCTGTCAAGCAAAGGTTTTAAATATTAACTGTTTGCAATATCTGAACGAATCGACTAAGGCCTCGTCTTATTCAGCAAGCAGTTAATGTCTAATTTGACGTGTGTTGACACACCAAAGTTATATATAAAGTCAAATATGAATTTAAATACTGAGGTACTAATTAGGAATCTAGAACCTTCTTTTCAAAATGATTTTTTTTCCTCATGCCGCCGGCCAGTTATTGGAGTTCTTCTTCGTAAGCAATCAACGAAAAGCAATATCAAAATGTAATACCATTTCGTTTATGCTTATTGTGAAAGCATTCGTATTCTTATCACAGTGGCGAAATATGTTCATACACATGAACTTAACGTCTTAATGCTTTATATCTGAATTTTTCATAATTTATATCATACTTTATAGCTGCATATCAGTTTGGTTTTGTTTTGATGATCTCCGGCACTTCGACATACGTTGAGCACTAAGCGTCAATTCAAGTGGAGGAAAGTGATGTTCGACGAATATAGTATCTGATCCGAGCTAGAAATATGATAACACTGAATCTCAATGAGACCTCAGCTCCATATCAATCAAACGTCAAACACAGGTCTAGAAAGGTGGAATTGAAACTGATAGCTGTACTCTGTTTCAGTTGCTTAATGGATTTGCCTGAGAAATGATTGCACACGTTCATCATCTAGCCTATTGTGTTGCACAAAAGTACATAGAGAAGAGAAGAAATAAATATTCGAATGTTGAAGGTGTGGTCAATGTCAGATAGTGAAGATATAAAACAATACAAATAAACAGTGAACAGCTTCCGATTTCACTTGAGCTTTTCCAGTAACTCAAATCAGGCCTCTGCTGTAGTCTAAAATCTCTTATCCCAAAGTAGAAAAGGCACATAATGAGAATCTTTGAAGAGCTTTTGATCAATATATAGTATATAACTATTCAATGGCTTTACTGTCTGTGGAAGGAGCTAGGCAGGTTTTAAATTAGTTAAAATTTGGCTAAGGATTCCTGTTGCCATACTCAGTGAGGCTGGTACACAACTAATGTTCTTTTAGCCTAATTTGGCTAATTCCTACAACGCTGTTCTTCACACTCTTAGGTTGAAACCAAATCTTGGCTAAATGAATTCTTAGCCAACATTTGGCTAAGGATTCCTGTTGCCATACTCAGTGAGGCTGGTACACAACTAATGTCCTTTTATCCCAATTTGGCCAATTCCTACAAAGCTGTTCTTCACACTCTTAGGTTGAAACCAAATCTTGGCTAAATGAATGCTACACATTTGCCTTTCAAATGGATTTAACAAGTGGTTTTTCCATGTACATAATAGTGATGTTGGTGAGAAAAATACTCACCCATAGTATAAATAATAATAATAATACTAATAATAATAATAATGAGGACTTTGTATAGCACCTAATCTTTAGAAGCTCTAAGCATTTTACAACATCTATAATGATTTGACTACAAAAAAAACACATGAAACTATAAAGCAAAAAAAACATGCTGAAAATATTTAAGGTAGGAAACAACATTTAGTCTTTAAGTTTGCTTTTGCAGTTGACATGTTTTTCAGAGTTTTAAGAGACTCTTAAAAGGGCTTACAGTGTCTTTGTGTCTAATTTCATTTAGCAATTCATTCCAGGTTGTTGGGCCCTGGTATGCAAATGAATGTTGTACATATGACTTCGTTTTCATAGTGGGAATAATGAGTATATGATTGCCAGAAGAAGATCATAAGTATCTTGCTGGTTTGTACACATGGGAGAGGCCAGATAGGTAATACTGGACTGGAGTCCATCAGTGAAATGTAGCAGTCATTGTATGGTACAGAGCAGTGGGGAGGTTTGCTTTATAGAGATGTGTGTTCTGATCATGTTACTCTAACATGGCACAGTGTTAGTACATAATGTACATTAAGCATAAAATCCACATACAATGACAGTGCTAGGGCCTTACTTGTTAGAGTTGGGTTAGAAATAAATCAGTGAATGAAATGACTCTGTATTTTTATCACACCAATGATTTTCGTCATTAAAATTGATTTAATCAAACTAGTATTTCGGCAAAAATTGTTAAACCTACAAACTTTATCAAGTATTTAACAGGGCGATGGACCAACAGGAAGATGGATGTGTACAAAATCTAGAGAAAACCAAACTATTAAAACAAATGTTTAAATATATAACAAATTTTATTATTAAAGAACATATGACTGAAATGGTGTACATTGTAACAACTTTTACTTTAACATACAAGATCTCTTTTCAATAAGTCTTTTTATACCTATCGGCAATGTTCTTGAAGCAGGAAGTTGAAATTCCCCTGGTAAAATATTGCTGACTGATATTGTCAGCTATTTACATGATGTCAGTGACACCTTAAATTGCTTTGTTCTGTATAATCTAATTGTAATCTCAGCAGGTGCAACTTCCATGACCTGACCGATTTGAATGATAGTTGCATCTGCAAGGTACAAAACATGTCTCCCAACATCATATCTTCTTCTATCTGCTCGTTCAGCTCGATGTCTGCCTGAGACTTGTTGGGTTATGTATACCTGAAAAATTTGGATCAGTAATTTTTAAATGAATTTTATTTATTTTAAACTAAACTAAGCAAGTCTTTTGAATGATTGTTTTATTGTCATAATAGAAGAAATTAATATAAAAAATAATAAATAATGTTCAAATGTCATTGCAATTTAGTTGGAAAATTAACACTCAGATTCTTCTTTTTAAATATCATAATAGGTATCATAATTCTGTGAGATATAATTGAGAGTTGCAGATTCAATTTTCATTTATTCTTGCTAAATCAACTTTCCAACTCATCATAAACCATTAGAAGTTTACTGGCACATTTTATTTGAAACATTAAATCATTGTATCTGTATTGTATCAATATTACATAATTGTTTCAATGTAACAGTCTTCAGAGGAAATATTTTGAAGTATTCACTCAGGCGCTTTTATAACTGGTATTTTCAAGTTTAACATGACATTTCATTTAAAAGGAGAAGTTGAACAAACTATTTATTTGCTTCTTATAAAATATCCATAAAACAATGTATGTCTTTCAGAGATAAATGTTTAGGTACTAAACCATGTTTATTTTGGAACAATTGCCCATTACATTTGACTGTAGTGTTTCATGAGAACAGATATTTGTTTGGAAAATGTACTCTTCAGTTTGTCCAGATGACTAAGTAATGATTAAAATCTTTAAAAGAACACTATATATATATATATATATATATATATATATATATATATATATATATATATATATATATATATATATATATATATATATATATATATATATATATATATATATAATTTGGTCATCTACATATCCATAAAATAAGTGTTCTACATCTCCCTCCCCCACTCAAGTAAATTCATATTTTTAAAACTGATTTGAATTGTATTAAAAATAGGTCTGGTCATAAACACATACCGAAAATCATACATGTTTATTTATATTTGTCCAAAATCTGATGAGCATCTATGACAGCTAGATTTTGATATAAACTACGTCTCAAATGTTAAAGGACTGATTTAACATTTAAATATGGCTTAAATTGTGTACAACTCTTTTTATCTGATTTCTGACGCATATAACATTCCTTCAGATTTAAATTTGTCAGATTTATGGTGTTATTGTAATGGTGCTGATGGATATGACAGTTTCAATGATAACACTAATCTTGTTGTGTACAAGGAAGGTGTCTGAAAATAACAAATATGACTTTATATTCCATACATACCTGCATACAGTCTTGTCATTGACATTGAAAGTCTGTGTTTTTGTATGCTTATATGTCACTGCACATTCTCGGATGATGCTAATGAGTACTGTCATCCGTTTAGGTCCTTCAGGTAGTATATGCAATTTTTGTCGCCAGACTAAAATGTCCTCCATTGTAAAGTTGTCATTGCAATGACTATTGCACCCACATGCCACAGATTTTTCCTTTTCAATGAAAGTTAAATCTAATGCAGCTCTTCTTCTTTTCACATTGAAATCTGCAACATATGGCATTTGAAATTGTCTTCAGAATTTAGTATGCAGACAGATTTTAAAACAAACATTAATGTTATGCATATGATGACGCTAGTAATTTTGTGATGTTTTCATACTAATGCATATATTTAAACTGCTTAATAAGTTGTATCTTTCTGTTTTTCTTTTAATATAATTAAGATACAGAGCTTTATTAAGATTCAAAGAAGATTTACTGAAAAAGTCAAATAAAATTAGAAGAATTAAGTAATGATACTAAAATGATTTTAATGCAGGAAAATCAGGGCACTTAAATAATTAAGCATATAAACATCCATAACTAATTAGCCTCAAAGTTATTTTGGTGGAGTAGGTGAATAATGCATGACTGAAATGAAAATATATTTCACTCTACCATTTCAGTACTTTGTTTCCATGCTTTAAGTTTGTAATCTAAGTGGCAATTACTGTAGTAGTAGTAGTAGTAGTAGTAGTAGTAGTTGCTGTTCTTGCTGTGTAACAAATACAAATTGTAATTTACCTAAATTAGACATACAAGATGACAACCGTTTCTGAACAAATCTTGTTGCTGGGAGACCGATATCTGCAAGATAAAAAAATAAGTCTCAACCTGTTAGTTCTTGCTGCAGTCTTTAATTCACCTAACATACCTTTTAAAAGTTACGCAACTATCATTCTGAGTTTTCTTTTCCTACTGCTGATGATAACTAAATATTTGAATGCATTTATGCCAATAGCATTTTACTTATAAAAATACTGATATCAAGAGTATATTCTCTATTATTTTAAAAGAAATACATAGTAATTATTCAAGTAGAAATCTGGACCAGAGAACTGTTGATAGCCAGTAAGTGTTAGGCTCAATAATCAAAATGAATTCCATCAGTGGTCACCAGGCAGGAATCTTGTGATGGAAACTAAAAATACTATTAATTTTTTTTTTAAATCTTTGCAGTGAACTGAAAGATACATAATTCCATTTTGTTAATGCATTTTCCATCAGAATCTGAATCTGATTTATGTTCAAAAATTGCTGTTAAAATAAAATCTACTGGTGTAGGAGTGAATATCTTTAGTCAAAATATGTAAATCTACTGGTCTGAAATCTTTTACATGTAATGCTAATAATATCTTTAGAAAATTTTACACTTAAATTTGATAAAATGTAATACATGCTCATAGGGTCAACTTCACAGCATAAATTTACAAAACTATGCCAAATTTAATTCATACTGAGTATGCTCTGATTAGATGTGGGCTATGCTTACTGAATGGAATAAAAATCCCTGAATAGTTTAATAAAAGTACATAATACTAATAGATAATTTAACATAATATAACTATGTACTATTGTTTATATTCTGTTTATTTTATTAACCTATAGAATGTTTACAAATTAGCAATTTAAATCTATACACACCTTTGTTGAACTCATTTCCAAGAAGTTTTCTGTGTAAGTCCTTGTCCATTCTCTTCACACTTTGGACATATCAGTTGAACTTCTCTGGTTGCAAGAAAACTAACCTTATTTAAACTGCTGTAACTGGTTGAATGCCTTCTACCAGTTCTGCCTCTATCAAGGCTATTACATGCCCAGCAGGCAGCTTTTAAGCACTCAGAAAGATCAATGAAAACCTGTCATGATCAAAGGAATTTTACACCAAGACCATGGCCTGGAGAGAGCCAAAAACTGACTCAAAAATAAGGCACTTGGTTTTATGAATTGTGTTACTTGTCCAGCTATCATAGTAGAGTATGCAAACTCCATGATAATAAAAATTCAAAATTGTTAGATGTTTAAATCTCCTATATTTATAGGCATATCCTTAATGACAGCTTCTGTGTAGACTGAAAAGCCAAAAGTTATGGCATTTTCTGTCATTCCAAGTGTTTGAAATGTTTTCAATATGGCACCAAAGAATCTGGTGCAAATTTCAGTAACCTTATTTTAAGTCTTTACTTTTTTCATTTGAAAAAAGGATCAGCTTTCTAAATATTTTGTAAAGTAAATTATTGCATCCACTATCAACTAATCCTAGCCAACCAGACACACAGAGATATATCATATTCCACCTATTTCCATCAAAGTTGTGTATTGTGAGTCTTTCATGATGAATTTAGATAAATACTACTAAGCTCATGAATATATGGGGGAAATTATCACTGAGAATAACCTTAAACTAATCATCATCAATTAAGTTATCATGGATGGAATATCCTCAGATATTATATATTAATCACAATAATGTAGATCAAGTATTATCTTAATAGTATAGTTTTACTGTTCCAGAATTTGTTTCATTACAGCCCATTCAAAACTTGGACATGATGTCTTTTTAATCATATAATTTACACAACTGCAGCTAGACAATACAAATATATGTGCTGCTCTTTAGCTTTGGAGGCAACACAGATAACAATAGCATGATCCTATTTCCATTCATGTTTTCAACCTTAAACAGTTAACCAACCCACCAATAAACATCGTCACATTTTAGACTGAAGTCTTCATAGACCTGATTATAATATTATATGGTCCATCCTTGTATCCCACGAACTTGCATCAGATAACTACTGCATTATATGCTATCTGAATGTATCAGTTCCTTCACCTTTACTTGCTATTGAAAGACACCTCAATATGATAAATAGAACCAAACTAATGCATGACATCCAAGCGAACCTAACAACTTGCTTACCTCCTACAGTAGAAGAACTCGATAACTGCATGTGTTCATTGCTTGAAAACATCTCAGCCATCAAGTGCAGAGTATCAATTCAAAGGTGTTCTCCATGGTATAGCAGTGTTAGGGACCAGCTTTGCACCATTACAAAAGACCACTGTGAAGTGGAGAAGCTTTGACTTTCCAGCAGACTCACTTTCATAAGCTAATCTATGAAGCTGCCAAGAAGAATGTCACAAACATAGTCCATTTAGCCAAATTATCCCACTACAGTATTTCAGCGACAACAATTAGCAGCACATGGATTAATTTCTGATAGTTGTGATGATGAGTGCACCAAAGTCGTGTGAACTTGATCTAATTCCAACATCACTGCTGCTTGAGTGCTTCGATCCAATATTGCCTTTACTAACTGATGTTATTAAAACCTCTCTCTCATCAGAGGAATTCCTATTATTTTTCAAAACTGCCAGTATAAAACCTTCTGCTGAAGTAACTAACATTCAACCTTAATGCTTTAAAGAACTACCGACCAGTTTCCAATCTCCCGTTCATATAAAAAATCTTAGAAAAAGTTGTTCTGACCCAACATGTATCTCATCTGAATTCGAACAGTCTTTATAGCAATGTACAGTCTGCATATCTCTCCTGCCACAGTACTGAAACTACACTTCTGAAAGTAGTTAATGGCATTCTCTCTGCTTTGGATAGCGGAAAGATTACATTCCACACACTCCATGATTTGTCTTCAGCATTTGACACAACAGACCATGATATATTAATTCAATGTAAAATGCATGTATTTGTCATTCACAACACAGCCGTTTTTTGGTTCAAGTCTTACTTAGTCAACAGGACACAAATTGTATCTGCCAATCTTACACTCAAGCCCAGTTGATGTATGTTGTGGTGCTCCACAGGGGTCTGTTCTTGGACCTGTTCGCTTCATTCAATACACTCAGCCACTGTCAAGTGACATAGATCATCATCCAGTGTTTCACCAATTGTACACTGATGACAACCAAATATACAAGTCTAGCCACACAACTCAAGTTGATTCTGCCTTCCAAGGAGTAGAGAGGTCAAAAAGACAGTACACAACCTAGGTGTTACTCTGGTCAGTTACTCTCACATTGCAGCAACATGTCATGAACATAGGAAAGGCTGCTTATCTTAAGCTGAGATGCATCAGCTCCATTCACAAATATCTTTCAGTTGATGCCACTAAAACACTTTTCTTCATCAGTACTTTCAAGACTCAACTATTGTAACTCAATTATGTCTGTTTCATCTCAATATCTGCTCCAGAAATGTCAAAAAGCTCAAAACACAACATGCTTGAATCATGCTTAGAGTACCATGATCAGAGCACACCTAAAAATATTTTGAGCTTTTTTATTTTCTAATTTCATAGTGTTTTGCTTTTTGTAGTACAATGTAATATCATTATATATGTTGTAAAGTGCTTAGAGCTTCTAGGCATAATGCAAAGTCCTCATTATTATTATTATTATTATTATCATTTGTTTTTGTCATCTTCTATGCAAAGCAGAGTCAATTATAAATCTCTCTTGACTGTTTAAAAGGACTTTTTAATTATTTTATTAAATTATGAACTTTAACCTGGAAAGCAAGCAACCTATCTTCCCATATGTGAAAAAGCTTCGAGCCTTGTATTGTTTATATACTTGTATGGTGCCCTGTTATAAAGTTCTGGTGTTTATATGATATGAACAATTCAACCTAATTTTTTTCACAACCCGTATCAATGTTGAGTTTATAGTGTTCGCATTGTTATAGTTGAGATGAGCAGTTGAGAAAAAAAATAAAGTCACACGTGTATTTATAAAAGGAATTAATTTTATAATTTATCTGCAATCAATATTTATCAACACATTGCATTGAAGACAGTAGTGCAGTGGATACTCAGCCATGGGTGTAAACATAATAACATATTTCTCTAACAGGTGTTGAAGTTAACTACAGATTGTACACACTTTTCAAAGTAATTTTTCAACCAATTGATCTGATTGCTACATGTGCTTCTACTGGTAATTTCATAATGCCTAATTATCATACATGATAATTTATTTTCTTATCATTTAAATATTAAAATAAGCCTATGGTGCATTTGATAAGTAGATTATTAACATATAATTCATAACATTATCAGACCCACTTTAAAATTACATTTGTTACATGAATTTACATGTCAAGATTATTAAAATATACATCTACAGTCCTTTCAAATATTGTTCAATCAAGATTCAGTTAGTTACTCATTCAGCTACCAAAAAATTAGCCAATGAGAATTGTGGTGAATGTTATATGCATACAAAATTTGCACCAAGATCTGTACATTTAATCTTTTCCCTTGTGCTCAAATTTGATGAATTATGATTATGTCAGTGTACTGCTTTGTCCGATCATATGGATATATGAAAATCCCTTTTAATATCTTGACTTTGTTGTGACATGCATATAAAGTTATATTTTAAAAATTGTAGAAATTTTCAGCTAAACCAAATCCAAATAATGAAATAATCTAGGATCCATAACTTTGGTAAGAGACTGTTAGCTGCAAGCAAGTGGTCCATAGGGCATCATCAAAGGCTTGTTTGGCTATGAAGCCTTGCCATCATGATTAGATTATTCAAATGTGTAATTGACGATGCTGTCCCAAGTGATTTTGGCTGTGAAATTTTAATTAGAGATGGTGATAATCAGGATGACCCTTGTTACATGTCCAACTGTTAGCACTGGGCTACATGAAAGGAAAATCAAAATGAAACTTGAACAGTAAAATTTTGTTCCAAATTTCTTGTGTTCCAAGTACTTTTTGAGTTTCTTCAAAATAGTTATTGAAGAGCCACTGTGGGTTAGATACTTAGGTAATAAATAAATGGTGGATTATTATACTGTCATAACAAACATTATAATACTCATCCATTATTTATTTAAAAGATAGGTAGATAGATATGTAGGTAGGTGGGTAGATTAAATCAAGATAATAAATTTAATGTCTCACATAGAAATACATGCAGAATGCAAATGATTTTCAAAGTGTGCAATTAATGAAATTGTGAGAGTCTGTCTTTAGCAAATTGTGGGAAGTAAAATCCCAAAATGATTCAATATGTGATTCTTTCTTATTGTTCATTTTGCCCTCAATATATTTGACCCATTAACATAGTTTTGTGAAAATTGGTGTAGTGATGCATATTTCATGATATATGCTTATTTTCATCAGTTATATATTTCAAAATTCTAAAGTTTTTTTAATTTATCAAACGGTGTTAAAAAGAAGTTTTTATTTTAATATTTTGGTCCTTTCCAAAACACACCAAAAAATATAAGGAACAGTTATCATATGTTTACTTTTGTTCACATTTTTTTTTCATTCACACATTCTCATACATTTTCAGTGATCTGTTGCTAGATAATAAATTATATATACTGATAAAACACACATATTAATGAATAATTATTAACTTCACAAATTACTTTCATTAATTGTTCAATACATTTCAAAGTTCAATTCACCATGTCAAAATATGTAAAGATTTGTAAATGTCATGATGCAACAACAAAAAAGAAACAAACGAATTTGAATTTCACATTCAAGCAGGCACTCACCCGTTATTATGTACTTTTGAGAGAGTAGTGTATATTAGGTGAAGTTGTTTGCATAGAAGCTACTTTGCTGTAATGTGGCTGACATTTCATTGAAAAGAATATCTATTGGTAAGCCAAAAGCAACAAACTTTTCTCTAATATCAAGTAAACAACATGAAGTATACTAACAGGCCATATCATTTTAAGTACATAAGATATTTTAACTAAAATGAAATTCTACAGAACAAAGTTCTTAAATCTGAAAAGGATAAGTTACCCAATTTTGTGTAAAAACAACAAGGATGACAGTTGCAAAATACTCTTATTTGATGACTGGATATTTGGTTTACTATTTCTTTAATATTTTTGCATTTCTATTTCTATCAACTTTATTAAATGACCTTTGATTGTTTGTGTTATTTTTTATTTCAGAAATGACCTTCGCTCTTTCTATTTATTTTTTCTCTCTCTTAATGACAATATATGAACTTTCTTTTTATATATAAATAAGCCTTAAAAATAAAATGTTCACTATCAAATAGAATATCTCAGCAAATCCTAGAAGTAATGTAATGATCAATATCAGATATAAGAATTTTATAATAAAGGCAGCCGATGACTCATTGAGAATTGCCTCTATGAACAATAATAATAATAATAATAATAATAATAATAATAATAATAATAATAATAATGCTTTATTTATAGAGGGTGACTCATCAGTAAAGGAATATTCTCCCTTGAGGCCCTCTTAAGGAGAGTATGAAAATGCACCTTATATGAAGATAGCAATAATTAGTGAGGGGCCCAGAGTGGCCGAGTGGTCTAAAGCACTGTCCGTTACATATCACTGCCATATCACCTCTGTCTGCGTGTGTTCAAGCCTAAGATTCGGCTAATGTAGTTATGTGAGTAAGCTTGCCGGTAGCTTCTCGTGGGTCAGTGGTTCTTTCCGGGGGGTTTCCAGGTTCTTCCTCCACCATTAATACTGGCCGCCATGTATAGCCTATATTGTGCTTAAAAATGGCGTTAAACCATACAAAACAAAACTAACAATAATTAGTGTCAGTCTACACAGAAGCTGTCATTAAGGAAATACCTATAAATATAGGTATGATCATCATCTATAATAAAGACATGCATGCTCATGATATCTCTTTTTAAGTACTCTAATATTTTCAGCCGATTTTACATGTAGTGGAAACTTATTCGATACAACTGTACCAGAATATTGAAAACTCTTTGAATTGCTCTGTTCATGGTTTTTGGTACTAGAAGTTTTCCATGTGATATTGATCCCAACTGGTATTTTGTTGAAAAATGCCTGACCAAGTCCTGAAGATATTCTAGTGCAGTTCCATGTAGACATTTATATAAAAGAACTGCCTTGTGAAAAATCTATCCTGTCATATTGCTATGGGTTGGAGATGTAATGAATTACCTGAAGAAAATGAGGAATACTCAATATATCTATTAAAATATACACATTTTACTAAATGACAGGAGACATATTAGATCATCTTGGAGTTACCAATATATCATTTCTTTTGCATTCAGATTCAAGGGGAGAAGCTATTGTATTGAGCAATAACTTTAAGTTGCCTATACACAGACGCAAAGTAGATGCAAACAGCAACAATATACTTTTAGATACTTCAGTTCAAAATTACACGTTCAAACTTATGAACATTAATTGTCCTAATTGATGTTTATGACGAATGTATTCAAATTTATTTCTGATGAGAAAATAATATAGATTCAAAAAGATCCACTTGGAGAAAGAATAAACCTATCAAGCGGGCAAGGTTAGATTTCTTCCTAGTGTCAGAAACTTTTATTACAATGGTAATTGTTTAATTTTCAAAGATTGCTATTAAGGGAAAATACGTATTTAAAATAATAGCAGAATTTAATTGCTTTCAAATGAGTAACAACCATAGTTACTTTATAAAACTTGTAATGAGTGAATGCTTAATGTGCATATATGTATTGGTACATATATGTATATAAGTGGAAATTCTTACAATAAATTTACTTTTCTTCGGCTCTCTCTTCTCATAGCTAATATTCTGTAATGAGTTTAGAATTATATAATATTTCGTACTAATGTTAACAACTATTCTCTGTAAAGTTATGAACATTTATAATTAACTGTGAAGAAGTCATGGGTTGGATCCGACCAACTGCTGGCGTTGCATGGGAAATAGTACAAAAACAAAAATACAATGTCTACTGTATGAAAGTAGACAAGTCATATATATATGTACATGATAAATTCTGGTACATATAATTATTTCATTGATAATAAATTAGCACAATAAAAGATGGCATACATAGGCATGGTTTTGATTGTGTATTAATTAATAAAACATTGATAAGTTTATAAATATTTGCACTGCTATAAATATCTTTATATTAATTACATCAAAGTCCATAGGATAGAGAGATAATAATGTCTTAAAGACAGTAATCTAAAGAGAACAATATGTCTTAAAGTTGTAGATTTTTCATATTCGAACATTATTTCAGCTTTTATATTTTCTATTTTTAGAAACATTAAACACATTTAATTTATATTTAATCATCTGCAATTTGTTCTCAGTCGCTTATGATAAGATTTGTTAACCCAATCATGAACATAATTATTCAAAGGAATATTATGTTTTTCCCAATTCTTGGATGAGTTACTTATTTTTCTAATTGGTAACATATTGCACACTTTATGTGTGGAAGCAGAAATGATTTTTGATACCATATAGTACTGCATAGAAGGGACTTAATCGGTGTCACATAATATCCCATGGTTAAGTACCACTGTAAGACATGCCTCCAAATTAGACTGCACCCAACATTTTAGAATGATAAAAAAATAGTACTAATATGCTATAAAAATGGGACACTAATGGTGCTTTAAAAATAGGATAACCATATTTGATTTGACAGTTTAGGCACCTTAACGTCGTGGTTTTATTTAAAAAGGTCTCAAAATATCCATGATTTTAGATATGTTGGATGACAAGCTGGTGTTCATTATACATAAGTCTTGCTTGTGTCATAAAGACCAAATCCCCTTCCCTCCTAACAATTTCCATGGTAACAATTTAGCCAGGTGATTTTCTTCCTGCAGGAAAAAAATCAGCCCTGACACCCTCACTCCCTCCCTCTCTTTCTCTCGCCCTCTCTCTCTCTCTCTCTCTTTACGCCTCTCTTTCCTTCATAAAACTGCCTTTTTTCTTATTTCTCTCTTTATCTTCTTGTATCTTTCTTCTTCTTCTTCTCTCTCTCTCTCGTCTTTGTCTTTATGTTTCTTTTTTCTGTATTCCTCTTTTTCTTTTCTGTCTTCCTCTTGTGTTCCTCTCACTTCCACACTGTTTTTATGGCTCTCATCTGTCTTACGCTCTTCTTCAAATATCAGTCTTTCTCTATTGCTTAATCTCTCTCTCTTCTCACTTCTTTCATCCACTGCAAATTGTATGAGGTGAGGGTAATTGTATGCTTTAAGCTACAAGCGAAGACAGCTTCAAAATTTCCTGAAATAGTATTGTCAGACATGTGCTCCACAATGATTACTAAATCACTTAGAAATTACCACAAAAACAATGTAAATAAGTATTTACAGGACAGGAATAAGGAAACAAATAATGTGTGGGCAGAAGATGCCAAGATTATGAGTGCATGAGGTACTCATCATATTTTTTCTTGGACACTTTCACTCACTCTAGATTTTTTTTACAAAACCTTGCAAATGACCATGTGTGTGTGTGTGTGTATTTTGGATTTTTATATTTAGTTTAAAGTGATGTACACAACTCATGCATAGCCCTGCAGACATGTAACATCATGTCCCACCCAGTCACATTATCCTGGCACCAGGCCAACCATTCTCAGAACTAACCTCTTAATGGTGAGCATCAAGTGAGGCAGATGCTAGTTCCATTTGTATAAGTCTTTGATTTAACTCAGCTGGGGTTTGACCCACAACCTCCCACATCACAAGTGGATGCTCTAACCACTTAGGTCATCAGAATGGTCCCCATTTAAGTGCATTGTAAGTTTGCTAAGAAGAACCAGGAAGATTCTTTAACAGTTGTGTCTTATACTATGCAAGTGACTGTTGAAAATCTATTGGTCCAAAATTGTAACGTCTTTTAACTGTTAAGGTTCATTTGAAATCATCCATATATGATATTTTGTAAAGTAAACATATACCTGCATTATATATCAAATGTGGAAAAGGAAAAGAAACTAATTGCAGTTAGGAGAAATATTCAACTAATTGATCATGTACCCCCATGCATAATATATTGTATGACCTGTTACATGCACGGTATTTCCATATGTTTAATACTAAATAGATCATGTATATGGAATTAATTCATAATAGTGGGGGGAAAATCAGCTAGATAGATCTGCCCCCCCCCCCATTTGTTAAAGGATCCATTATGTTGTGGTATTACCAAAGGGTGCATTAATAAAAATAAATGAATTGGTTGAATGGGAAAAAGAATGTGATAGCTGAATCTACCCCCATTTCCAATTGCTAGCAGACTCATTACATGTATACATGTTGCATTCAGCTTATTACCAAAGTGTCCATTATTGAAAAGAAATTAATTACTTTAGGCAAGGGAGTAGAAGTTAGAACTAGAGGGGGAAACTAATGAGTTGTAAGAGAGGTGCAAATAAATAATTAGGGGGTGGAAGATCTTGATGTTACACTGTCTATAAAAATTACTGGTTAAGAAAAGGAAAGTGGAAAAAGATATACAATTTTTTAGATTGATGTTGCATTATAATTAAAGGATTTTTAAAAAATGATTTGTACATGGTTATAATTTGTGCAAATTGTGAAATCAGCACTTTGACTATGGGCATTTCAGTATTATATAATTTGTTTATCTTGCACAAAGCAAGACATCATCCAACAAATCATCACTGATAATCCAATCAGCATAGCTTCAACAGTTCCAGTTCATGGCCATTAATATCAAAGATCAGACTAATAAGCCATGTGATCCAACTCCAAGATCAAAAGTCAGAAGTTCTATACAGACATTGGACTAAGGCATGTCTTTGAGAGGTTAAATATTGTATGCCCACCTAGAAATGCCAGTAGTAGCACACACTTGAGCCAGGAAGTAACACAGTTTAAGAATGTCATCAGTTTATGATTTTTATGAAGAAGATGAAACAGAGAAGGGGCACGAAACAGTAGAGGCTGGTGTGACAGGAGAGAGTAAGTACAGTTAATATTGTTTTTAATGAACGCTATATACAACAGAATTTCTTAAAATATATCAATTGAGACACTTCATGATTAAAAGCCTTTACACAGAAAATAGAAATTACTGAACTATATTTCTACCTGAAACAATTTTAAAATAAAGATTTGTTTCTGTATACTGTGTCATATAAACAAGCAAATTATGATCTTTCATTTTGAAATTTCAATGAAAGGTTTAATTTTCAGTAAATAATAATAATTAGTTCAGGATAGATACACAATGAAACAATGCAACAATCAAACAACCAGCCAGCATTTTTTCCACTGTAATAAGCTGTTTCAGCTCCTTAAATACATTTCTAATTGATTTACAATCCACAATATGTTAGTAATATGTTTGGGGTTTTTCCAAGAAACTGACAAGGTTATGTATTAAGCATGTTTTTATTAATTTTTTCTTCTTCTTCTTCTTCTTCTTCTTCTTCTTCTTCTTCTAATAATAATAATAATAATAATAATAATAATAATAATAATAATAATAATAATAATAATAATAATAATGATAATTGTACTGTAAAGAGAAAGGAACATTCATAATGCTGTTTTTAATTGACACATAAAATATCTCATTTTTTGTAGGGTCGGATAGCTGTTATATCTACACTAAGGATCTGCTCTCCTTCAGCTCATGGTCTTTGACTCTCAGCAGACAAGGAAAGATTTGCATAAATCTTAATGACACAGATATTGGTACTTATGTAAAAGTGAAATGTAAGTATATTTCTATATTTTACCAGACAATATTACCAAAATGTTTTTTTTTCTTCTCCAGATTCTAGAAAGGGAGATAGAAAAATATTGTGTCATGTTATTGACATTTGTGAACCAAAAACTGTTTTTCTATGGTTATGTATTGCTGTTAAAACTGCAGATTCACTGGAAAAGTGATTAATTTTTACCATGACAGAAAATATTCAAAATGTCTATCCAGACATGTAATAATGACAGAATTATATTATGTTATTATTTATTGACATGTTGTATGCAGCAGTTCTAATCTCTGCTGAATACTTTTTCAAACCATATTATGAAGTTTTTGACCAAATCTCATATATATAGATGTATAATATTTTTACACCAATATGCAATTTTGTGAGCCAGACAAATTCAGAATTCAAATTCATTCATTGCTGAGTAGTGACTGAGAATCCAATCTCTGAAATTAATTACACCACTGTTCACTAGAGAATCAAGCTGATGTTCACTTGCTGACTGTGACTAGGTAGTTTCCAAAAATTCAGGTTATAAGTCTTATTGGTGAGACCTATATTGATCGTCACACACACCCTCCAAATATTGTGTGAACATGATCACCTTTGAAGTTTACATTGTTAAGATATTTAATTTTTTATACACATGTACAAAAAATAGAAACACTAATCAAAACTAATTTAATACTAGTATTAGAAGATTTAAATATCCTATAATTGATTATCAGTTGCCAACATTATGTGTTTGTCAAAAACTTGATCTGTCATTCACATCAATCTAATATAGTGTACCTATTCAAATTTCTCATCTCAAATGTGACAATACAACACAATTAATTATGAATTCAGATTTGTACAAGGAACATTCAGACAAACATAAAAATATAAAAATTATGCATGTCAGGTTAAAGAAGTCTTTGGTTTTAAATTTGACTTAAAATAATTCATGTTCATTTTAGTTGGACTTTGCAGAATTGTCAATATTCTAGTTTTAACAGTCAATCCCCTGATTTATCACATGAAATATATGCATGAAAGAGATTAAGAGAGGGTGATTTAAGTGAAGTTGGTTTCAGATAGTGTATGTATAAGTTTAGAATTGAAGATGCTATTAAATCTTTTCTTACAGATCCAGATATAAATTACAAGTTTGGAACAGTTGAAGAATGTGGACTTAGTAGTGATGAAACATGTATAAAGGTAATTAACAAAAGCATATTAAATTCTCTTTTGCTCATATACATTGCAAACTCTCTTGTTTAAAATGGTCCATACATTAAAACAGTTTGAACTAGACAATTTATGATCAGTACATGTATATTATATTGTATACTTGATGTGAACAAGCTGCACACCTCTTTTCATGGGTTGAGCCATTAGCATGTCTCCAAATTCCATTGAATTATACATTTTTACATTTCATCAATGATATAATTTTTATTTGTAACCTGATAGCAAAAATGCCAGTAATGATGAATGATTATTTATAACAGATAATGAAATTTAAGTAATAAAAATATAGATCAAATTTATATATTTTTTAAAATGTTTTCCTTTATATTGATGTATTAGTTGGAAACAGAATAATGAATAAGAGTTAATGGTGGACTTGCTGGTGGATACATTGATAATCTGGGAAAGCTTTGTCACAAATGTATATGGAAACAAACTGACCATTTTACATCAGTTTATTAATACATTTTATACAATTAAGATCTGTAATAACAGTTTTCAAGGTGTCCATTTTTGGAAACTAATATGTGTGGCAAGCAAAACAGAACTGTAATTAATCCAATCTGCAAGTAGTTAATTCAATAACTACTTAGTGTGTGATTATCAGTAGGTCATTGATTCCTGAGAATATATAGAGAACATGTGCAGAAAAATATGACTCGGTCAAAATTGTATTAAAAACCAGTATTAACATGCATTTTCCATGTTGCCATAATTTGATTTTGTGCAGCATTTATAATACCCGTGTTATTTTTATTTTTCTAATTCAGTGGATAATAAAGGATTGTTAATATGGAATACTTTGTGTATATGCTTTTTGTGGATTTCATTGTCAAACAAAAAAATTATAAATTGGATCTTATGTGCCTTTATCTTTTTACAGTGTATTGGAGGTGCTGGATTTACAGTGGAATTGCTTTGGACAGATCATGTCATGAGTACTACGCTGTTTTACAAACAGTTGGACTGCAGCAGTGTCACATATTTCTGTGAAAGTCTGAGCACATTTTTGAAGGTAATATGCTTTCTCATCAGTAAATACAGTGTCTTTACATTTGATTTCTGTAATTATAAAGGAAAGTAATCACAATGAACTCAAGAGTCTTCCAAACCTGATATCTATAAGTATCACACCCACTGAAAGTCTGGAATACAAAATGGGTTCCATCCACCAATAGCTTAACTCATCTGTACATCAATAAGAGTATCATATTTTGCTAATATTTTTAACTTTATAAACATTGATAAATATGTTTGAGGTTGCCATGAAAACAAGTTCCAAATTTTTCAAAATCTATTTGTGGCTTTTATTTCAGTCTGATCTTGTCAACTTATTAAAGTTATTATGCGGTTTGTCACACACACACATGCATTAAAATTGATTAAAGTTCATGCGGTTTGTCACACACACACATGCATTAAAATTGTATTAAAGTTCTAGTACAGAGATGACCCCTGTGTGACAAAATCACGATGAAACTTTCAACAAATTTATCCGACATGCTTTGTTACAAGCTAACATTCTTGTTAGCATTGGAGTTCCAACTGAACCAGTGGCCTTGTGGTTAGAGCATCTGCCTTGCATGTGGGAGGTTGCGGTTTTGAACCCTTGCTGAGTTATACCAAAGACTTATAACAATGATACTAACAGCTGCATTGCTATTGCCCAGCATTAAGACATTAGTGTTAGAATTCATTGGCCTGGTGTCAGGATAATGTAAATGGGTGGGACAGCATGCCACATGTCTTTTGTATGATGGCCCAATAATAGAAATCACTATAAACTGTCACACACCAGACATCGTAATGATATGACTGAACAATTATTAAAGATATGTAAAGCATTAAAATCACGCAAACACTCTTTGGAATTCCTATTCACTTATTGTTTTAGTTCCCACCCACCCCTCTAACAACCATCCCTGAAGATTAACTGGTTTGTCCCTAACATATATTACGTTTTGACTAAGATTATCCATATTTAATGAATGCACTGTACTTTTGTAAGTAACTTAACATTTTACAAAGGGAATTCAGCTCTGTGTGACGTTTGCACTATATAACCTTTCAGCAACATTGACAAAAATAGTAAAAGTCTCTTTCTCAGACTATTTTACATTGCCTTTCTGCATGAAGCGTTGGTAGCATTTTTATAGAAGGACTTCCAACTCTAGTCAGATGAGATTTTTGATGAATATTCATGCACATTTATAGAAGACTATAATTCATTGATGTATTGACTACAGTAAATGCTTCTCTGATAAGCTTTATAATTTTTCCATTGGTAGGAATTTTAGTTTCTTTCAAAATACCAAAAAAGGCATTTTAGTCAAGTTATGATTGCTTAGCATGTTTTTTATTATCTGCAGTGTGATTATGATTTTCATTATCTCCAATGTGATTATGTTTTTCAGAATGAGCAGAATGTTTTCATGCATGCGGCTCAGTCAAAGTTTCTTGGAACATTTGAGGTTGATATACAGACCCTGCATTGTTCATCAAGCAAAACTGCTGTCAGAAGCATTGATCATAATTATGTCTGCAGGTTGTATATCAATGCAAAAGTTATGGTACAAAATGGAACCTTCAAGGAATTTCCTCCTGCAATTGGAACTGTAGATGTTGGTGATGACTCATTAGAATTGAATTTCAAGTCTGAAGGTATCATTGATATTTTTGATGGCAACCATACCTTAATTACTCAAAACAGACTCTGCGAAGAGTTCAAAGACATAAAGAGCCTGAGCAAAGTTTTACACAATTATTAATATGTACATTTGAACTTGAAACAAAAAACCTTATGTCTGTGTTTACTGTTATATCTAAAGCTTCAGTCACTTGTCTTATATGATGTCAGATTTAAATATAAATGGATTACCAGGATATATACTTGATAATATGCTTTTTATTACTCTATCTGACCTAATTAACATAATCCAATATGTACTTCCTATCCCTTTTTATGAAATATTCAAATAAAGACATAGTACCAATTACAAGCGTTTCATTTATTCATTTACATTCTTATTGCATAGACATTTTGATGGTTGAAGAGATTATATATTTTAGCTGAACTTTATTTTTGTGCTGAAAATGTTTATGGTTCACTGAATGTCAAAGCCAATTAAGTTATTCCTTACAAAGATTTATATATACAGGAAACGCATTGGCCAAAGCGTACTGAAGTTCCACAAGTAATGTCATGACATCATTTTATGGCAAAACGTGACCAAGCACAGATTGATATAATACATTTCAGAAAGTTCTAAATTTACATTTATAATAAGAATTTCTAAATGCCATGTGATATTATCATTACAAATTTGGGTTTTTAAAAGCATTGTGGTAAAATGTTTTCAAAGACCACCCCTTCTGCCAAAAGAAATGGTCTCTCAAAACAGGTCATAATCCTACATAATCAATAAGTCTGTGTATGGAAATTATGGTCTCTCATAACAGTGGTATTAAGACAGGTATTACTGTATTATTATTTTGATTCTCTATTCATTTCCTCAGGATTACAGCTCAGTAAAGGTGTATTTACTAGACTATTCTGATTATATATTTATCAACAGTAGGGTTGGCACACATTAGAATGGAATAGTGGTGGATGGAGGTAAAATAGATAATTTACCTCATGAATTTATATAAAAATACTAACCTTATAAGAATCACTGGGATGGTTTGGTAGTTAACCATTCATTAAATTTGAATGTTACACTCTACATTCTATGCTCAATTATGTACATTTTCAAATTACATGTAACATTAGTAGGCCAACAGATGACCTTATATGCTGGATCAGTGCAATGTGCAAGGATTTATGTTTTGTTTGTTTTCTATGGTTTAACGCCATTTTTAAGCACAATATAGGCTATACATGGCGGCCAGTATTAATGGTGGAGGAAGAAACCGGAAAAAAACCGGAAAGAACCACCGACCCACGAGAAGCTACTGGCAAGCTTTCTCACATAACTACATTAGCCGAATTTTAGACTCGAACCCACACAGACAGAGGAGAGATGGCAGTGATCTGTAACGGACAGCGCTTTAGACCACTCGGCCACTCGGGGCTCCACAAGGATTTAAGATATAGGCATGAAGCAATATAATGAGAGAGGAAATGTGAGAGGATGGCAGCATATAGAGAGAAAGAGCAGAAATAATAATTGGTCAATTACATATAAGAAGATGGATATTTAGAAGGATTGATAACATATAAGGAAAACAAAGTACATTGCAAGATTGCAATTAACTGAACCATATACATGTAATTATAGACAGTTGTTGAAATCAGTTAGGCAGTTGAGATTGCAAATATTTTGTATTAAGTGTGGCTGATTAGTCCCATGATTGGGAAAGAAACATGTTTAGATAATCACTTGCACAGTAGAAAAGGATAAATGGGAGAAAAACAGTGGTCATTGATCAGGTGGTCAACATCTGCAGGCAAACTTGATAGAAACTAGAGCAAGGAAAGGATGGAGTTTTGAAGTAGGTGGCCACTAAACTAGGTTTTGAATGCTACTCAATTTGCAGTTAAAAGGGTGCCATACAGCATGAGTCTACTGTATAAACACTTGTTCTGAAAGAAGGATAGATTATTTTTCTATTTTCCAAGCTTTTATTTTAATTTTTCCAAATGCTGGCTGATCATCCATTTGCAAAACATATTTCTCCAAAACTTTGGTTTTTGCCTAGAAGTCATAAATGTACATTATGGTATGAGACATTGAGGTGAATAGCCAAATGTTGCTAATTAATTGCTTTTATGCATTTTGATTCTAACAGCCATACATGCAGCTTGTACTAATGCTGTTGTTCACACTAGCCAAATTTTGGCTAAGGATACATTTATTCAAAATTTGGTATTTGCCTAAAAGTCATACAGTACATTATGGAAAGGCACAATATTGCAGTTAGCCAAATTTTGGCTAAGCATTCATTAAGCCAAGATTTGGTTTCAACCTAAAAGTGTGAACAACAGCTTTCTAGGAATTAGCCAAATTGGGCTAAAAGGACATTAGTTGTGTACCAGCCTCATTGAGTATGGCAACAGGAATCCTTAGCCAAATTTTGGATAAGCAGTCATTTAGCCAAGATTTGGTTTCAACCTAAGAGTGTGAAGAACAGCCTTGTAGGAATTAGCCAAATTGGGCTAAAAGGACATTAGTTGTGTTCCAGCCTCACTGAGTATGGCAACAGGAATCCTTAGCCAAATTTTGGCTAATTTCAAACCTGCCTAGCTCCTTCCACAGACAGTAAAGCCATTGAATAGTTATGTAGTATATATTGATCAAAAGCTCTTCAAAGATTCTCATTATGTGCCTTTTCAACTTTGGGTTAAGAGATTTTAGCCCATAGCAGAGGCCTGATTTGAGAAAATGGAAAAGCTCAAGTGAAATCGGAAGCTGTTAGTGTTATATCAGTGAGATTAGCGTATATGACTATCAATGGAAATACACACTTCATTTCCTCTGACCTAATTCATGTTATGATGTAAACGGGAGAGCAAATCCGACTGTAAAACTGATTCGATTTGTATTGGGAAGGCAGGCTTTGATAATTAGCTCTTTATACATCAACATATTGATAACATTGATATACGTTCTTACCGTCGTCAAAAAGATCATTTCTGTTTAAAATGTTCCAGTTTGAATTTAGTTTAGCTGTTGAATTGGACATTCATTGGCCGTAACAGCAAAATGAACAACTTAAAAAGCAATTCTGAAAGTAGCGACGGTGACAATCGACAATTTGTTTTTGAAAGATTCTTGTAAAATGAAAAGGACTGCGACAGTTGTAGAATAAAGATACAATTACTTTAGAACTGTTATAGAATGTTATGGTATTTCGGAATTAATTTGATTATGTACATCGTAATTACGACATTTCAAATTCGAATGTTGAAGGTGTGGTCAATGTCAGATAGTGAAGATATAAAACAATACAAATAAACAGTGTTATATCAGTGAGATTAGCGTATATGACTATCAATGGAAATACACACTTCATTTCCTCTGACGTAATTTATCTTATGATGTAAAAGGGAGAGCAAATTCGACTGTAAAACTGATTCGATTTGTATTGGGAAGGCAGGATTTAATAATTAGCTCTTTATACATCAACATATTGATAACATTGATATACGTTCTTACCGTCGTCAAAAAGATCATTTCTGTTTTAAATGTTCTAGTTTGAATTTAGCTTAACTGTTGCATTGGACATTCATTGGCCGTAACAGCAAAATGAACAACTTAAAAAGCAATTCTGAAAGTCGCGACGGTGACAATCGACAATTTGTTTTTGAAAGATTCTTGTAAAATGAAAAGGACTGCGACAGTTGTAGAATAAAGATACAATTACTTTCGAACTGTTTTAGAATGTTATGGTAATTCGGAATTAATTTGCTTATGTAGATCGTAGTTACGACATTTCAAATTGCTAACCGCCGAAAGCAACTCGTGTTTAACACTTATTTGAGGTTACACATATTATGCTAAACGGTTGCGGATAACGAAATAATGTGCTGAACATCTGATTCACACTCAATCATTTGAGCCAAAGATATCAGTTTGGAATATTTTAAATCTTTTTTATGTGCATGAAAGGTTAAATATGTGTGATAGCCAATTTTCATGATTCCTTTGATGAATTCATTGATGACATACTAAAATCAGGGAAACAATGGAACATAAGAATTGGATAAATTGAGAGCGGTTTTGTTGTTAATTTCAATAAAGTTAAACTTATATGATCTCATTCAGCCTGACATGATAATTCCGCTTCTTGTCGTGAAGCTAAATAGCAAATATCCATAAATACAATATAAATAGCAATTGTTTTTGAGTTATCATAAACAGACATGTACGCCAAAAATCTTTTTCAATTTTCAGAATGAATATTTTGATTATTGCAGCATATATACATCTGAATGGACGGTACCATTTGATATTGTTGCAATCTACAATACATATGCTACCATATCTTGCAATACTCATCTAAGGCAAAAACGAGAGAAGGACAATGAATATTACATTGCAATTTGAAAATGAAGTCAACATTTATCTTGATTTCAAGTCTGTATGTAGCTGTTTCTGTAGGAAAACGTTATTTCAAAGTTTAAGGAGTAAATCAATTTAAACGTTGCACTCATTGTATATTTATTATTAAGAGAAATAACGTATACCAAACATGTCTAACCTGCTTTGCAAAGTCCTCCAAAAGCCGAATAATTGGTCTTACACTGACAGGTAGCATTAGTGCCAGACGTAGGTTCTTTGCATTCAGCATATTCGTCGCTGCATCCAATATTGGTGGTACAGGAGGAATTCAAGTCTGTCAAGAAAAGGTTTCAAATATTAACTGTTTGCAATATCTGAACGAATCGACTAAGGCCTCGTCTTATTCAGCAAGCAGTTAATGTCTAATTTGACGTGTGTTGACACACCAAAGTTATATATAAGGTCAAATATGAATTTAAATACTGAGGTACTAATTAGGAATCTAGAAACTTCTTTTCAAAATGATTTTCTTTCCTCATGCCGCCTGCCAGTTATTGGAGTTCTTCTTCGTAAGTAATCAACGAAAAGCAATATCAAAATGTAATACCATTTCGTCATGCTTATTGTGAAAGCTTTCGTATTCTTATCACAGTGGCGAAATATGTTCATACACATAAACTTAACGTCTTAATGCTTTATATTTGAATTTTTCATAATTTATATCATACTTTATAGCTGCATATCAATTTGGCTTTGTTTTGATGATCTCCGGCACTTCGACATACGTTGAGCATTAAGCGTCAATGCAACTGGAGGAAAGTGATGTTCGACGAATATAATATCTGATCCGAGCTAGAAATATGATAACACTGAATCTCAATGAGACCTCAGCTCCATATCAATCAAAAGTCAAACACAAGTCTAGAACGGTGGAATTGAAACAGATAGCTGTACTGTCTGTTTCAGTTGCTTAATGGATTTGCCTGAGAAATGACTGCACACGTTCATCATCTTGCCTATTGTGTTGCACAAAAGTACATAGAGAAGAGAAGAAATAAATAATCGAATGTTGAAGGTGTGGTCAATGTCAGATAGTGAAGATATAAAACAATACAAATAAACAGTGTTATATCAGTGAGATTAGCGTATATGACTATCAATGGAAATACACACTTCATTTCCTCTGACGTAATTCATGTTATGATGTAAAAGGGAGAGCAAATTCGACTGTAAAACTGATTCGATTTGTATTGGGAAGGCATGCTTTAATAATTAGCTCTTTATACATCAACATATTGATAACATTCATATACGTTCTTACCGTCGTCAAAAAGATCATTTCTGTTTGAAATGTTCCATTTTGAACTTAGTTTAGCTGTTGCATTAGACTTTCATTGGCCGTAACAGCAAAATGAACAACTTAAAAAGCAATTCTGAAAGTCGCGACGGTGACAATCGACAATTTGTTTTTGAAAGATTCTTGTAAAATGACAAGGAATGCGACAGTTGTAGAATAAAGATACAATTACTTTCGAACTGTTTTAGAATGTTATGGTAATTCGGAATTAATTTGCTTATGTACATCGTAGTTACGACATTTCAAATTGCTAAATGCCGAAAGCAACTCGTGTTTAACACTTCTTTGAGGTTATACATATTATGCTAAACGGGTGCGGATAACAAAATACTGTGCTGAACATCTGATTCACACTCAATCATTTGAGCCAAAGATATCAGTTTGGAATATTTTAAATCTTTTTTTATGTGCATGAAAGGTTAAATATGTGTGATAGCCAATTTTCATGATTCCTTTGATGAATTCATTGATGACATACTAAAATCAGGGAAACAATGGAACATAAGAATTGGATAAATTGAGAGCGGTTTTGTTGTTAATTTCAATAAAGTTAAACATATATGATCTCATTCAGCCTGACATGATAATTCCGTTTCTTGTCGTCACGCAAAATAGCAAATATCCATAAATACAATATTAATAGCAATTATATTTGAGTTATCATAAACAGACATGTACGCTCAAAATCTTTTTCAATTTTCAGATTGAATATTTTGATTATTGCAGCATATATACATCTGAATGGACGGTACGAGGACTCGTTATAACCATTTGATATTGTTGCAATCTACAATTCATATGCTATCATATCTTGCAATACTCATCTAAGGCAAAAACGAGAGACGGACAATGAATATTACTTTGCAATTTGAAAATGAAGTCAACATTTATCTTGATTTCAAGTCTGTATGTAGCTGTTCCTGTAGGAAAACGTTATTTCAAAGTTTAAGGAGTAAATCAATTTTAACGTTACACTCATTGTATATTTATTATTAAGAGAAATAACGTATATCAAACATGTCTAACCTGCTTTGCAAAGTCCTCCAAAAGCCGAATAATTGGTCTTACACTGACAGGTAGCATTAGTGCCAGACGTAGGTTCTTTGCATTCAGCATATTCGTCGCTGCATCCAATATTGGTGGTACAGGATGAATTCAAGTCTGTCAAGCAAAGGTTTTGAATATTAACTGTTTGCAATATCGGAACGAATCGCCTAAGGCCTCGTCTTATTCAGCAAGCAGTTAATGTCTAATTTGACGTGTGTTGACACACCAAAGTTATATATAAAGTCAAATATGAATTTAAATACTGAGGTACTAATTAGGAATCTAGAACCTTCTTTTCAAAATGATTTTCTTTCCTCATGCCGCCGGCCAGTTATTGGAGTTCTTCTTCGTAAGCAATCAACGAAAAGCAATATCAAAATGTAATACCATTTCGTCATGCTTATTGTGAAAGCTTTCGTATTCTTATCACAGTGGCGAAATATGTTCATACACATGAACTTAACGTCTTAATGCTTTATATTTGAATTTTTCATAATTTATATCATACTTTATAGCTGCAAATCAGTTTGGTTTGTTTTGATGATCTCCGGCACTTCGACATACGTTGAGCATTAAGCGTCAATGCAACTGGAGGAAAGTGATGTTCGACGAATATAGTATCTGATCCGAGCTAGAAATATGATAACACTGAATCTCAATGAGACCTCAGCTCCATATCAATCAAAAGTCAAACACAAGTCTAGAACGGTGGAATTGAAACAGATAGCTGTACTGTCTGTTTCAGTTGCTTAATGGATTTGCCTGAGAAATGACTGCACACGTTCATCATCTAGCCTATTGTGTTGCACAAAAGTACATAGAGAAGAGAAGAAATAAATATTCGAATGTTGAAGGTGTGGTCAATGTCAGATAGTGAAGATATAAATCAATACAAATAAACAGTGTTATATCAGTGAGATTAGCGTATATGACTATCAATGGAAATACACACTTCATTTCCTCTGACGTAATTCATGTTATGATGTAAAAGGGAGAGCAAATCCGACTGTAAAACTGATTCGATTTGTATTGGGAAGGCAGGCTTTAATAATTAGCTCTTTATACATCAACATATTGATAACATTGATGTACGTTCTTACCGTCGTCAAAAAGATCATTTCTGTTTGAAATGTTCCAGTTTGAACTTAGTTTAGCTGTTGCATTGGACATTCATTGGCCGTAACAGCAAAATGAACAACTTAAAAAGCAATTCTGAAAGTCGCGACGGTGACAATAGACAATTTGTTTTTGAAAGATTCTTGTAAAATGACAAGGACTACGAAGTTGTAGAATAAAGATACAATTACTTTCAAACTGTAATATAATATTATGGTAATTCGGAATTAATTTGCTTATGTACATCGTAGTTACGACATTTCAAATTGCTAAATGCCGAAAGCAACTCGTGTTTAACACTTCTTTGAGGTTATACATATTATGCTAAACGGTTGCGGATAACAAAATACTGTGCTGAACATCTGATTCACACTTAATCATTTGAGCCAAAGATATCAGTTTGGAATATTTTAAATCTTTTGTTTATGTGCATGAAAGGTTAAATATGTGTGATAGCCAATTTTCATGATTCCTTTGATGAATTCATTGATGACATACTAAAATCAGGGAAACAATGAAACATAAGAATTGGATAAATTGAGAGCGGTTTTGTTGTTAGAATGAATATTTTGATTATTGCAGCATATATACATCTGAATGGACGGTACGAGGACTCGTTATAACCATTTGATATTGTTGCAATCTACAATACATATGCTACCATATCTTGCAATACTCATCTAAGGCAAAAACGAGAGACGGACAATGAATATTACTTTGCAATTTGAAAATGAAGTCAACATTTATCTTGATTTTAAGTCTGTATGTAGCTGTTCCTGTAGGAAAACGTTTTTTCAAAGTTTAAGGAGTAAATCAATTTAAACGTTGCACTCATTGTATATTTATTATTAAGAGAAATAACGTATATCAATCATGTCTAACCTGCTTTGCAAATTCCTCCAAAAGCCGAATAATTGGTCTTACACTGACAGGTAGCATTAGTGCCAGACGTAGGTTCTTTGCATTCAGCATATTCGTCGCCGCATCCAATATTGGTGGTACAGGATGAATTCAAGTCTGTCAAGCAAAGGTTTTAAATATTAACTGTTTGCAATATCTGAACGAATTGACTAAGGCCTCGTCTTATTCAGCAAGCCGTTAATGTCTAATTTGACGTGTGTTGACACACCAAAGTGATATATAAAGTCAAATATGAATTTAAATACTGAGGTACTAATTAGGAATCTAGAACCTTCTTTTCAAAATGATTTTCATTCCTCATGCCGCCGGCCAGTTTTTGGAGTTCTTCTTCGTAAGCAATCAACGAAAAGCAATATCAAAATGTAATACCATTTCATCATGCTTATTGTGAAAGCTTTCGTATTCTTATCACAGTGGCGAAATATGTTCATACACATGAACTTAACGTCTTAATGCTTTATATTTGAATTTTTCATAATTTATATCATACTTTATAGCTGCATATCAGTTTGGTTTTGTTTTGATGATCTCCGGCACTTCAACATACGTTGAGCGTTAAGCGTCAATGCAACTGGAGGAAAGTGATGTTCGACGAATATAGTATCTGATCCGAGCTAGAAATATGATAACACTGAATCTCAATGAGACCTCAGCTCCATATCAATCAAAAGTCAAACACAAGTCTAGAACGGTGGAATTGAAACAGATAGCTGTACTGTCTGTTTCAGTTGCTTAATGGATTTGCCTGAGAAATGACTGCACACGTTCATCATCTAGCCTATTGTGTTGCACAAAAGTACATAGAGAAGAGAAGAAATAAATATTCGAATGTTGAAGGTGTGGTCAATGTCAGATAGTGAAGATATAAATCAATACAAATAAACAGTGTTATATCAGTGAGATTAGCGTATATGACTATCAATGGAAATACACACTTCATTTCCTCTGACGTAATTCATGTTATGATGTAAAAGGGAGAGCAAATCCGACTGTAAAACTGATTCGATTTGTATTGGGAAGGCAGGCTTTAATAATTAGCTCTTTATACATCAACATATTGATAACATTGATGTACGTTCTTACCGTCGTCAAAAAGATCATTTCTGTTTGAAATGTTCCAGTTTGAACTTAGTTTAGCTGTTGCATTGGACATTCATTGGCCGTAACAGCAAAATGAACAACTTAAAAAGCAATTCTGAAAGTCGCGACGGTGACAATAGACAATTTGTTTTTGAAAGATTCTTGTAAAATGACAAGGACTACGAAGTTGTAGAATAAAGATACAATTACTTTCAAACTGTAATATAATATTATGGTAATTCGGAATTAATTTGCTTATGTACATCGTAGTTACGACATTTCAAATTGCTAAATGCCGAAAGCAACTCGTGTTTAACACTTCTTTGAGGTTATACATATTATGCTAAACGGTTGCGGATAACAAAATACTGTGCTGAACATCTGATTCACACTTAATCATTTGAGCCAAAGATATCAGTTTGGAATATTTTAAATCTTTTGTTTATGTGCATGAAAGGTTAAATATGTGTGATAGCCAATTTTCATGATTCCTTTGATGAATTCATTGATGACATACTAAAATCAGGGAAACAATGAAACATAAGAATTGGATAAATTGAGAGCGGTTTTGTTGTTAGAATGAATATTTTGATTATTGCAGCATATATACATCTGAATGGACGGTACGAGGACTCGTTATAACCATTTGATATTGTTGCAATCTACAATACATATGCTACCATATCTTGCAATACTCATCTAAGGCAAAAACGAGAGACGGACAATGAATATTACTTTGCAATTTGAAAATGAAGTCAACATTTATCTTGATTTCAAGTCTGTATGTAGCTGTTCCTGTAGGAAAACGTTTTTTCAAAGTTTAAGGAGTAAATCAATTTAAACGTTGCACTCATTGTATATTTATTATTAAGAGAAATAACGTATATCAAACATGTCTAACCTGCTTTGCAAATTCCTCCAAAAGCCGAATAATTGGTCTTACACTGACAGGTAGCATTAGTGCCAGACGTAGGTTCTTTGCATTCAGCATATTCGTCGCCGCATCCAATATTGGTGGTACAGGATGAATTCAAGTCTGTCAAGCAAAGGTTTTAAATATTAACTGTTTGCAATATCTGAACGAATTGACTAAGGCCTCGTCTTATTCAGCAAGCCGTTAATGTCTAATTTGACGTGTGTTGACACACCAAAGTGATATATAAAGTCAAATATGAATTTAAATACTGAGGTACTAATTAGGAATCTAGAACCTTCTTTTCAAAATGATTTTCTTTCCTCATGCCGCCGGCCAGTTTTTGGAGTTCTTCTTCGTAATCAATCAACGAGAAGCAATATCAAAATGTAATACCATTTCATCATGCTTATTGTGAAAGCTTTCGTATTCTTATCACAGTGGCGAAATATGTTCATACACATGAACTTAACGTCTTAATGCTTTATATTTGAATTTTTCATAATTTATATCATACTTTATAGCTGCATATCAGTTTGGTTTTGTTTTGATGATCTCCGGCACTTCGACATACGTTGAGCGTTAAGCGTCAATGCAACTGGAGGAAAGTGATGTTCGACGAATATAGTATCTGATCCGAGCTAGAAATATGATAACACTGAATCTCAATGAGACCTCAGCTCCATATCAATCAAAAGTCAAACACAAGTCTAGAACGGTGGAATTGAAACAGATAGCTGTACTGTCTGTTTCAGTCGCTTAATGGATTTGCCTGAGAAATGACTGCACACGTTCATCATCTAGCCTATTGTGTTGCACAAAAGTACATAGAGAAGATAAGAAATAAATATTCGAATGTTGAAGGTGTGGTCAATGTCAGATAGTGAAGATTTAAAACAATACAAATAAACAGTGTTATATCAGTGAGATTAGCGTATATGACTATCAATGGAAATACACACTTCATTTCCTCTGACGTAATTCATGTTATGATGTAAAAGGGAGAAAATATTCGACTGTAAAACTGATTCGATTTGTATTGAGAAGGCATGCTTTAATAATTAGCTCCTTATACATCAACATATTGATAACATTGATGTACGTTCTTACCGTCGTCAAAAAGATCATTTCTGTTTGAAATGTTCTAGTTTGAATTTAGCTAAGCTGTTGCATTGGACATTCATTGGCCGTAACAGCAAAATGAACAACTTAAAAAGCAATTCTGAAAGTCGCGACGGTGACAATCGATAATTTGTTTTTGAAAGATTCTTGTAAAATGAAAATGACTGCGACAGTTGTAGAATAAAGATACAATTACTTTCGAACTGTTTTAGAATGTTATGGTAATTCGGAATTAATTTGCTTATGTACATCGTAGTTACGACATTTCAAATTGCTAAATGCCGAAAGCAACTCGTGTTTAACACTTCTTTGAGGTTATAAATATTATACTAAACGGTTGCGGATAACAAAACACTGTGCTGAACATCTGATTCACACTCAATAATTTGAGCCAAAGATATCAGTTTGGAATATTTTAAATCTTTTTTCATGTGCATGAAAGGTTAAATATGTGTGATAGCCAATTTTCATGATTCCTTTGATGAATTAATTGATGACATACTAAAATCAGGGAAACAATGGAACATAAGAATTGGATAAATTGAGAGCGGTTTTGTTGTTAGAATGAATATTTTGATTATTGCAGCTAATATACATCTGAATGGACGGTACGAGGACTCGTTATAACCATTTGATATTGTTGCAATCTACAATACATATGCTACCATATCTTGAAATACTCATCTAAGGCAAAAACGAGAGACGGACAATGCATATTACTTTGCAATTTGAAAATGAAGTCAACATTTATCTTGATTTCATGTCTGTATGTAGCTGTTCCTGTTGGAAAACGTTATTTCAAAGTTTAAGGAGTAAATCAATTAAAACGTTGCACTCATTGTATATTTATTATTAAGAGAAATAACGTATATCAAACATGTCAAACCTGCTTTGCAAATTCCTCCAAAAGCCGAATAATTGGTCTTACACTGACAGGTAGCATTAGTGCCAGACGTAGGTTCTTTGCATTCAGCATATTCGTCGCTGCATCCAATATTGGTGGTACAGGAGGAATTCAAGTCTGTCAAGCAAAAGTTTTAAATATTAACTGTTTGCAATATCTGAACGAATCGACTAAGGCCTCGTCTTATTCAGCAAGCAGTTAATGTCTAATTTGACGTGTGTTGACACAACAAAGTTATATATAAAGTCAAATATGAATTTAAATACTGAGGTACTAATTAGGAATCTAGAACCTTCTTTTCAAAATGATTTTCTTTCCTCATGCCGCCGGCCAGTTATTGGAGTTCTTCTTCGTAAGTAATCAACGAAAAGAAATATCAAAATGTAATACCATTTCGTCATGCTTATTGTGAAAGCTTTCGTATTCTTATCACAGTGGCGAAATATGTTCATACACATGAACTTAACGTCTTAATGCTTTATATTTGAATTTTTCATAATTTATATCATACTTTATAGCTGCATATCAGTTTGGTTTTGTTTTGATGATCTCCGGCACTTCGACATACGTTGAGCATTAAGCGTCAATGCAACTGGAGGAAAGTGATGTTCGACGAATATAGTATCTGATCCGAACTAGAAATATGATAACACTGAATCTCAATGAGACCTCAGCTCCATATCAATCAAAGTCAAACACAAGTCTAGAACGGTGGAATTGAAACAGATAGCTGTACTTTCTGTTTCAGTTGCTTAATGGATTTGCCTGAGAAATGACTGCACACGTTCATCATCTAGCCTATTGTGTTGCACAAAAGTACATAGAGAAGAGAAAAAATAAATTTTCGAATGTTGAAGGTGTGGTCAATGTCAGATAGTGAAGATATAAAACAATACAAATAAACAGTGTTATATCAGTGAGATTAGCGTATAAGACTATCAATGGAAATACACACTTCATTTCCTCTGACGTAATTCATGTTATGATGTAAAAGGGAGAGCAAATCCGACTGTAAAACTGATTCGATTTGTATTGGGAAGGCAGGCTTTAATAATTAGCTCTTTATACATCAACATATTGATAACATTGATATACGTTCTTACCGTCGTCAAGAAGATCATTTCTGTTTGAAATGTTCTAGTTTGAATTTAGCTAAGCTGTTGCATTGGACATTCATTGGCCGTAACAGCAAAATGAACAACTTAAAAAGCAATTCTGAAAGTCGCGACGGTGACAATCGATAATTTGTTTTTGAAAGATTCTTGCAAAATGAAAATGACTGCGACAGTTGTAGAATAAAGATACAATCACTTTCGAACTGTTTTAGAATGTTATGGTAATTCGGAATTAATTTGCTTATGTACATCGTAGTTACGACATTTCAAATTGCTAAATGCCGAAAGCAACTCGTGTTTAACACTTCTTTGAGGTTATAAATATTATGCTAAACGGTTGCGGATAACAAAATACTGTGCTGAACATCTGATTCACACTCAATCATTTGAGCCAAAGATATCAGTTTGGAATATTTTAAATCTTTTTTTATGTGCATGAAAGGTTAAATATGTGTGATAGCCAATTTTCATGATTCCTTTGATGAATTCATTGATGACATACTAAAATCAGGGAAACAATGGAACATAAGAATTGGATAAATTGAGAGCGGTTTTGTTGTTAATTTCAATAAAGTTAAACCTATATGATCTCGTTCAGCCTGACATGATAATTCCGCTTCTTGTCGTGACGCTAAATAGCAAATATCCATAAATACAATATAAATAGCAATTATTTTTGAGTTATCATAAACAGACATGTACGCTCAAAATCTTTTTCAATTTTCAGAATGAATATTTTGATTATTGCAGCATATATACATCTGAATGGACGGTACGAGGACTCGTTATAACCATTTGATATTGTTGCAATCTACAATACATATGCTACCATATCTTGAAATACTCATCTAAGGCAAAAACGAGAGACGGACAATGAATATTACTTTGCAATTTGAAAATGAAGTCAACATTTATCTTGATTTCAAGTCTGTATGTAGCTGTTCCCTGTAGGAAAACGTTATTTCAAAGTTTAAGGAGTAAATCAAATAAAACGTTGCACTCATTGTATATTTATTATTAAGAGAAATAACGTATATCAAACATGTCTAACCTGCTTTGCAAATTCCTCCAAAAGCCGAATAATTGGTCTTACACTGACAGGTAGCATTAGTGCCAGACGTAGTTTCTTTGCATTCAGCATATTCGTCGCTGCATCCAATATTGGTGGTACAGGAGGAATTCAAGTCTGTCAAGCAAAGGTTCTAAATATTAACTGTTTGCAATATCTGACCGAATCGACTAAGGCCTCGTCTTATTCAGCAAGCAGTTAATGTCTAATTTGACGTGTGTTGACACACCAAAGTTATATATAAAGTCAAATATGAATTTAAATACTGAGGTACTAATTAGGAATCTAGAACCTTCTTTTCAAAATGATTTTCTTTCCTCATGCCGCCGGCCAGTTAGTGGAGTTCTTCTTCGTAAGTAATCAACGAAAAGAAATATCAAAATGTAATACCATTTCGTCATGCTTATTGTGAAAGCTTTCGTATTCTTATCACAGTGGCGAAATATGTTCATACACATGAACTTAACGTCTTAATGCTTTATATTTGAATTTTTCATAATTTATATCATACTTTATAGCTGCATATCAGTTTGGTTTTGTTTTGATGATCTCCGGCACTTCGACATACGTTGAGCATTAAGCGTCAATGCAACTGGAGGAAAGTGATGTTCGACGAATATAGTATCTGATCCGAACTAGAAATATGATAACACTGAATCTCAATGAGACCTCAGCTCCATATCAATCAAAAGTCAAACACAAGTCTAGAACGGTGGAATTGAAACAGATAGCTGTACTGTCTGTTACAGTTGCTTAATGGATTTGCCTGAGAAATGACTGCACACGTTCATCATCTAGCCTATTGTGTTGCACAAAAGTACATAGAGAAGAGAAGAAATAAATATTCGAATGTTGAAGGTGTGGTCAATGTCAGATAGTGAAGATATAAAACAATACAAATAAACAGTGTTATATCAGTGAGATTAGCGTATATGACTATCAATGGAAATACACACTTCATTTCCTCTGACGTAATTCATGTTATGATGTAAAAGGGTGAGCAAATTCGACTGTAAAACTGATTCGATTTGTATTGGGAAGGCATGATTTAATAATTAGCTCTTTATACATCAACATATTGATAACATTGATGTACGTTCTTACCGTCGTCAAAAAGATCATTTCTGTTTGAAATGTTCTAGTTTGAATTAAGCTAAGCTGTTGCATCGGACATTCATTGGCCGTAACAGCAAAATGAACAACTTAAAAAGCAATTCTGAAAGTCGCGACGGTGACAATCGATAATTTGTTTTTGAAAGATTCTTGTAAAATGAAAATGACTGCGACAGTTGTAGAATAAAGATACAATTACTTTCGAACTGTTTTAGAATGTTATGGTAATTCGGAATTAATTTGCTTATGTACATCGTAGTTATGACATTTCAAATTGCTAAATGCCGAAAGCAACTCGTGTTTAACACTTCTTTGAGGTTATACATATTATGCTAAACGGTTGCGGATAACAAAATACTGTGCTGAACATCTGATTCACACTCAATCATTTGAGCCAAAGATATCAGTTTGGAATATTTTAAATCTTTTTTTATGTGCATGAAAGCTTAAATATGTGTGATAGCCAATTTTCATGATTCCTTTGATGAATTCATTGATGACATACTAAAATCAGGGAAACAATGGAACATAAGAATTGGATAAATTGAGAGCGGTTTTGTTGTTAGAATGAATATTTTGATTATTGCAGCATATATACATCTGAATGGACGGTACGAGGACTCGTTATAACCATTTGATATTGTTGCAATCTACAATACATATGCTACCATATCTTGAAATACTCATCTAAGGCAAAAACGAGAGACGGACAATGAATATTACTTTGCAATTTGAAAATGAAGTCAACATTTATCTTGATTTCAAGTCTGTATGTAGCTGTTCCCTGTAGGAAAACGTTATTTCAAAGTTTAAGGAGTAAATCAATTAAAACGTTGCACTCATTGTATATTTATTATTAAGAGAAATAACGTATATCAAACATGTCTAACCTGCTTTGCAAATTCCTCCAAAAGTCGAATAATTGGTCTTACACTGACAGGTAGCATTAGTGCCAGACGTAGGTTCTTTGCATTCAGCATATTCGTCGCTGCATCCAATATTGGTGGTACAGGAGGAATTCAAGTCTGTCAAGCAAAGGTTTTAAATATTAACTGTTTGCAATATCTGAACGAATCGACTAAGCCCTCGTCTTATTCAGCAAGCAGTTAATGTCTAATTTGACGTGTGTTGACACACCAAAGTTATAAATAAAGTCAAATATGAATTTAAATACTGAGGTACTAATTAGGAATCTAGAACCTTCTTTTCAAAATGATTTTCTTTCCTCATGCCGCCGGCCAGTTATTGGAGTTCTTCTTCGTAAGTAATCAACGAAAAGAAATATCAAAATGTAATACCATTTCGTCATGCTTATTGTGAAAGCTTTCGTATTCTTATCACAGTGGCGAAATATGTTCATACACATGAACTTAACGTCTTAATGCTTTATATTTGAATTTTTCATAATTTATATCATACTTTATAGCTGCATATCAGTTTGGTTTTGTTTTGATGATCTCCGGCACTTCGACATACTTTGAGCATTAAGCGTCAATGCAACTGGAGGAAAGTGATGTTCGACGAATATAGTATCTGATCCGAACTAAAAATATGATAACACTGAATCTCAATGAGACCTCAGCTCCATATCAATCAAAAGTCAAACACAAGTCTAGAACGGTGGAATTGAAACAGATAGCTGTACTGTCTGTTTCAGTTGCTTAATGGATTTGCCTGAGAAATGACTGCACACGTTCATCATCTAGCCTATTGTGTTGCACAAAAGTACATAGAGAAGAGAAAAAATAAATTTTCGAATGTTGAAGGTGTGGTCAATGTCAGATAGTGAAGATATAAAACAATACAAATAAACAGTGTTATATCAGTGAGATTAGCGTATAATTCTATCAATGGAAATACACACTTCATTTCCTCTGACGTAATTCATGTTATGATGTAAAAGGGAGAGCAAATCCGACTGTAAAACTGATTCGATTTGTATTGGGAAGGCAGGCTTTAATAATTAGCTCTTTATACATCAACATATTGATAACATTGATATACGTTCTTACCGTCGTCAAAAAGATCATTTCTGTTTGAAATGTTCCAGTTTGAATTTAGTATAGCTGTTGCATTGGACATTCATTGGCCGTAACAGCAAAATGAACAACTTAAAAAGCAATTCTGAAAGTCGCGACGGTGACAATCGACAATTTGTTTTTGAAAGATTCTTGTAAAATGACAAGGACTGCGACAGTTGTAGAATAAAGATACAATTACTTTCGAACTGTTATAGAATGTTATGGTAATTCGGAATTAATTTGTTTATGTACATCGTAGTTACGACATTTCAAATTGCTAACCGCCGAAAGCAACTCGTGTTTAACACTTCTTTGAGGTTATACATATTATGCTAAACGGTTGCGGATAACAAAATACTGTGCTGAACATCTGATTCACACTGAATCATTTGAGCCAAAGATATCAGTTTGGAATATTTTAAATCTTTTTTTTATGTGCATGAAAGGTTAAATATGTGTGATAGCCAATTTTCATGATTCCTTTGATGAATTCATTGATGACATACTAAAATCAGGGAAACAATGGAACATAAGAATTGGATAAATTGAGAGCGGTTTTGTTGTTAATTTCAATAAAGTTAAACCTATATGATCTAGTTCAGCCTGACATGATAATTCCGCTTCTTGTCGTGACGCTAAATAGCAAATATCCATAAATACAGTATAAATAGCAATTACTTTTGAGTTATCATAAACAGACATGTACGCTCAAAATCTTTTTCAATTTTCAGAATGAATATTTTGATTATTGCAGCATATATACATCTGAATGGACGGTACGAGGACTCGTTATAACCATTTGATATTGTTGCAATCTACAATACATATGCTACCATATCTTGAAATACTCATCTAAATCAAAAACGGGAGACGGACAATGAATATTACTTTGCAATTTGAAAATGAAGTCAACATTTATCTTGATTTCAAGTCTGTATGTAGCTGTTCCCTGTAGGAAAACGTTATTTCAAAGTTTAAGGAGTAAATCAATTAAAACGTTGCACTCATTGTATATTTATTATTAAGAGAAATAACGTATATCAAACATGTCTAACCTGCTTTGCAAATTCCTCCAAAAGCCGAATAATTGGTCTTACACTGACAGGTAGCATTAGTGCCATACGTAGGTTCTTTGCATTCAGCATATTCGTCGCTGCATCCAATATTGGTGGTACAGGAGGAATTCAAGTCTGTCAAGCAAAGGTTTTAAATATTAACTGTTTGCAATATCTGAACGAATCGACTAAGGCCTCGTCTTATTCAGCAAGCAGTTAATGTCTAATTTGACGTGTGTTGACACACCAAAGTTATATATAAAGTCAAATATGAATTTAAATACTGAGGTACTAATTAGGAATCTAGAACCTTCTTTTCAAAATGATTTTCTTTCCTCATGCCGCCGGCCAGTTAGTGGAGTTCTTCTTCGTAAGTAATCAACGAAAAGAAATATCAAAATGTAATACCATTTCGTCATGCTTATTGTGAAAGCTTTCGTATTCTTATCACAGTGGCGAAATATGTTCATACACATGAACTTAACGTCTTAATGCTTTATATTTGAATTTTTCATAATTTATATCATACTTTATAGCTGCATATCAGTTTGGTTTTGTTTTGATGATCTCCGGCACTTCGACATACGTTGAGCATTAAGCGTCAATGCAACTGGAGGAAAGTGATGTTCGACGAATATAGTATCTGATCCGAACTAGAAATATGATAACACTGAATCTCAATGAGACCTCAGCTCCATATCAATCAAAAGTCAAACACAAGTCTAGAACGGTGGAATTGAAACAGATAGCTGTACTGTCTGTTTCAGTTGCTTAATGGATTTGCCTGAGAAATGACTGCACACGTTCATCATCTAGCCTATTGTGTTGCACAAAAGTACATAGAGAAGAGAAAAAATAAATTTTCGAATGTTGAAGGTGTGGTCAATGTCAGATAGTGAAGATATAAAACAATACAAATAAACAGTGTTATATCAGTGAGATTAGCGTATAATTCTATCAATGGAAATACACACTTCATTTCCTCTGACGTAATTCATGTTATGATGTAAAAGGGAGAGCAAATCCGACTGTAAAACTGATTCGATTTGTATTGGGAAGGCAGGCTTTAATAATTAGCTCTTTATACATCAACATATTGATAACATTGATATACGTTCTTACCGTCGTCAAAAAGATCATTTCTGTTTGAAATGTTCCAGTTTGAATTTAGTATAGCTGTTGCATTGGACATTCATTGGCCGTAACAGCAAAATGAACAACTTAAAAAGCAATTCTGAAAGTCGCGACGGTGACAATCGACAATTTGTTTTTGAAAGATTCTTGTAAAATGACAAGGACTGCGACAGTTGTAGAATAAAGATACAATTACTTTCGAACTGTTATAGAATGTTATGGTAATTCGGAATTAATTTGTTTATGTACATCGTAGTTACGACATTTCAAATTGCTAACCGCCGAAAGCAACTCGTGTTTAACACTTCTTTGAGGTTATACATATTATGCTAAACGGTTGCGGATAACAAAATACTGTGCTGAACATCTGATTCACACTGAATCATTTGAGCCAAAGATATCAGTTTGGAATATTTTAAATCTTTTTTTTATGTGCATGAAAGGTTAAATATGTGTGATAGCCAATTTTCATGATTCCTTTGATGAATTCATTGATGACATACTAAAATCAGGGAAACAATGGAACATAAGAATTGGATAAATTGAGAGCGGTTTTGTTGTTAATTTCAATAAAGTTAAACCTATATGATCTAGTTCAGACTGACATGATAATTCCGCTTCTTGTCGTGACGCTAAATAGCAAATATCCATAAATACAGTATAAATAGCAATTACTTTTGAGTTATCATAAACAGACATGTACGCTCAAAATCTTTTTCAATTTTCAGAATGAATATTTTGATTATTGCAGCATATATACATCTGAATGGACGGTACGAGGACTCGTTATAACCATTTGATATTGTTGCAATCTACAATACATATGCTACCATATCTTGAAATACTCATCTAAATCAAAAACGGGAGACGGACAATGAATATTACTTTGCAATTTGAAAATGAAGTCAACATTTATCTTGATTTCAAGTCTGTATGTAGCTGTTCCCTGTAGGAAAACGTTATTTCAAAGTTTAAGGAGTAAATCAATTAAAACGTTGCACTCATTGTATATTTATTATTAAGAGAAATAACGTATATCAAACATGTCTAACCTGCTTTGCAAATTCCTCCAAAAGCCGAATAATTGGTCTTACACTGACAGGTAGCATTAGTGCCATACGTAGGTTCTTTGCATTCAGCATATTCGTCGCTGCATCCAATATTGGTGGTACAGGAGGAATTCAAGTCTGTCAAGCAAAGGTTTTAAATATTAACTGTTTGCAATATCTGAACGAATCGACTAAGGCCTCGTCTTATTCAGCAAGCAGTTAATGTCTAATTTGACGTGTGTTGACACACCAAAGTTATATATAAAGTCAAATATGAATTTAAATACTGAGGTACTAATTAGGAATCTAGAACCTTCTTTTCAAAATGATTTTCTTTCCTCATGCCGCCGGCCAGTTAGTGGAGTTCTTCTTCGTAAGTAATCAACGAAAAGAAATATCAAAATGTAATACCATTTCGTCATGCTTATTGTGAAAGCTTTCGTATTCTTATCACAGTGGCGAAATATGTTCATACACATGAACTTAACGTCTTAATGCTTTATATTTGAATTTTTCATAATTTATATCATACTTTATAGCTGCATATCAGTTTGGTTTTGTTTTGATGATCTCCGGCACTTCGACATACGTTGAGCATTAAGCGTCAATGCAACTGGAGGAAAGTGATGTTCGACGAATATAGTATCTGATCCGAACTAGAAATATGATAACACTGAATCTCAATGAGACCTCAGCTCCATATCAATCAAAAGTCAAACACAAGTCTAGAACGGTGGAATTGAAACAGATAGCTGTACTGTCTGTTTCAGTTGCTTAATGGATTTGCCTGAGAAATGACTGCACACGTTCATCATCTAGCCTATTGTGTTGCACAAAAGTACATAGAGAAGAGAAGAAATAAATATTCGAATGTTGAAGGTGTGGTCAATGTCAGATAGTGAAGATATAAAACAATACAAATAAACAGTGTTATATCAGTGAGATTAGCGTATATGACTATCAATGGAAATACACACTTCATTTCCTCTGACGTAATTCATGTTATGATGTAAAAGGGTGAGCAAATTTGACTCTAAAACTGATTCGATTTGTATTGGGAAGGCATGATTTAATAATTAGCTCTTTATACATCAACATATTGATAACATTGATGTACGTTCTTACCGTCGTCAAAAAGATCATTTCTGTTTGAAATGTTCTAGTTTGAATTAAGCTAAGCTGTTGCATCGGACATTCATTGGCCGTAACAGCAAAATGAACAACTTAAAAAGCAATTCTGAAAGTCGCGACGGTGACAATCGATAATTTGTTTTTGAAAGATTCTTGTAAAATGAAAATGACTGCGACAGTTGTAGAATAAAGATACAATTACTTTCGAACTGTTTTAGAATGTTATGGTAATTCGGAATTAATTTGCTTATGTACATCGTAGTTATGACATTTCAAATTGCTAAATGCGGAAAGCAACTCGTGTTTAACACTTCTTTGAGGTTATACATATTATGCTAAACGGTTGCGGATAACAAAATACTGTGCTGAACATCTGATTCACACTCAATCATTTGAGCCAAAGATATCAGTTTGGAATATTTTAAATCTTTTTTTATGTGCATGAAAGGTTAAATATGTGTGATAGCCAATTTTCATGATTCCTTTGATGAATTCATTGATGACATACTAAAATCAGGGAAACAATGGAACATAAGAATTGGATAAATTGAGAGCGGTTTTGTTGTTAGAATGAATATTTTGATTATTGCAGCATATATACATCTGAATGGACGGTACGAGGACTCGTTATAACCATTTGATATTGTTGCAATCTATAATACATATGCTACCATATCTTGAAATACTCATCTAAGGCAAAAACGAGAGACGGACAATGAATATTACTTTGCAATTTGAAAATGAAGTCAACATTTATCTTGATTTCAAGTCTGTATGTAGCTGTTCCCTGTAGGAAAACGTTATTTCAAAGTTTAAGGAGTAAATCAATTAAAACGTTGCACTCATTGTATATTTATTATTAAGAGAAATAACGTATATCAAAAATGTCTAACCTGCTTTGCAAATTCCTCCAAAAGTCGAATAATTGGTCTTACACTGACAGGTAGCATTAGTGCCAGACGTAGGTTCTTTGCATTCAGCATATTCGTCGCTGCATCCAATATTGGTGGTACAGGAGGAATTCAAGTCTGTCAAGCAAAGGTTTTAAATATTAACTGTTTGCAATATCTGAACGAATCGACTAAGCCCTCGTCTTATTCAGCAAGCAGTTAATGTCTAATTTGACGTGTGTTGACACACCAAAGTTATAAATAAAGTCAAATATGAATTTAAATACTGAGGTACTAATTAGGAATCTAGAACCTTCTTTTCAAAATGATTTTCTTTCCTCATGCCGCCGGCCAGTTATTGGAGTTCTTCTTCGTAAGTAATCAACGAAAAGAAATATCAAAATGTAATACCATTTCGTCATGCTTATTGTGAAAGCTTTCGTATTCTTATCACAGTGGCGAAATATGTTCATACACATGAACTTAACGTCTTAATGCTTTATATTTGAATTTTTCATAATTTATATCATACTTTATAGCTGCATATCAGTTTGGTTTTGTTTTGATGATCTCCGGCACTTCGACATACGTTGAGCATTAAGCGTCAATGCAACTGGAGGAAAGTGATGTTCGACGAATATAGTATCTGATCCGAACTAGAAATATGATAACACTGAATCTCAATGAGACCTCAGCTCCATATCAATCAAAAGTCAAACACAAGTCTAGAACGGTGGAATTGAAACAGATAGCTGTACTGTCTGTTTCAGTTGCTTAATGGATTTGCCTGAGAAATGACTACACACGTTCATCATCTAGCCTATTGTGTTGCACAAAAGTACATAGAGAAGAGAAAAAATAAATTTTCGAATGTTGAAGGTGTGGTCAATGTCAGATAGTGAAGATATAAAACAATACAAATAAACAGTGTTATATCAGTGAGATTAGCGTATAAGACTATCAATGGAAATACACACTTCATTTCCTCTGACGTAATTCATGTTATGATGTAAAAGGGAGAGCAAATCCGACTGTAAAACTGATTCGATTTGTATTGGGAAGGCAGGCTTTAATAATTAGCTCTTTATACATCAACATATTGATAACATTGATATACGTTCTTACCGTCGTCAAAAAGATCATTTCTGTTTGAAATGTTCCAGTTTGAATTTAGTATAGCTGTTGCATTGGACATTCATTGGCCGTAACAGCAAAATGAACAACTTAAAAAGCAATTCTGAAAGTCGCGACGGTGACAATCGACAATTTGTTTTTGAAAGATTATTGTAAAATGACAAGGACTGCGACAGTTGTAGAATAAAGATACAATTACTTTCGAACTGTTATAGAATGTTATGGTAATTCGGAATTAATTTGCTTATGTACATCGTAGTTACGACATTTCAAATTGCTAACCGCCGAAAGCAACTCGTGTTTAACACTTCTTTGAGGTTATACATATTATGCTAAACGGTTGCGGATAACAAAATACTGTGCTGAACATCTGATTCACACTGAATCATTTGAGACAAAGATATCAGTTTGGAATATTTTAAATCTTTTTTTTATGTGCATGAAAGGTTAAATATGTGTGATAGCCAATTTTCATGATTCCTTTGATGAATTCATTGATGACATACTAAAATCAGGGAAACAATGGAACATAAGAATTGGATAAATTGAGAGCGGTTTTGTTGTTAATTTCAATAAAGTGAAACCTATATGATCTAGTTCAGCCTGACATGATAATTCCGCTTCTTGTCGTGACGCTAAATAGCAAATATCCATAAATACAATATAAATAGCAATTATTTTTGAGTTATCATAAACAGACATGTACGCTCAAAATCTTTTTCAATTTTCAGAATGAATATTTTGATTATTGCAGCATATATACATCTGAATGGACGGTACGAGGACTCGTTATAACCATTTGATATTGTTGCAATCTACAATACATATGCTACCATATCTTGAAATACTCATCTAAATCAAAAACGGGAGACGGACAATGAATATTACTTTGCAATTTGAAAATGAAGTCAACATTTATCTTGATTTCAAGTCTGTATGTAGCTGTTCCCTGTAGGAAAACGTTATTTCAAAGTTTAAGGAGTAAATCAATTAAAACGTTGCACTCATTGTATATTTATTATTAAGAGAAATAACGTATATCAAACATGTCTAACCTGCTTTGCAAATTCCTCCAAAAGCCGAATAATTGGTCTTACACTGACAGGTAGCATTAGTGCCATACGTAGGTTCTTTGCATTCAGCATATTCGTCGCTGCATCCAATATTGGTGGTACAGGAGGAATTCAAGTCTGTCAAGCAAAGGTTTTAAATATTAACTGTTTGGAATATCTGAACGAATCGACTAAGGCCTCGTCTTATTCAGCAAGCAGTTAATGTCTAATTTGACGTGTGTTGACACACCAAAGTTATATATAAAGTCAAATATGAATTTAAATACTGAGGTACTAATTAGGAATCTAGAACCTTCTTTTCAAAATGATTTTCTTTCCTCATGCCGCCGGCCAGTTAGTGGAGTTCTTCTTCGTAAGTAATCAACGAAAAGAAATATCAAAATGTAATACCATTTCGTCATGCTTATTGTGAAAGCTTTCGTATTCTTATCACAGTGGCGAAATTTGTTCATACACATGAACTTAACGTCTTAATGCTTTATATTTGAATTTTTCATAATTTATATCATACTTTATAGCTGCATATCAGTTTGGTTTTGTTTTGATGATCTCCGGCACTTCGACATACGTTGAGCATTAAGCGTCAATGCAACTGGAGGAAAGTGATGTTCGACGAATATAGTATCTGATCCGAACTAGAAATATGATAACACTGAATCTCAATGAGACCTCAGCTCCATATCAATCAAAAGTCAAACACAAGTCTAGAACGGTGGAATTGAAACAGATAGCTGTACTGTCTGTTTCAGTTGCTTAATGGATTTGCCTGAGAAATGACTGCACACGTTCATCATCTAGCCTATTGTGTTGCACAAAAGTACATAGAGAAGAGAAGAAATAAATATTCGAATGTTGAAGGTGTGGTCAATGTCAGATAGTGAAGATATAAAACAATACAAATAAACAGTGTTATATCAGTGAGATTAGCGTATATGACTATCAATGGAAATACACACTTCATTTCCTCTGACGTAATTCATGTTATGATGTAAAAGGGAGAGCAAATCCGACTGTAAAACTGATTCGATTTGTATTGGGAAGGCAGGCTTTAATAATTAGCTCTTTATACATCAACATATTGATAACATTGATATACGTTCTTACCGTCGTCAAAAAGATCATTTCTGTTTGAAATGTTCCAGTTTGAATTTAGTATAGCTGTTGCATTGGACATTCATTGGCCGTAACAGCAAAATGAACAACTTAAAAAGCAATTCTGAAAGTCGCGACGGTGACAATCGAAAATTTGTTTTTGAAAGATTCTTGCAAAATGAAAATGACTGCGACAGTTGTAGAATAAAGATACAATCACTTTCGAACTGTTTTAGAATGTTATGGTAATTCGGAATTAATTTGCTTATGTACATCGTAGTTACGACATTTCAAATTGCTAAATGCCGAAAGCAACTCGTGTTTAACACTTCTTTGAGGTTATAAATATTATGCTAAACGGTTGCGGATAACAAAATACTGTGCTGAACATCTGATTCACACTCAATCATTTGAGCCAAAGATATCAGTTTGGAATATTTTAAATCTTTTTTTATGTGCATGAAAAGTTAAATATGTGTGATAGCCAATTTTCATGATTCCTTTGATGAATTCATTGATGACATACTAAAATCAGGGAAACAATGGAACATAAGAATTGGATAAATTGAAAGCGGTTTTGTTGTTAATTTCAATAAAGTTAAACCTATATGATCTCATTCAACCTGACATGATAATTCCGCTTCTTGTCGTGACGCTAAATAGCATATATCCATAAATACAATACAAATAGCAATTATTTTTGAGTTATCATAAACAGACATGTACGATCAAAATCTTTTTCAATTTTCAGAATGAATATTTTGATTATTGCAGCATATATACATCTGAATGGACGGTACGAGGACTCGTTATAACCATTTGATATTGTTGCAATCTACAATACATATGCTACCATATCTTGCAATACTCATCTAAGGCAAAAACGAGAGACGGACAATGAATATTACTTTGCAATTTGAAAATGAAGTCAACATTTATCTTGATTTCAAGTCTGTATGTAGCTGTTCCTGTAGGAAAACGTTATTTCAAAGTTTAAGGAGTAAATCAATATAAACGTTGCACTCATTGTATATTTATTATTAAGAGAAATAACGTATATCAAACATGTCTTACCTGCTTTGCAAAGTCCTCCAAAAGCCGAATAATTGGTCTTACACTGACAGGTAGCATTAGTGCCAGACGTAGGTTCTTTGCATTCAGCATATTCGTCGCTGCATCCAATATTGGTGGCACAGGATGAATTCAAGTCTGTCAAGCAAAAGTTTTAAATATTAACTGTTTGCAATATCTGAACGAATCGACTAAGGCCTCGTCTTATTCAGCAAGCAGTTAATGTCTAATTTGACGTGTGTTGACAAACCAAAGTTATATATAAAGTCAAATATGAATTTAAATACTGAGGTACTAATCAGGAATCTAGAACCTTCTTTTCAAAATGATTTTCTTTCCTCATGCCGCCTGCCAGTTATTGGAGTTCTTCTTCGCAAGTAATCAACGAAAAGCAATATCAAAATGTACTACCATTTCGTCATGCTTATTGTGAAAGCTTTCGTATTCTTATCACAGTGGCGAAATATGTTCATACACATGAACTTAACGTCTTAATGCTTTATATTTGAATTTTTCATAATTTATATCATACTTTATAGCTGCATATCAGTTTGGTTTTGTTTTGATGATCTCCGGCACTTCGACATACGTTGAGCATTAAGCGTCAATGCAACTGGAGGAAAGTGATGTTCGACGAATATAGTATCTGATCCGAACTAGAAATATGATAACACTGAACCTCAATGAGACCTCACCTCCATATCAATCAAAAGTCAAACACATGTCTAGAACGGTGGAATTGAAACAGATAGCTGGACTGTCTGTTTCTGTTGCTTAATGGATTTGCCTGAGAAATGACTGCACACGTTCATCATCTAGCCTATTGTGTTGCACAAAAGTACATAGAGAAGAGAAAAAATAAATTTTCGAATGTTGAAGGTGTGGTCAATGTCAGATAGTGAAGATATAAAACAATACAAATAAACAGTGTTATATCAGTGAGATTAGCTTATATGACTATCAATGGAAATTCACACTTCATTTCCTCTGACGTAATTCATGTTATGATGTAAAAGGGAGAGCAAATTCGACTGTAAAACTGATTCGATTTGTATTGGGAAGGCAGGCTTTAATAATTAGCTCTTTATACATCAACATATTGATAACATTGATATACGTTCTTACCGTCGTCAAAAAGATCATTTCTGTTTTAAATGTTCCAGATTGAATTTAGTTTAGCTGTTGCATTGGATATTCATTAGCCGTAACAGCAAAATGAACAACTTAAAAAGCAATTCTGAAAGTCGCGACTGTGACAATCGACAATTTGTTTTTGAAAGATTCTTGTAAAATGACAAGGACTGCGACAGTTGTAGAATAAAGATACAATTACTTTCGAACTGTTATAGAATATTATGGTAATTCGGAATTAATTTGCTTATGTACATCGTAGTTACGACATTTCAAATTGGTAACCGCCGAAAGCAACTCGTGTTTAACACTTCTTTGAGGTTATACATATTATGCTAAACGATTGCGGATAAGAAAATACAGTGCTGAACATCTGATTCACACTCAATCATTTGAGTCAAAGATATCAGTTTGGAATATTTTAAATCTTTCTTTTATGTGCATGAAAGGTTAAATATTTGTGATAGCCAATTGTCATGATTCCTTGGATGAATTCATTAATGACATACTAAAATAAGTTAAACAATGGAACATAAGAATTGGATGAATTGAGAGCGGTTTTGTTGTTAATTTCAATAAAGTTAAACCTATATGATAACATTCAGCCACACATGATAATTCCGCTTCTTGTCGTGACGCTAAATAGCAAATATCCATAAATACAATACAAATAGCAATTATTTTTGAGTTATCATAAACAGACATGTACGCTCAAAATCTTTTTCAATTTTCAGAATGAATATTTTGATTATTGCAGCATATATACATCTGAATGGACGGTACAAGGACTCGTTATAACCATTTGATATTGTTGCAATCTACAATACATATGCTACCATATCTTGCAATACTCATCTAAGGCAAAAACGAGAGACGGACAATGAATATTACTTTGCAATTTGAAAATGAAGTCAACATTTATCTTGATTTCAAGTCTGTATGTAGCTGTTCCTGTAGGAAAACGTTATTTCAAAGTTTAAGGAGTAAATCAATTTAAACGTTACACTCATTGGATATTTATTATTAAGAGAAATAACGTATATCAAACATGTCTAACCTGCTTTGCAAATTCCTCCAAAAGCCGAATAATTGGTCTTACACTGACAGGTAGCATTAGTGCCAGACGTAGGTTCTTTGCATTCAGCATATTCGTCGCTGCATCCAATATTGGTGGTACAGGAGAAATTCAAGTCTGTCAAGCAAAGGTTTTAAATATTAACTGTTTGCAATATCTGAACGAATCGACTAAGGCCTCGTCTTATTCAGCAAGCCGTTAATGTCTAATTTGACGTGTGTTGACAAACCAAAGTTATATATAAGGTCAAATATGAATTTAAATACTGAGGTACTAATTAGGAATCTAGAAACTTCTTTTCAAAATGATTTTCTTTCCTCATGCCGCCTGCCAGTTATTGGAGTTCTTCTTCGTAAGCAATCAACGAAAAGCAATATCAAAATGTAATACCATTTCGTCATGCTTATTGTGAAAGCTTTCGTATTCTTATCACAGTGGCGAAATATGTTCATACACATGAACTTAACGTCTTAATGCTTTATATTTGAATTTTTCATAATTTATATCATACTTTATAGCTGCATATCAGTTTGGTTTTGTTTTGATGATCTCCGGCACTTCGACATACGTTGAGCATTAAGCGTCAATGCAACTGGAGGAAAGTGATGTTCGACGAATATAGTATCTGATCCGAGCTAGAAATATGATAACACTGAATCTCAATGAGACCTCAGCTCCATATCAATCAAAAGTCAAACACAAGTCTAGAACGGTTGAATTGAAACAGATAGCTTGACTGTCTGTTTCAGTTGCTTAATGGATTTGCCTGAGAAATGAATGCACACGTTCATCATCTAGCCTATTGTGTTGCACAAAAGTACATAGAGAAGACAAGAAATAAATATTAGAATGTTGAAGGTGTGGTCAATGTCAGATAGTGAAGATATAAAACAATACAAATAAACAGTGTTATATCAGTGAGATTAGCGTATATGACTATCAATGGAAATACACACTTCATTTCCTCTGATGTAATTCATGTTATGATGTAAAAGGGAGAGCAAATTCGACTGTAAAACTGATTCGATTTGTATTGGGAAGGCATGCTTTAATAATTAGCTCTTTATACATCAACATATTGATAACATTGATGTACGTTCTTACCGTCGTCAAAGATCATTTCTGTTTGAAATGATCTAGTTTGAATTTAGCTAAGCTGTTGCATTGGACATTCATTGGCCGTAACAGCAAAATGAACAACTTAAAAAGCAATTCTGAAAGTCGCGACGGTGACAATCGATAATTTGTTTTTGAAAGATTCTTGTAAAATGAAAATGACTGCGACAGTTGTAGAATAAAGATACAATTACTTTCGAACTGTTTTAGAATGTTATGGTTATTCGGAATTAATTTGCTTATGTACCTCGTAGTTACGACATTTCAAATTGCTAAATGCCGAAAGCAACTCGTGTTTAACACTTCTTTGAGGTTATACATATTATGCTGAACGGTTGCGGATAACAAAATACTGTGCTGAACATCTGATTCACACTCAATCATTTGAGCCAAAGATATCAGTTTGGAATATTTTAAATCTTTTTTTATGTGCATGAAAGGTTAAATATGTGTGATAGCCAATTTTCATGATTCCTTTGATGAATTCATTGATGACATACTAAATTCAGGGAAACAATGGAACATAAGAATTGGATAAATTGAGAGCGGTTTTGTTGTTAAAATGAATATTTTGATTATTGCAGCATATATACATCTGAATGGACGGTACGAGGACTCGTTATAACCATTTGATATTGTTGCAATCTACAATACATATTCTACCATATTTTGCAATACTCATCTAATTCAAAAACGAGAGACGGACAATGAATATTACTTTGCAATTTGAAAATGAAGTCAACATTTATCTTGATTTCAAGTCTGTATGTAGCTGTTCCTGTAGGAAAACGTTATTTCAAAGTTTAAGGAGTAAATGAATTTAAACGTTGCACTCATTGTATATTTATTATTAAGAGAAATAACGTATATCAAACATGTCTAACCTGCTTTGCAAAGTCCTCCAAAAGCCGAATAATTGGTCTTACACTGACAGGTAGCATTAGTGCCAGACGTAGGTTCTTTGCATTCAGCATATTCGTCGCTGCATCCAATATTGGTGGTACAGGATGAATTCAAGTCTGTCAAGCAAAAGTTTTAAATATTAACTGTTTGCAATATCTGAACGAATCGACTAAGGCCTCGTCTTATTCAGCAAGCAGTTAATGTCTAATTTGACGTGTGTTGACAAACCAAAGTTATATATAAGGTCAAATATGAATTTAAATACTGAGGTACTGATCAGGAATCTAGAACCTTCTTTTCAAAATGATTTTCTTTCCTCATGCCGTCTGCCAGTTATTGGAGTTCTTCTTCGTAAGTAATCAACGAAAAGCAATATCAAAATGTAATACCATTTCGTCATGCTTATTGTGAAAGCTTTCGTATTCTTATCACAGTGGCGAAATATGTTCATACACATGAACTTAACGTCTTAATGCTTTATATTTGAATTTTTCATAATTTATATCATACTTTATAGCTGCATATCAGTTTGGTTTTGTTTTGATGATCTCCGGCACTTCGACATACGTTGAGCATTAAGCGTCAATGCAACTGGAGGAAAGTGATGTTCGACGAATATAGTATCTGATCCGAGCTAGAAATATGATAACACTGAACCTCAATGAGACCTCAGATCCATATCAATCAAAGTCAAACACAAGTCTAGAACGGTGGAATTGAAACAGATAGCTGGACTGTCTGTTTCAGTTGCTTAATGGATTTGCCTGAGAAATGACTGCACACGTTCATCATCTAGCCTATTGTGTTGCACAAAAGTACATAGAGAAGAGAAAAAATAAATTTTCGAATGTTGAAGGTGTGGTCAATGTCAGATAGTGAAGATATAAAACAATACAAATAAACAGTGTTATATCAGTGAGATTAGCGTATATGACTATCAATGGAAATACACACTTCATTTCCTCTGACGTAATTCATGTTATGATGTAAAAGGGAGAGCAAATTCGACTGTAAAACTGATTCGATTTGTATTGGGAAGGCAGGCTTTAATAATTAGCTCTTTATACATCAACATATTGATAACATTGATATACGTTCTTACCGTCGTCAAAAATATCATTTCTGTTTGAAATGTTCCAGATTGAATTTAGTTTAGCTGTTGCATTGGACATTCATTAGCCGTAACAGCAAAATGAACAACTTAACAAGCAATTCTGAAAGTCGCGACTGTGACAATCGACAATTTGTTTTTGAAAGATTCTTGTAAAATGACAAGGACTGCTACAGTTGTAGAATAAAGATACAATTACTTTCGAACTGTTATAGAATATTATGGTAATTCGGAATTAATTTGCTTATGTCCATCGTAGTTACGACATTTCAAATTGGTAACCGCCGAAAGCAACTCGTGTTTAACACTTCTTTGAGGTTATACATATTATGCTAAACGATTACGGATAACAAAATACAGTGCTGAACATCTGATTCACACTCAATCATTTGAGTCAAAGATATCAGTTTGGAATATTTTAAATCTTTCTTTTATGTGCATGAAAGGTTAAATATGTGTGATAGCCAATTTTCATGATTCCTTGGATGAATTCATTAATGACATACTAAAATAAGGTAAACAATGGAACATAAGAATTTGATGAATTGAGAGCGGTTTTGTTGTTAATTTCAATAAAGTTAAACCTATATGATAACATTCAGCCTGACATGATAATTCCGCTTCTTGTCGTGACGCTAAATAGCAAATATCCATAAATACAATACAAATAGCAATTATTTTTGAGTTATCATAAACAGACATGTACGCTCAAAATCTTTTTCAATTTTCAGAATGAATATTTTGATTATTGCAGCATATATACATCTGAATGGACGGTACGAGGACTCGTTATAACCATTTGATATTGTTGCAATCTACAATACATATTCTACCATATTTTGCAATACTCATCTAAGGCAAAAACGAGAGACGGACAATGAATATTACTTTGCAATTTGAAAATGAAGTCAACATTTATCTTGATTTCAAGTCTGTATGTAACTGTTCCTGTAGGAAAACGTTATTTCAAATTTTAAGGAGTAAATCAATTTAAACGTTACACTCATTGTATATTTATTATTAAGAGAAATAACGTATATCAAACATGTCTAACCTGCTTTGCAAATTCCTCCAAAAGCCGAATAATTGGTCTTACACTGACAGGTAGCATTAGTGCCAGACGTAGGTTCTTTGCATTCAGCATATTCGTCGCTGCATCCAATATTGGTGGTACAGGAGGAATTCAAGTCTGTCAAGCAAAGGTTTTAAATATTAACTGTTTGCAATATCTGAACGAATCGACTAAGGCCTCGTCTTATTCAGCAAGCCGTTAATGTCTAATTTGACGTGTGTTGACAAACCAAAGTTATATATAAGGTCAAATATGAATTTAAATACTGAGGTACTAATTAGGAATCTAGAAACTTCTTTTCAAAATGATTTTCTTTCCTCATGCCGCCTTCCAGTTATTGGAGTTCTTCTTCGTAAGCAATCAACGAAAAGCAATATCAAAATGTAATACCATTTCGTCATGCTTATTGTGAAAGCTTTCGTATTCTTATCACAGTGGCGAAATATGTTCATACACATGAACTTAACGTCTTAATGCTTTATATTTGAATTTTTCATAATTTATATCATACTTTATAGCTGCATATCAGTTTGGTTTTGTTTTGATGATCTCCGGCACTTCGACATACGTTGAGCATTAAGCGTCAATGCAACTGGAGGAAAGTGATGTTCGACGAATATAGTATCTGATCCGAGCTAGAAATATGATAACACTGAATCTCAATGAGACCTCAGCTCCATATCAATCAAAAGTCAAACACAAGTCTAGAACGGTGGAATTGAAACAGATATCTGGACTGTCTGTTTCAGTTGCTTAATGGATTTGCCTGAGAAATGACTGCACACGTTCATCATCTAGCCTATTGTGTTGCACAAAAGTACATAGAGAAGAGAAGAAATAAATATTCGAATGTTGAAGGTGTGGTCAATGTCAGATAGTGAAGATATAAAACAATACAAATAAACAGTGTTATATCAGTGAGATTAGCGTATATGACTATCAATGGAAATACACACTTCATTTCCTCTGACGTAATTCATGTTATGATGTAAAAGGGAGAGCAAATTCGACTGTAAAACTGATTCGATTTGTATTGGGAAGGCATGCTTTAATAATTAGCTCTTTATACATCAACATATTGATAACATTGATGTACGTTCTTACCGTCGTCAAAAAGATCATTTGTGTTTGAAATGTTCTAGTTTGAATTTAGCTAAGCTGTTGCATTGGACATTCATTGGCCGTAACAGCAAAATGAACAACTTAAAAAGCAATTCTGAAAGTCGCGACTATGACAATCGATAATTTGTTTTTGAAAGATTCTTGCAAAATGTAAATGACTGCGACAGTTGTAGAATAAAGATACAATTACTTTCGAACTGTTTTAGAATGTTATGGTAATTCGGAATTAATTTGCTTATGTACATCGTAGTTACGACATTTCAAATTGCTAAATGCCGAAAGCAACTCGTGTTTAACACTTCTTTGAGGTTATAAATATTATGCTAAACGGTTGCGGATAACAAAATACTGTGCTGAACATCTGATTCACACTCAATCATTTGAGCCAAAGATATCAGTTTGGAATATTTTAAATCTTTTTTTATGTGCATGAAAGGTTAAATATGTGTCATAGCCAATTTTCATGATTCCCTTGATGAATTCATTGATGACATACTAAAATCAGGGAAACAATGGAACATAAGAATTGGATAAATTGAGAGCGGTTTTGTTGTTAGAATGAATATTTTGATTATTGCAGCATATCTACATCTGATTGGACGGTACGAGGACTCGTTATAACCATTTGATATTGTTGCAATCTACAATACATATGCTACCATATCTTGCAATACTCATCTAAGGCAAAAACGAGAGACAGACAATGAATATTACTTTGCAATTTGAAAATGAAGTCAACATTTATCTTGATTTCAAGTCTGTATGTAGCTGTTCCTGTAGGAAAACGTTATTTCAAAGTTTAAGGAGTAAATCAATTTAAACGTTGCACTCATTGTATATTTATTATTAAGAGAAATAACGTATATCAAACATGTCTAACCTGCTTTGCAAAGTCCTCCAAAAGCCGAATAATTGGTCTTACACTGACAGGTAGCATTAGTGCCAGAGGTAGGTTCTTTGCATTCAGCATATTCGTCGCTGCATCCAATATTGGTGGTACAGGAGTTATTCAAGTCTGTCAAGCAAAGGTTTTAAATATTAACCGTTTGCAATATCTGAACGAATCGACTAAGGCCTAGTCTTACTCAGCAAGCCGTTAGTGTCTAATTTGACGTGTGTTGACACACCAAAGTGATATATAAAGTCAAATATGAATTTAAATACTGAGGTACTAATTAGGAATCTAGAACCTTCTTTTCAAAATGATTTTCTTTCCTCATGCCGCCGGCCAGTTATTGGAGTTCTTCTTCGTAAGCAATCAACGAAAAGCAATATCAAAATGTAATACCATTTCGTCATGCTTATTGTGAAAGCTTTCGTATTCTTATCACAGTGGCGAAATAAGTTCATACACATGAACTTAAAGTCTTAATGCTTTATATTTGAATTTTTCATAATTTATATCATACTTTATAGCTGCATATCAGTTTGGTTTAGTTTTGATGATCTCCGGCACTTCGACATACGTTGAGCATTAAGCGTCAATGCAAGTGGAGGAAAGTGATGTTCGACGAATATAGTATTTGATCCGAGCTAGAAATATGATAACACTGAATCTCAATGAGACCTCAGCTGCATATCAATCAAAAGTCAAACACAAGTCTAGAACGGTGGAATTGAAACAGATAGCAGGACTGTCTGTTTCAGTTGCTTAATGGATTTGCCTGAGAAATGACTGCACACGTTCATCATCTTGCCTATTGTGTTGCACAAAAGTACATAGAGAAGAGAAGAAATAAATATTCGAATGTTGAAGGTGTAGTCAATGTCAGATAGTGAAGATATAAAACAATACAAATAAACAGTGTTATATCAGTGAGATTAGCGTATATGACTATCAATGGAAATACACACTTCATTTCCTCTGACGTAATTCATGTTATGATGTAAAAGGGAGAGCAAATCCGACTGTAAAACTGATTCGATTTGTATTGGTAAGGCAGGCTTTAATAATTAGCTCTTTATACATCAACATATTGATAACATTGATATACGTTCTTACCGTCGTCAAAAAGATCATTTCTGTTTGAAATGTTCCAGTTTGAACTTAGTTTAGCTGTTGCATTGGACTTTCATTGGCCGTAACAGCAAAATGAACAACTTAAAAAGCAATTCTGAAAGTCGCGACGGTGACAATCGACAATTTGTTTTTGAAAGATTCTTGTAAAATGACAAGGAATGCGACAGTTGTAGAATAAAGATACAATTACTTTCGAACTGTTTTAGAATGTTATGGTTATTCGGAATTAATTTGCTTATGTACATCGTAGTTACGACATTTCAAATTGCTAAATGCCGAAAGCAACTCGTGTTTAACACATCTTTGAGGTTATACATATTATGCTAAACGGTTGCGGATAACAAAATACTGTGCTGAACATCTGATTCACACTCAATCATTTGAGCCAAAGATATCAGTTTGGAATATTTTAAATTTTTTTTTTATGTGCATTTAAGGTTAAATATGTGTGATAGCCAATTTTCATGATTCCTTTGATGAATTCATTGATGACATACTAAAATCAGGGAAACAATGGAACATAAGAATTAGATAAATTGAGAGCGGTTTTGTTGTTAATTTCAATAAAGTTAAACCTATATGATCTCATTCAGCCTGACATGATAATTCCGCTTCTTGTCGTGACGCTAAATAGCAAATATCCATAAATACAATATAAATAGCAATTATATTTGAGTTATCATAAACAGACATGTACGCTCAAAATCTTTTTCAATTTTCAGAATGAATATTTTGATTATTGCAGCATATATACATCTGAATGGACGGTACGAGGACTCGTTATAACCATTTGATATTGTTGCAACCTACAATACATATCCTACCATATCTTGCAATACTCATCTAAGGCAAACACGAGAGAGGCACAATGAATATTACTTTGCACTTTGAAAATGAAGTCAACATTTATCTTGATTTCAAGTCTGTATGTAGCTGTTCCTGTAGGAAAACGTTTTTTCAAAGTTTAAGGAGTAAATCAATTTAAACGTTGCACTCATTGTATATTTATTATTAAGAGAAATAACGTATATCAAACATGTCTAACCTGCTTTGCAAATTCCTCCAAAAGCCGAATAATTGGTCTTACACTGACAGGTAGCATTAGTGCCAGACGTATGTTCTTTGCATTCAGCATATTCGTCGCCGCATCCAATATTGGTGGTACAGGAGGAATTCAAGTCTGTCAAGCAAAGGTTTTAAATATTAACTGTTTGCAATATCTGAACGAATTGACTAAGGCCTCGTCTTATTCAGCAAGCCGTTAATGTCTAATTTGACGTGTGTTGACACACCAAAGTTATATATAAATTCAAATATGAATTTAAATACTGAGGTACTAATTAGGAATCTAGAACCTTCTTTTCAAAATGATTTTCTTTCCTCATGCCGCCTGCCAGTTATTGGAGTTCTTCTTCGTAAGCAATCAACGAAAAGCAATATCAAAATGTAATACCATTTCATCATTCTTATTGTGAAAGCTTTCGTATTCTTAACACAGTGGGGAAATATGTTCATACACATGAACTTAACGTCTTAATGCTTTATATTTGAATTTTTCATAATTTATATCATACTTTATAGCTGCATATCAGTTTGGTTTTGTTTTGATGATCTCCGGCACATCGACATACGTTGAGCGTTAAGCGTCAATGCAACTGGAGGAAAGTGATGTTCGACGAATATAGTATTTGATCCGAGCTAGAAATATGATAACACTGAATCTCAATGAGACCTCAGCTCCATATCAATCAAAAGTCAAACACAAGTCTAGAACGGTGGAATTGAAACAGATAGCTGTACTGTCTGTTTCAGTCGCTTAATGGATTTTCCTGAGAAATGACTGCACACGTTCATCATCTAGCCTATTGTGTTGCACAAAAGTACATAGAGAAGATAAGAAATAAATATTCGAATGTTGAAGGTGTGGTCAATGTCAGATAGTGAAGATTTAAAACAATACAAATAAACAGTGTTATATCAGTGAGATTAGCGTATATGACTATCAATGGAAATACACACTTCATTTCCTCTGACGTAATTCATGTTATGATGTAAAAGGGACAGCAAATTCGACTGTAAAACTGATTCGATTTGTATTGGGAAGGCATGCTTTAATAATTAGCTCTTTATACATCAACATATTGATAACATTGATGTACGTTCTTACCGTCGTCAAAAAGATCATTTCTGTTTGAAATGTTCTAGTTTGAATTTAGCTAAACTGTTGCATTGGACATTCATTGGCCGTAACAGCAAAATGAACAACTTAAAAAGCAATTCTGAAAGTCGCGACTATGACAATCGATAATTTGTTTTTGAAAGATTCTTGTAAAATGAAAATGACTGCGACAGTTGTAGAATAAAGATACAATTACTTTCGAACTGTTTTAGAATGTTATGGTAATTCGGAATTAATTTGCTTATGTACATCGTAGTTACGACATTTCAAATTGCTAAATGCCGAAAGCAACTCGTGTTGAACACTTCTATGAGGTTATAAATATTATACTAAACGGTTGCGGATAACAAAACACTGTGCTGAACATCTGATTCACACTCAATCATTTGAGCCAAAGATATCAGTTTGGAATATTTTAAATCTTTTTTTATGTGCATGAAAGGTTAAATATGTGTGATAGCCAATTTTCATGATTCCTTTGATGAATTCATTGATGACATACTAAAATCAGGGAAACAATGGAACATAAGAATTGGATAAATTGAGAGCGGTTTTGTTGTTAGAATGAATATTTTGATTATTGCAGCATATCTACATCTGAATGGACGGTACGAGGACTCGTTATAACCATTTGATATTGTTGCAATCTACAATACATATGCTACCATATCTTGAAATACTCATCTAAGGCAAAAACGAGAGACGGACAATGAATATTACTTTGCAATTTGAAAATGAAGTCAACATTTATCTTGATTTCAAGTCTGTATGTAGCTGTTCCTGTAGGAAAACGTTATTTCAAAGTTTAAGGAGTAAATCAATTTAAACGTTGCACTCATTGTATATTTATTATTAAGAGAAATAACGTATATCAAACATGTCTAACCTGCTTTGCAAAGTCCTCCAAAAGCCGAATAATTGGTCTTACACTGACACGTAGCATTTGTGCCAGACGTAGGTTCTTTGCATTCAGCATATTCGTCGCTGCATTCAATATTGGTGGTACAGGATGAATTCAAGTCTGTCAAGCAAACGCTTTAAATATCAACTGTTTGCAATATCTGAACGAATCGACTAAGGCCTCGTCTTATTCAGCAAGCAGTTAATGTCTAATTTGACGTGTGTTGACACACCAAAGTTATATATAAAGTCAAATATGAATTTAAATACTGAGGTACTAATTAGGAATCTAGAACCTTCTTTTCAAAATGATTTTCTTTCCTCATGCCGCCTGCCAGTTATTGGAGTTCTTCTTCGTAAGCAATCAACGAAAAGCAATATCAAAATGTAATACCATTTTGTCATGCTTATTGTCAAAGCTTTCGTATTCTTATCACAGTGGCGAAATATGTTCATACACATGAACTTAACGTCTTAATGCTTTATATTTGAATTTTTCATAGTTTATATCATACTTTATAGCTGCATATCAGTTTGGTTTTGTTTTGATGATCTCCGGCACTTCGACATACGTTGAGCGTTAAGCGTCAATGCAACTGGAGGAAAGTGATGTTCGACGAATATAGTATCTGATCCGAGCTAGAAATATGATAACACTGAATCTCAATGAGACATCAGCTCCATATCAATCAAAAGTCAAACACAAGTCTAGAACGGTGGAATTGAAACAGATAACTGTACTGTCTGTTTCAGTTGCTTAATGGATTTGCCTGAGAAATGACTGCACACGTTCATCATCTAGCCTATTGTGTTGCACAAAAGTACATAGAGAAGAGAAGAAATAAATATTCGAATGTTGAAGGTGTGGTCAATGTCAGATAGTGAAGATATAAAACAATACAAATAAACAGTGTTATATCAGTGAGATTAGCGTATATGACTATCAATGGAAATACACACTTCATTTCCTCTGACGTAATTCATGTTATGATGTAAAAGGGAGAGCAAATTCGACTGTAAAACTGATTCGATTTGTATTGGAAGGCATGCTTTAATAATTAGCTCTTTATACATCAACATATTGATAACATTGATGTACGTTCTTACCGTCGTCAAAAAGATCATTTCTGTTTGAAATGTTCTAGTTTGAATTTAGCTAAGCTGTTGCATTGGACATTCATTGGCCGTAACAGCAAAATGAACAACTTAAAAAGCAATTCTGAAAGTCGCGACGGTGACAATCGACAATTTGTTTTTGAAAGATTCTTGCAAAATGAAAATGACTGCGACAGTTGTAGAATAAAGATACAATTACTTTCGAACTGTTTTAGAATATTATGGTAATTCGGAATTAATTTGCTTATGTACATCGTAGTTACGACATTTCAAATTGCTAAATGCCGAAAGCAACTCGTGTTTAACACTTCTTTGAGGTTATAAATATTATGCTAAACGGTTGCGGATAACAAAATACTGTGCTGAACATCTGATTCACACTCAATCATTTGAGCCAAAGATATCAGTTTGGAATATTTTAAATCATTTTTTATGTGCATGAAAGGTTAAATATGTGTCATAGCCAATTTTCATGATTCCCTTGATGAATTCATTGATGACATACTAAAATCAGGGAAACAATGGAACATAAGAATTGGATAAATTGAGAGCGGTTTTGTTGTTAGAATGAATATTTTGATTAATGCAGCATATATACATCTGAATGGACGGTACGAGGACTCGTTATAACCATTTGATATTGTTGCAATCTACAATACATATGCTACCATATCTTGCAATACTCATCTAAGGCAAAAACGAGAAACGGACAATGAATATTACTTTGCAATTTGAAAATGAAGTCAACATTTATCTTGATTTCAAGTCTGTATGTAGCTGAACTTAACGTCTTAATGCTTTATATTTGAATTTTTCATAATTTATATCATACTTTATAGCTGCATATCAGTTTGGTTTTATTTTGATGATCTCCGGCACTTCGACATACGTTGAGCATTAAGCGTCAATGCAACTGGAGGAAAGTGATGTTCGACGAATATAGTATCTGATCCGAACTAGAAATATGATAACACTGAATCTCAATGAGACCTCAGCTCCATATCAATCAAAAGTCAAACACAAGTCTAGAACGGTGGAATTGAAACAGATAGCTGTACTGTCTGTTTCAGTTGCTTAATGGATTTGCCTGAGAAATGACTGCACACGTTCATCATCTAGTCTATTGTGTTGCACAAAAGTACATAGAGAAGAGAAGAAATAAATATTCGAATGTTGAAGGTGTGGTCAATGTCAGATAGTGAAGATATAAAACAATACAAATAAACAGTGTTATATCAGTGAGATTAGCGTATATGACTATCAATGGAAATACACACTTCATTTCCTCTGACGTAATTCATGTTATGATGTAAAAGGGAGAGCAAATTCGACTGTAAAACTGATTCGATTTGTATTGGGAAGGCATGCTTTAATAATTAGCTCTTTATACATCAACATATTGATAACATTGATGTACGTTCTTACCGTCGTCAAAAAGATCATTTCTGTTTGAAATGTTCTAGTTTGAATTTAGCTAAGCTGTTGCATTGGACATTCATTGGCCGTAACAGCAAAATGAACAACTTGAAACCAATTCTGAAAGTCGCGACGGTGACAATCGATAATTTGTTTTTGAAAGATTCTTGCAAAATGAAAATGACTGCGACAGTTGTAGAATAAAGATACAATTACTTTCGAACTGTTTTAGAATGTTATGGTAATTCGGAATTAATTTGCTTATGTACATCGTAGTTACGACATTTCAAATTGCTAAATGCCGAAAGCAACTCGTGTTTAACACTTCTTTGAGGTTATAAATATTATGCTAAACGGTTGCGGATAACAAAATACTGTGCTGAACATCTGATTCACACTCAATCATTTGAGCCAAAGATATCAGTTTGGAATATTTTAAATCTTTTTTTATGTGCATGAAAGGTTAAATATGTGTGATAGCCAATTTTCATGATTCCCTTGATGAATTCATTGATGACATACTAAAATCAGGGAAACAATGGAACATAAGAATTGGATAAATTGAGAGCGGTTTTGTTGTTAGAATGAATATTTTGATTATTGCAGCATATATACATCTGAATGGACGGTACGAGGACTCGTTATAACCATTTGATATTGTTGCAATCTACAATACATATGCTACCATATCTTGAAATACTCATCTAAGGCAAAATCGAGAGACGGACAATGAATATTACTTTGCAATTTGAAAATGAAGTCAACATTTATCTTGATTTCAAGTCTGTATGTAGCTGTTCCTGTAGGAAAACGTTATTTCAAAGTTTAAGGAGTAAATCAATTAAAACGTTGCACTCATTGTATATCTATTATTAAGAGAAATAACGTATATGAAACATGTCTAACCTGCTTTGCAAATTCCTCCAAAAGCCGAATAATTGGTCTTACACTGACAGGTAGCATTAGTGCCAGACGTAGGTTCTTTGCATTCAGCATATTCGTCGCTGCATCCAATATTGGTGGTACAGGAGGAATTCAAGTCTGTCAAGCAAAGGTTTTAAATATTAACTGTTTGCAATATCTGAACGAATCGCCTAAGGCCTCGTATTATTCAGAAAGCAGTTAATGTCTAATTTGACGTGTGTTGACACAACAAAGTTATATATAAAGTCAAATATGAATTTAAATACTGAGGTACTAATTAGGAATCTAGAACCTTCTTTTCAAAATGATTTTCTTTCCTCATGCCGCCTGCCAGTTATTGGAGTTCTTCTTCGTAAGCAATCAACGAAAAGCAATATCAAAATGTAATACCATTTCGTCATGCTTATTGTGAAAGCTTTCGTATTCTTATCACAGTGGCGAAATATGTTCATACACATGAACTTAACGTCTTAATGCTTTATATTTGAATTTTTCATAATTTATATCATACTTTATAGCTGCATATCAGTTTGGTTTTGTTTTGATGATCTCCGGCACTTCGACAAACGTTGAGCATTAAGCGTCAATGCAACTGGAGGAAAGTGATGTTCGACGAATATAGTATCTGATCCGAGCTAGAAATATGATAACACTGAATCTCAATGAGACCTCAGCTCCATATCAATCAAAAGTCAAACACAAGTCTAGAACGGTGGAATTGAAACAGATAGCTGTACTGTCTGTTTCAGTTGCTTAATGGATTTGCCTGAGAAATGACTGCACACGTTCATCATCTAGCCTATTGTGTTGCACAAAAGTACATAGAGAAGAGAAGAAATAAATATTCGAATGTTGAAGGTGTGGTCAATGTCAGATAGTGAAGATATAAAACAATACAAATAAACAGTGTTATATCAGTGAGATTAGCGTATAAGACTATCAATGGAAATACACACTTCATTTCCTCTGACGTAATTCATGTTATGATGTAAAAGGGAGAGCAAATCCGACTGTAAAACTGATTCGATTTGTATTGGGAAGGCAGGCTTTAATAATTAGCTCTTTATACATCAACATATTGATAACATTGATATACGTTCTTACCGTCGTCAAAAAGATCATTTCAGTTTGAAATGTTCCAGTTTGAATTTAGTATAGCTGTTGCATTGGACATTCATTGGCCGTAACACCAAAATGAACAGCTTAAAAAGCAATTCTGAAAGTCGCGACGGTGACAATCGACAATTTGTTTTTGAAAGATTCTTGTAAAATGACAAGGACTGCGACAGTTGTAGAATAAAGATACAATTACTTTCGAACTGTTATAGAATGTTATGGTAATTCGGAATTAATTTGCTTATGTACATCGTAGTTACGACATTTCAAATTGCTAACCGCCGAAAGCAACTCGTGTTTAACACATCTTTGAGGTTATAAATATTATGCTAAACGGTTGCGGATAACAAAATACTGTGCTGAACATCTGATTCACACTCAATCATTTGAGCCAAAGATATCAGTTTGGAATATTTTAAATCTTTTTTTATGTGCATGAAAGGTTAAATATGTGTGATAGCCAATTTTCATGATTCCCTTGATGAATTCATTGATGACATACTAAAATCAGGGAAACAATGGAACATAAGAATTGGATAAATTGAGAGCGGTTTTGTTGTTAGAATGAATATTTTGATTAATGCAGCATATATACATCTGAATGGACGGTACGAGGACTCGTTATAACCATTTGATATTGTTGCAATCTACAATACATATGCTACCATATCTTGCAATACTCATCTAAGGCAAAAACGAGAAACGGACAATGAATATTACTTTGCAATTTGAAAATGAAGTCAACATTTATCTTGATTTCAAGTCTGTATGTAGCTGAACTTAACGTCTTAATGCTTTATATTTGAATTTTTCATAATTTATATCATACTTTATAGCTGCATATCAGTTTGGTTTTATTTTGATGATCTCCGGCACTTCGACATACGTTGAGCATTAAGCGTCAATGCAACTGGAGGAAAGTGATGTTCGACGAATATAGTATCTGATCCGAACTAGAAATATGATAACACTGAATCTCAATGAGACCTCAGCTCCATATCAATCAAAAGTCAAACACAAGTCTAGAACGGTGGAATTGAAACAGATAGCTGTACTGTCTGTTTCAGTTGCTTAATGGATTTGCCTGAGAAATGACTGCACACGTTCATCATCTAGTCTATTGTGTTGCACAAAAGTACATAGAGAAGAGAAGAAATAAATATTCGAATGTTGAAGGTGTGGTCAATGTCAGATAGTGAAGATATAAAACAATACAAATAAACAGTGTTATATCAGTGAGATTAGCGTATATGACTATCAATGGAAATACACACTTCATTTCCTCTGACGTAATTCATGTTATGATGTAAAAGGGAGAGCAAATTCGACTGTAAAACTGATTCGATTTGTATTGGGAAGGCATGCTTTAATAATTAGCTCTTTATACATCAACATATTGATAACATTGATGTACGTTCTTACCGTCGTCAAAAAGATCATTTCTGTTTGAAATGTTCTAGTTTGAATTTAGCTAAGCTGTTGCATTGGACATTCATTGGCCGTAACAGCAAAATGAACAACTTGAAACCAATTCTGAAAGTCGCGACGGTGACAATCGATAATTTGTTTTTGAAAGATTCTTGCAAAATGAAAATGACTGCGACAGTTGTAGAATAAAGATACAATTACTTTCGAACTGTTTTAGAATGTTATGGTAATTCGGAATTAATTTGCTTATGTACATCGTAGTTACGACATTTCAAATTGCTAAATGCCGAAAGCAACTCGTGTTTAACACTTCTTTGAGGTTATAAATATTATGCTAAACGGTTGCGGATAACAAAATACTGTGCTGAACATCTGATTCACACTCAATCATTTGAGCCAAAGATATCAGTTTGGAATATTTTAAATCTTTTTTTATGTGCATGAAAGGTTAAATATGTGTGATAGCCAATTTTCATGATTCCCTTGATGAATTCATTGATGACATACTAAAATCAGGGAAACAATGGAACATAAGAATTGGATAAATTGAGAGCGGTTTTGTTGTTAGAATGAATATTTTGATTATTGCAGCATATATACATCTGAATGGACGGTACGAGGACTCGTTATAACCATTTGATATTGTTGCAATCTACAATACATATGCTACCATATCTTGAAATACTCATCTAAGGCAAAATCGAGAGACGGACAATGAATATTACTTTGCAATTTGAAAATGAAGTCAACATTTATCTTGATTTCAAGTCTGTATGTAGCTGTTCCTGTAGGAAAACGTTATTTCAAAGTTTAAGGAGTAAATCAATTAAAACGTTGCACTCATTGTATATCTATTATTAAGAGAAATAACGTATATGAAACATGTCTAACCTGCTTTGCAAATTCCTCCAAAAGCCGAATAATTGGTCTTACACTGACAGGTAGCATTAGTGCCAGACGTAGGTTCTTTGCATTCAGCATATTCGTCGCTGCATCCAATATTGGTGGTACAGGAGGAATTCAAGTCTGTCAAGCAAAGGTTTTAAATATTAACTGTTTGCAATATCTGAACGAATCGCCTAAGGCCTCGTATTATTCAGAAAGCAGTTAATGTCTAATTTGACGTGTGTTGACACAACAAAGTTATATATAAAGTCAAATATGAATTTAAATACTGAGGTACTAATTAGGAATCTAGAACCTTCTTTTCAAAATGATTTTCTTTCCTCATGCCGCCTGCCAGTTATTGGAGTTCTTCTTCGTAAGCAATCAACGAAAAGCAATATCAAAATGTAATACCATTTCGTCATGCTTATTGTGAAAGCTTTCGTATTCTTATCACAGTGGCGAAATATGTTCATACACATGAACTTAACGTCTTAATGCTTTATATTTGAATTTTTCATAATTTATATCATACTTTATAGCTGCATATCAGTTTGGTTTTGTTTTGATGATCTCCGGCACTTCGACAAACGTTGAGCATTAAGCGTCAATGCAACTGGAGGAAAGTGATGTTCGACGAATATAGTATCTGATCCGAGCTAGAAATATGATAACACTGAATCTCAATGAGACCTCAGCTCCATATCAATCAAAAGTCAAACACAAGTCTAGAACGGTGGAATTGAAACAGATAGCTGTACTGTCTGTTTCAGTTGCTTAATGGATTTGCCTGAGAAATGACTGCACACGTTCATCATCTAGCCTATTGTGTTGCACAAAAGTACATAGAGAAGAGAAGAAATAAATATTCGAATGTTGAAGGTGTGGTCAATGTCAGATAGTGAAGATATAAAACAATACAAATAAACAGTGTTATATCAGTGAGATTAGCGTATAAGACTATCAATGGAAATACACACTTCATTTCCTCTGACGTAATTCATGTTATGATGTAAAAGGGAGAGCAAATCCGACTGTAAAACTGATTCGATTTGTATTGGGAAGGCAGGCTTTAATAATTAGCTCTTTATACATCAACATATTGATAACATTGATATACGTTCTTACCGTCGTCAAAAAGATCATTTCAGTTTGAAATGTTCCAGTTTGAATTTAGTATAGCTGTTGCATTGGACATTCATTGGCCGTAACACCAAAATGAACAGCTTAAAAAGCAATTCTGAAAGTCGCGACGGTGACAATCGACAATTTGTTTTTGAAAGATTCTTGTAAAATGACAAGGACTGCGACAGTTGTAGAATAAAGATACAATTACTTTCGAACTGTTATAGAATGTTATGGTAATTCGGAATTAATTTGCTTATGTACATCGTAGTTACGACATTTCAAATTGCTAACCGCCGAAAGCAACTCGTGTTTAACACATCTTTGAGGTTATAAATATTATGCTAAACGGTTGCGGATAACAAAATACTGTGCTGAACATCTGATTCACACTCAATCATTTGAGCCAAAGATATCAGTTTGGAATATTTTAAATCTTTTTTTATGTGCATGAAAGGTTAAATATGTGTGATAGCCAATTTTCATGATTCCCTTGATGAATTCATTGATGACATACTAAAATCAGGGAAACAATGGAACATAAGAATTGGATAAATTGAGAGCGGTTTTGTTGTTAGAATGAATATTTTGATTATTGCAGCATATATACATCTGAATGGACGGTACGAGGACTCGTTATAACCATTTGATATTGTTGCAATGTACAATACATATGCTACCATATCTTGCAATACTCATCTAAGGCAAAGACGAGAAACGGACAATGAATATTACTTTGCAATTTGAAAATGAAGTCAACATTTATCTTGATTTCAAGTCTGTATGTAGCTGTTCCTATAGGAAAACGTTATTTCAAAGTTTAAGGAGTAAATCAATTTAAACGTTGCACTCATTGTATATTTATTATTAAGAGAAATAACGTATATCAAACATGTCTAACCTGCTTTGCAAAGTCCTCCAAAAGCCGAATAATTGGTCTTACACTGACAGGTAGCATTAGTGCCAGACGTAGGTTCTTTGCATTCAGCATATTCGTCGCTGCATCCAATATTGGTGGTACAGGAGGAATTCAAGTCTGTCAAGCAAAGGTTTTAAATATTAACTGTTTGCAGTATCTGAACGAATCGACTAAGGCCTCGTCTTATTCAGCAAGCAGTTAATGTCTAATTTGACGAGTGTTAACACACCAAAGTTATATATAAAGTCAAATATGAATTTAAATACTGAGGTACTAATTAGGTATCTAGAAACTTCTTTTCAAAATGATTTTCTTTCCTCATGCAGCCTGCCAGTTATTGGAGTTCTTCTTCGTAAGTAATCAACGAAAAGCAATATCAAAATGTAATACCATCTCGTCATGCTTATTGTGAAAGCTTTCGTATTCTTATCACAGTGACGAAATATGTTCAGACACATGAAATTAACGTCTTAATGCTTTATATTTGAATTTTTCATAATTTATATCATACTTTATAGCTGCATATCAGTTTGGTTTTGTTTTGATGATATCCGGCACTTCGACATACGTTGAGCATTAAGCGTCAATGCAACTGGAGGAAAGTGATGTTCGACGAATATAGTATCTGATCCGAACTAGAAAATATGATAACACTGAATCTCAATGAGACCTCAGCTCCATATCAATCAAAAGTCAAACACAAGTCTAGAACGGTGGAATTGAAACAGATAGCTGTACTGTCTGTTTCAGTTGCTTAATGGATTTGCCTGAGAAATGACTGCACACGTTCATCATCTAGCCTATTGTGTTGCACAAAATTACATAGAGAAGATAAGAAATAAATATTCGAATGTTGAAGGTGTGGTCAATGTCAGATAGTGAAGATATAAAACAATACAAATAAACAGTGTTATATCAGTGAGATTAGCGTATATGACTATCAATGGAAATACACACTTCATTTCCTCTGACGTAATTCATGTTATGATGTAAAAGGGAGAGCAAATTCGACTGTAAAACTGATTCGATTTGTATTGGGAAGGCATGCTTTAATAATTAGCTCTTTATACATCAACATATTGATAACATTGATGTACGTTCTTACCGTCGTCAAAAAGATCATTTCTGTTTGAAATGTTCCAGTTTGAATTTAGCAAAGCTGTTGCATTGGACATTCATTGGCCGTAACAGCAAAATGAACAACTTAAAAAGCAATTCTGAAAGTCGCGACGGTGACAATCGATAATTTGTTTTTGAAAGATTCTTGTAAAATGAAAAGGACTGCGACAGTTGTAGAATAAAGATACAATTACTTTCGAACTGTTTTAGAATGTTATGGTAATTCGGAATTAATTTGCTTATGTACATCGTAGTTATGACATTTCAAATTGCTAAATGCCGAAAGCAACTCGTGTTTAACACTTCTTTGAGGTTATACATATTATGCTAAACGGTTGCGGATAACAAAATACTGTGCTGAACATCTGATTCACACTCAATCATTTGAGCCAAAGATATCAGTTTGGAATATTTTAAATCTTTTTTTATGTTCATGAAAGGTTAAATATGTGTGATAGCCAATTTTCATGATTCCTTTGATGAATTCATTGATGACATACTAAAATCAGGGAAACAATGGAACATAAGAATTGGATAAATTGAGAGCGGTTTTGTTGTTAGAATGAATATTTTGATTATTGCAGCATATAAACATCTGAATGGACGGTACGAGGACTCGCTATAACCATTTGATATTGTTGCAATCTACAATACATATGCTACCATATCTTGAAATACTCATCTAAGGCAAAATCGAGAGACGGACAATGAATATTACTTTGCAATTTGAAAATGAAGTCAACATTTATCTTGATTTCAAGTCTGTATGTAGCTGTTCCTGTAGGAAAACGTTATTTCAAAGTTTAAGGAGTAAATCAATTTAAACGTTGCACTCATTGTATATTTATTATTAAGAGAAATAACGTATATCAAACATGTCTAACCTGATTTGCAAAGTCCTCCAAAAGCCGAATAATTGATCTTACACTGACAGGTAGCATTAGTGCCAGACGTAGGTTCTTTGCATTCAGCATATTCGTCGCTGCATCCAATATTGGTGGCACAGGAGGAATTCAAGTCTGTCAAGCAAAGGTTTTAAATATTAACTGTTTGCAATATCTGAACGAATCGACTAAGGCCTCTTCTTATTCAGCAAGCCGTTAATGTCTAATTTGACGTGTGTTGACACACCAAAGTTATATATAAAGTCAAATATGAATTTAAATACTGAGGTACTAATTAGGAATCTAGAACCTTCTTTTCAAAATGATTTTCTTTCCTCATGCCGCCTGCCACTTATTGGAGTTCTTCTTCGTAAATAATCAACGAAAAACAATATCAAAATGTAATACCATTTCGTCATGCTTATTGTGAAAGCTTTCGTATTCTTATCACAGTGGCGAAATATGTTCATACACATGAACTTAACGTCTTAATGCTTTATATTTGAATTTTTCATAATTTATATCATACTTTATAGCTGCATATCAGTTTGGTTTTGTTTTGATGATCTCCGGCACTTCGACAAACGTTGAGCATTAAGCGTCAATGCAACTGGAGGAAAGTGATGTTCGACGAATATAGTATCTGATCCGAGCTAGAAATATGATAACACTGAATCTCAATGAGACCTCAGCTCCATATCAATCAAAAGTCAAACACAAGTCTAGAACGGTGGAATTGAAACAGATAGCTGTACTGTCTGTTTCAGTTGCTTAATGGATTTGCCTGAGAAATGACTGCACACGTTCATCATCTAGCCTATTGTGTTGCACAAAAGTACATAGAGAAGAGAAGAAATAAATATTCGAATGTTGAAGGTGTGGTCAATGTCAGATAGTGAAGATATAAAACAATACAAATAAACAGTGTTATATCAGTGAGATTAGCGTATAAGACTATCAATGGAAATACACACTTCATTTCCTCTGACGTAATTCATGTTATGATGTAAAAGGGAGAGCAAATCCGACTGTAAAACTGATTCGATTTGTATTGGGAAGGCAGGCTTTAATAATTAGCTCTTTATACATCAACATATTGATAACATTGATATACGTTCTTACCGTCGTCAAAAAGATCATTTCTGTTTGAAATGTTCCAGTTTGAATTTAGTATAGCTGTTGCATTGGACATTCATTGGCCGTAACAGCAAAATGAACAACTTAAAAGCAATTCTGAAAGTCGCGACGGTGACAATCGACAATTTGTTTTTGAAAGATTCTTGTAAAATGACAAGGACTGCGACAGTTGTAGAATAAAGATACAATTACTTTCGAACTGTTATAGAATGTTATGGTAATTCGGAATTAATTTGCTTATGTACATCGTAGTTACGACATTTCAAATTGCTAACCGCCGAAAGCAACTCGTGTTTAACACATCTTTGAGGTTATACATATTATGCTAAACGGTTGCGGATAACAAAATACTGTGCTGAACATCTGATTCACACTCAATCATTTGAGCCAAAGATATCAGTTTGGAATATTTTAAATCTTTTTTTATGTGCATGAAAGGTTAAATATGTGTGATAGCCAATTTTCATGATTCCTTTGATGAATTCATTGATGACATACTAAAATCAGGGAAACAATGGAACATAAGAATTGGATAAATTGAGAGCGGTTTTGTTGTTAGAATGAATATTTTGATTATTGCAGCATATAAACATCTGAATGGACGGTACGATGACTCGTTATAGCCATTTGATATTGTTGCAATCTACAATACATATGCTACCATATCTTGAAATACTCATCTAAGGCAAAAACGAGAGACGGACAATGAATATTACTTTGCAATTTGAAAATGAAGTCAACATTTATCTTGATTTCAAGTCTGTATGTAGCTGTTCCTGTAGGAAAACGTTATTTCAAAGTTTAAGGAGTAAATCAATTAAAACGTTGCACTCATTGTATATTTATTATTAAGAGAAATAACGTATATGAAACATGTCTAACCTGCTTTGCAAATTCCTCCAAAAGCCGAATAATTGGTCTTACACTGACAGGTAGCATTAGTGCCAGACGTAGGTTCTTTGCATTCAGCATATTCGTCGCTGCATCCAATATTGGTGGCACAGGAGGAATTCAAGTCTGTCAAGCAAAGGTTTTAAATATTAACTGTTTGCAATATCTGAACGAATCGCCTAAGGCCTCGTATTATTCAGAAAGCAGTTAATGTCTAATTTGACGTGTGTTGACACAACAAAGTTATATATAAAGTCAAATATGAATTTAAATACTGAGGTACTAATTAGGAATCTAGAACCTTCTTTTCAAAATGATTTTCTTTCCTCATGCCGCCTGCCACTTATTGGAGTTCTTCTTCGTAAGCAATCAACGAAAAGCAATATCAAAATGTAATACCATTTCGTCATGCTTATTGTGAAAGCTTTCGTATTCTTATCACAGTGGCGAAATATGTTCATACACATGAACTTAACGTCTTAATGCTTTATATTTGAATTTTTCATAATTTATATCATACTTTATAGCTGCATATCAGTTTGGTTTTGTTTTGATGATCTCCGGCACTTCGACAAACGTTGAGCATTAAGCGTCAATGCAACTGGAGGAAAGTGATGTTCGACGAATATAGTATCTGATCCGAGCTAGAAATATGATAACACTGAATCTCAATGAGACCTCAGCTCCATATCAATCAAAAGTCAAACACAAGTCTAGAACGGTGGAATTGAAACAGATAGCTGTACTGTCTGTTTCAGTTGCTTAATGGATTTGCCTGAGAAATGACTGCACACGTTCATCATCTAGCCTATTGTGTTGCACAAAAGTACATAGAGAAGAGAAGAAATAAATATTCGAATGTTGAAGGTGTGGTCAATGTCAGATAGTGAAGATATAAAACAATACAAATAAACAGTGTTATATCAGTGAGATTAGCGTATAAGACTATCAATGGAAATACACACTTCATTTCCTCTGACGTAATTCATGTTATGATGTAAAAGGGAGAGCAAATCCGACTGTAAAATTGATTCGATTTGTATTGGGAAGGCAGGCTTTAATAATTAGCTCTTTATACATCAACATATTGATAACATTGATATACGTTCTTACCGTCGTCAAAAAGATCATTTCTGTTTGAAATGTTCCAGTTTGAATTTAGTATAGCTGTTGCATTGGACATTCATTGGCCGTAACAGCAAAATGAACAACTTAAAAAGCAATTCTGAAAGTCGCGACGGTGACAATCGACAATTTGTTTTTGAAAGATTCTTGTAAAATGACAAGGACTGCGACAGTTGTAGAATAAAGATACAATTACTTTCGAACTGTTATAGAATGTTTTGGTAATTCGGAATTAATTTGCTTATGTACATCGTAGTTACGACATTTCAAATTGCTAACCGCCGAAAGCAACTCGTGTATAACACATCTTTGAGGTTATACATATTATGCTAAACGGTTGCGGATAACAAAATAATGTGCTGAACATCTGATTCACACTCAATCATTTGAGCCAAAGATATCAGTTTGGAATATTTTAAATCTTTTTTTTATGTGCATAAAAGGTTAAATATGTGTGATAGCCAATTTTCATGATTCCTTTGATGAATTCATTGATGACATACTAAAATCAGGGAAACAATGGAACATAAGAATTGGATAAATTGAGAGCGGTTTTGTTGTTAATTTCAATAAAGTTAAACCTATATGATCTCGTTCAGCCTGACATGATAATTCCGCTTCTTGTCGTGACGCTAAATAGCAAATATCCATAAATACAATATAAATAGCAATTTTTTTTGAGTTATCATAAACAGACATGTACGCTCAAAATCTTTTTCAATTTTCAGAATGAATATTTTGATTATTGCAGCATATAAACATCTGAATGGACGGTACGAGGACTCGTTATAACCATTCGATATTGTTGCAATCTACAATACATATGCTACCATATCTTGAAATACTCATCTAAGGCAAAAACGAGACGGACAATGAATATTACTTTGCAATTTGAAAATGAAGTCAACATTTATCTTGATTTCAAGTCTGTATGTAGCTGTTCCTGTAGGAAAACGTTATTTCAAAGTTTAAGGAGTAAATCAATTAAAACGTTGCACTCATTGTATATTTATTATTAAGAGAAATAACGTATATCAAACATGTCTAACCTGCTTTGCAAATTCCTCCAAAAGTCGAATAATTGGTCTTACACTGACAGGTAGCATTAGTGCCATACGTAGGTTCTTTGCATTCAGCATATTCGTCGCTGCATCCAATATTGGTGGTACAGGAGGAATTCAAGTCTGTCAAGCAAAGGTTTTAAATATTAAGTGTTTGCAATATCTGAACGAATCGACTAAGGCCTCGTCTTATTCAGCAAGCAGTTAATGTCTAATTTGACGTGTGTTGACACACCAAAGTTATATATAAAGTCAAATATGAATTTAAATACTGAGGTACTAATTAGGAATCTAGAACCTTCTTTTCAAAATGATTTTCTTTCCTCATGCCGCCTGCCAGTTATTGGAGTTCTTCTTCGTAAGCAATCAACAAAAAGCAATATCAAAATGTAATACCATTTCGTCATGCTTATTGTGAAAGCTTTCGTATTCTTATCACAGTGGCGAAATATGTTCATACACATGAACTTAACGTCTTAATGCTTTATATTTGAATTTTTCATAATTTATATCATACTTTATAGCTGCATATCAGTTTGGTTTTGTTTTGATGATCTCCGGCACTTCGACATACGTTGAGCATTAAGCGTCAATGCAACTGGAGGAAAGTGATGTTCGACGAATATAGTATCTGATCCGAGCTAGAAATATGATAACACTGAATCTCAATGAGACCTCAGCTCCATATCAATCAAAAGTCAAACATAAGTCTAGAACGGTGGAATTGAAACAGATAGCTGTACTGTCTGTTTCAGTTGCTTAATGGATTTGCCTGAGAAATGACTGCACACGTTCATCATCTAGCCTATTGTGTTGCACAAAAGTACATAGAGAAGAGAAGAAATAAATATTCGAATGTTGAAGGTGTGGTCAATGTCAGATAGTGAAGATATAAAACAATACAAATAAACAGTGTTATATCAGTGAGATTAGCGTATAAGACTATCAATGGAAATACACACTTCATTTCCTCTGACGTAATTCATGTTATGATGTAAAAGGGAGAGCAAATCCGACTGTAAAACTGATTCGATTTGTATTGGGAAGGCAGGCTTTAATAATTAGCTCTTTATACATCAACATATTGATAACATTGATATACGTTCTTACCGTCGTCAAAAAGATCATTTCTGTTTGAAATGTTCCAGTTTGAATTTAGTATAGCTGTTGCATTGGACATTCATTGGCCGTAACAGCAAAATGAACAACTTGAAAGCAATTCTGAAAGTCGCGACGGTGACAATCGACAATTTGTTTTTGAAAGATTCTTGTAAAATGACAAGGACTGCGACAGTTGTAGAATAAAGATACAATTACTTTCGAACTGTTATAGAATGTTATGGTAATTCGGAATTAATTTGCTTATGTACATCGTAGTTACGACATTTCAAATTGCTAACCGCCGAAAGCAACTCGTGTTTAACACATCTTTGAAGTTATACATATTATGCTAAACGGTTGCGGATAACAAAATACTGTGCTGAACATCTGATTCACACTCAATCATTTGAGCCAAAGATATCAGTTTGGAATATTTTAAATCTTTTTTTATGTGCATGAAAGGTTAAATATGTGTGATAGCCAATTTTCATGATTCCTTTGATGAATTCATTGATGATATACTAAAATCAGGGAAACAATGGAACATAAGAATTGGATAAATTGAAAGCGGTTTTGTTGTTAATTTCAATAAAGTTAAACCTATATGATCTCGTTCAGCCTGACATGATAATTCCGCTTCTTGTCGTGACGCTAAATAGCAAATATCCATAAATACAATATAAATAGCAATTATTTTTGAGTTTTCATAAACAGACATGTACGCTCAAAATCTTTTTCAATTTTCAGAATGAATATTTTGATTATTGCAGCATATAAACATCAGGACTCGTTATAACCATTTGATATTGTTGCAATCTACAATACATATGCTACTATATCTTGAAATACTCATCTAAGGCACAAACGAGAGACGGACAATGAATATTACTTTGCAATTTGAAAATGAAGTCAACATTTATCTTGATTTCAAGTCTGTATGTAGCTGTTCCTGTAGGAAAACGTTATTTCAAAGTTTAAAGAGTAAACAAATTTAAACGTTGCACTCATTGTATATTTATTATTAAGAAATAATGTATATCAAACATGTCTAACCTGCTTTGCAAATTCCTCCAAGAGCCGAATAATTGGTCTTACACTGACAGGTAGCATTAGTGCCAAACGTAGATTCTTTGCATTCAGCATATTCGTCGCTGCATCCAATATTGGTGGTACAGGATGAATTCAAGTCTGTCAAGCAAAGGTTTTAAATATTAACTGTTTGCAATATCTGAACGAATCGACTAAGGCCTCGTCTTATTCAGCAAGCAGTTAATGTCTAATTTGACGTGTGTTGACACACCAAAGTTAAATATAAAATCAAATTTGAATTTAAATACTGAGGTACTAATTAGGAATCTAGAACCTTCTTTTCAAAATGATTTTCTTTCCTCATGCCGCCTGCCAGTTATTGGAGTTCTTCTTCGTAAGCAATCAACGAAAAGCAATATCAAAATGTAATACCATTTCGTCATGCTTATTGTGAAAGCTTTCGTATTCTCACCACAGTAGCGAGATATGTTCATACACATGAACTTAACGTCTTAATGCTTTATATTTGAATTTTTCATAATTTATATCATACTTTATAACTGCATATCAGTTTGGTTTTGTTTTGATGATCTCCGGCACTTCGACATACGTTGAGCATTAAGCGTCAATGCAACTGGAGGAAAGTGATGTTCGACGAATATAGTATCTGATCCGAGCTAGAAATATGATAACACTGAATCTCAATGAGACCTCAGCTCCATATCAATCAAAAGTCAAACACAAGTCTAGAACGGTGGAATTGAAACAGATAGCTGTACTGTCTGTTTCAGTTGCTTAATGGATTTGCCTGAGAAATGACTGCACACGTTCATCATCTAGCCTATTGTGTTGCACAAAAGTACATAGAGAAGAGAAGAAATAAATATTCGAATGTTGAAGGTGTGGTCAATGTCAGATAGTGAAGATATAAAACAATACAAATAAACAGTGTTATATCAGTGAGATTAGCGTATAAGACTATCAATGGAAATACACACTTCATTTCCTCTGACGTAATTCATGTTATGATGTAAAAGGGAGAGCAAATCCGACTGTAAAACTGATTCGATTTGTATTGGGAAGGCAGGCTTTAATAATTAGCTCTTTATACATCAACATATTGATAACATTGATATACGTTCTTACCGTCGTCAAAAAGATCATTTCTGTTTGAAATGTTCCAGTTTGAATTTAGTATAGCTGTTGCATTGGACATTCATTGGCCGTAACAGCAAAATGAACAACTTAAAAAGCAATTCTGAAAGTCGCGACGGTGACAATCGACAATTTGTTTTTGAAAGATTCTTGTAAAATGACAAGGACTGCGACAGTTGTAGAATAAAGATACAATTACTTTCGAACTGTTATAGAATGTTATGGTAATTCGGAATTAATTTGCTTATGTACATCGTAGTTACCACATTTCAAATTGCTAACCGCCGAAAGCAACTCGTGTTTAACACATCTTTGAGGTTATACATATTATGCTAAACGGTTGCGGATAACAAAATACTGTGCTGAACATCTGATTCACACTCAATCATTTGAGCCAAAGATATCAGTTTGGAATATTTTAAATCTTTTTTTTTATGTGCATGAAAGGTTAAATATGTGTGATAGCCAATTTTCATGATTCCTTTGATGAATTCATTGATGACATACTAAAATCAGGGAAACAATGGAACATAAGAATTGGATAAATTGAGAGCGGTTTTGTTGTTAATTTCAATAAAGTTAAACCTATATGATCTCGTTCAGCCTGACATGATAATTCCGCTTCTTGTCGTGATGCTAAATAGCAAATATCCATAAATACAATATAAATAGCAACTATTTTTGAGTTATCATAAACAGACATGTACGCTCAAAATCTTTTTCAATTTTCAGAATGAATATTTTGATTATTGCAGCATATAAACATCTGAATGGACGGTACGAGGACTCGTTATAACCATTTGATATTGTTGCAATCTACAATACATATGCTACCATATCTTGAAATACTCATCTAAGGCAAAAACGAGAGACGGACAATGAATATTACTTTGCAATTTGAAAATGAAGTCAACATTTATCTTGATTTCAAGTCTGTATGTAGCTGTTCCTGTAGGAAAACGTTATTTCAAAGTTTAAAGAGTAAACAAATTTAAACGTTGCACTCATTGTATATTTATTATTAAGAAATAATGTATATCAAACATGTCTAACCTGCTTTGCAAATTCCTCCAAAAGCCGAATAATTGGTCTTACACTGACAGGTAGCATTAGTGCCAGACGTAGATTCTTTGCATTCAGCATATTCGTCGCTGCATCCAATATTGGTGGTACAGGATGAATTCAAGTCTGTCAAGCAAAGGTTTTAAATATTAACTGTTTGCAATATCTGAACGAATCGACTAAGGCCTCGTCTTATTCAGCAAGCAGTTAATGTCTAATTTGACGTGTGTTGAAACACCAAAGTTAAATATAAAATCAAATTTGAATTTAAATACTGAGGTACTAATTAGGAATCTAGAACCTTCTTTTCAAAATGATTTTCTTTCCTCATGCCGCCTGCCACTTATTGGAGTTCTTCTTCGTAAGCAATCAACGAAAAGCAATATCAAAATGTAATACCATTTCGTCATGCTTATTGTGAAAGCTTTCGTATTCTTATCACAGTGGCGAAATATGTTCATACACATGAACTTAACGTCTTAATGCTTTATATTTGAATTTTTCATAATTTATATCATACTTTATAACTGCATATCAGTTTGGTTTTGTTTTGATGATCTCCGGCACTTCGACATACGTTGAGCATTAAGCGTCAATGCAACTGGAGGAAAGTGATGTTCGACGAATATAGTAGCTGATCCGAGCTAGAAATATGATAACACTGAATCTCAATGAGACCTCAGCTCCATATCAATCAAACGTCAAACACAAGTCTAGAACGGTGGAATTGAAACAGATAGCTGTACTGTCTGTTTCAGTTGCTTAATGGATTTGCCTGAGAAATGACTGCACACGTTCATCATCTAGCCTATTGTGTTGCACAAAACTACATAGAGAAGAGAAGAAATAAATATTCGAATGTTGAAGGTGTGGTCTATGTCAGATAGTGAAGATATAAAACAATACAAATAAACAGTGTTATATCAGTGAGATTAGCGTATATGACTATCAATGGAAATACACACTTCATTTCCTCTGACGTAATTCATGTTATGATGTAAAAGGGAGAGCAAATTCGACTGTAAAACTGATTCGATTTGTATTGGGAAGGCAGGCTTTAATAATTAGCTCTTTATACATCAACATATTGATAACATTGATGTACGTTCTTACCGTCGTCAAAAAGATCATTTCTGTTTGAAATGTTCTAGTTTGAATTTAGCTAAGCTGTTGCATTGGACATTCATTGGCCGTAACAGCAAAATGAACAACTTAAAAAGCAATTCTGAATGTCGCGACGGTGACAATCGATAATTTGTTTTTGAAATATTCTTGCAAAATGAAAATGACTGCGACAGTTGTAGAATAAAGATACAATCACTTTCGAACTGTTTTAGAATGTTATGGTAATTCGGAATTAATTTGCTTATGTTCATCGTAGTTACGACATTTCAAATTGCTAAATGCCGAAAGCAACTCGTGTTTAACACTTCTTTGAGGTTATAAATATTATGCTAAACGGTTGCGGATAACAAAATACTGTGCTGAACATCTGATTCACACTCAATCATTTGAGCCAAAGATATCAGTTTGGAATATTTTAAATCTTTATTTATGTGCATGAAAGGTTAAATATGTGTGATAGCCAATTTTCATGATTCCTTTGATGAATTCATTGATGACATACTAAAATCAGGGAAACAATGGAACATAAGAATTGGATAAATTGAGAGCGGTTTTGTTGTTAGAATGAATATTTTGATTATTGCAGCATATATACATCTGAATGGACGGTACGAGGACTCGTTATAACCATTTGATATTTTTGCAATGTACAATACATATGCTACCATATCTTGCAATACTCATCTAAGGCAAAGACGAGAAACGGACAATGAATATTACTTTGCAATTTGAAAATGAAGTCAACATTTATCTTGATTTCAAGTCTGTATGTAGCTGTTCCTATAGGAAAACGTTATTTCAAAGTTTAAGGAGTAAATCAATTTAAACGTTGCACTCATTGTATATTTATTATTAAGAGAAATAACGTATATCAAACATGTCTAACCTGCTTTGCAAAGTCCTCCAAAAGCCGAATAATTGGTCTTACACTGACAGGTAGCATTAGTGCCAGACGTAGGTTCTTTGCATTCAGCATATTCGTCGCTGCATCCAATATTGGTGTCACAGGAGGAATTCAAGTCTGTCAAGCAAAGGTTTTAAATATTAACTGTTTGCAATATCTGAACGAATCGACTGAGGCCTCGTCTTATTCAGCAAGCAGTTAATGTTTAATTTGACGAGTGTTAACACACCAAAGTTATATATAAAGTCAAATATGAATTTAAATACTGAGGTACTAATTAGGAATCTAGAAACTTCTTTTCAAAATGATTTTCTTTCCTCATGCAGCCTGCCAGTTATTGGAGTTCTTCTTCGTAAGCAATCAACGAAAAGCAATATCAAAATGTAATACCATCTCGTCATGCTTATTGTGAAAGCTTTCGTATTCTTATCACAGTGGCGAAATATGTTCAAACACATGAACTTAACGTCTTAATGCTTTATATTTGAATTTTTCATAATTTATATCATACTTTATAGCTGCATATCAGTTTGGTTTTGTTTTGATGATCTCCGGCACTTCGACATACGTTGAGCATTAAGCGTCAATGCAACTGGAGGAAAGTTATGTTCGACGAATATAGTATCTGATCCGAACTAGAAAATATGATAACACTGAATCTCAATGAGACCTCAGCTCCATATCAATCAAAAGTCAAACACAAGTCTAGAACGGTGGAATTGAAACAGATAGCTGTACTGTCTGTTTCAGTTGCTTAATGGATTTGCCTGAGAAATGACTGCACACGTTCATCATCTAGCCTATTGTGTTGCACAAAATTACATAGAGAAGAGAAGAAATAAATATTCGAATGTTGAAGGTGTGGTCAATGTCAGATAGTGAAGATATAAAACAATACAAATAAACAGTGTTATATCAGTGAGATTAGCGTATATGACTATCAATGGAAATACACACTTCATTTCCTCTGACGTAATTCATGTTATGATGTAAAAGGGAGAGCAAATTCGACTGTAAAACTGATTCGATTTGTATTGGGAAGGCATGATTTTATAATTAGCTCTTTATACATCAACATATTGATAACATTGATGTACGTTCTTACCGTCGTCAAAAAGATCATTTCTGTTTGAAATGTTCCAGTTTGAATTTAGCAAAGCTGTTGCATTGGACATTCATTGGCCGTAACAGCAAAATGAACAACTTAAAAAGCAATTCTGAAAGTCGCGACGGTGACAATCGATAATTTGTTTTTGAAAGATTCTTGTAAAATGAAAAGGACTGCGACAGTTGTAGAATAAAGATACAATTACTTTCGAACTGTTTTAGAATGTTATGGTAATTCGGAATTAATTTGCTTATGTACATCGTAGTTATGACATTTCAAATTGCTAAACGCCGAAAGCAACTCGTGTTTAACACTTCTTTGAGGTTATACATATTATGCTAAACGGTTGCGGATAACAAAATACTGTGCTGAACATCTGATTCACACTCAATCATTTGAGCCAAAGATATCAGTTTGGAATATTTTAAATCTTTTTTTATGTTCATGAAAGGTTAAATATGTGTGATAGCCAATTTTCATGATTCCTTTGATGAATTCATTGATGACATACTAAAATCAGGGAAACAATGGAACATAAGAATTGGATAAATTGAGAGCGGTTTTCTTGTTAGAATGAATATTTTGATTATTGCAGCATATAAACATCTGAATGGACGGTACGAGGACTCGTTATAACCATTTGATATTGTTGCAATCTACAATACATATGCTACCATATCTTGAAATACTCATCTAAGGCAAAATCGAGAGACGGACAATGAATATTACTTTGCAATTTGAAAATGAAGTCAACATTTATCTTGATTTCAAGTCTGTATGTAGCTGTTCCTGTAGGAAAACGTTATTTCAAAGTTTAAGGAGTAAATCAATTTAAACGTTGCACTCATTGTATATTTATTATTAAGAGAAATAACGTATATCAAACATGTCTAACCTGCTTTGCAAAGTCCTCCAAAAGCCGAATAATTGATCTTACACTGACAGGTAGCATTAGTGCCAGACGTAGGTTCTTTGCATTCAGCATATTCGTCGCTGCATCCAATATTGGTGGCACAGGAGGAATTCAAGTCTGTCAAGCAAAGGTTTTAAATATTAACTGTTTGCAATATCTGAACGAATCGACTAAGGCCTCGTCTTATTCAGCAAGCCGTTAATGTCTAATTTGACGTGTGTTGACACACCAAAGTTATATATAAAGTCAAATATGAATTTAAATACTGAGGTATTAATTAGGAATCTAGAACCTTCTTTTCAAAATGATTTTCTTTCCTCATGCCGCCTGCCAGTTATTGGAGTTCTTCTTCGTAAATAATCAACGAAAAACAATATCAAAATGTAATACCATTTCGTCATGCTTATTGTGAAAGCTTTCGTATTCTTATCACAGTGGCGAAATATGTTCATACACATGAACTTAACGTCTTAATGCTTTATATTTGAATTTTTCATAATTTATATCATACTTTATAGCTGCATATCAGTTTGGTTTTGTTTTGATGATCTCCGGCACTTCGACAAACGTTGAGCATTAAGCGTCAATGCAACTGGAGGAAAGTGATGTTCGACGAATATAGTATCTGATCCGAGCTAGAAATATGATAACACTGAATCTCAATGAGACCTCAGCTCCATATCAATCAAAAGTCAAACACAAGTCTAGAACGGTGGAATTGAAACAGATAGCTGTACTGTCTGTTTCAGTTGCTTAATGGATTTGCCTGAGAAATGACTGCACACGTTCATCATCTAGCCTATTGTGTTGCACAAAAGTACGTAGAGAAGAGAAGAAATAAATATTCGAATGTTGAAGGTGTGGTCAATGTCAGATAGTGAAGATATAAAACAATACAAATAAACAGTGTTATATCAGTGAGATTAGCGTATAAGACTATCAATGGAAATACACACTTCATTTCCTCTGACGTAATTCATGTTATGATGTAAAAGGGAGAGCAAATCCGACTGTAAAACTGATTCGATTTGTATTGGGAAGGCAGGCTTTAATAATTAGCTCTTTATACATCAACATATTGATAACATTGATATACGTTCTTACCGTCGTCAAAAAGATCATTTCTGTTTGAAATGTTCCAGTTTGAATTTAGTATAGCTGTTGCATTGGACATTCATTGGCCGTAACAGCAAAATGAACAGCTTAAAAAGCAATTCTGAAAGTCACGACGGTGACAATCGACAATTTGTTTTTGAAAGATTCTTGTAAAATTACAAGGACTGCGACAGTTGTAGAATAAAGATACAATTACTTTCGAACTGTTATAGAATGTTATGGTAATTCGGAATTAATTTGCTTATGTACATCGTAGTTACGACATTTCAAATTGCTAACCGCCGAAAGCAACTCGTGTATAACACATCTTTGAGGTTATACATATTATGCTAAACGGTTGCGGATAACAAAATACTGTGCTGAACATCTGATTCACACTCAATCATTTGAGCCAAAGATATCAGTTTGGAATATTTTAAATCTTTTTTTTATGTGCATAAAAGGTTAAATATGTGTGATAGCCAATTTTCATGATTCCTTTGATGAATTCATTGATGACATACTAAAATCAGGGAAACAATGGAACATAAGAATTGGATAAATTGAGAGCGGTTTGGTTGTTAGAATGAATATTTTGATTATTGCAGCATATAAACATCTGAATGGACGGTACGATGACTCGTTATAACCATTTGATATTGTTGCAATCTACAATACATATGCTACCATATCTTGAAATACTCATCTAAGGCAAAAACGAGAGACGGACAATGAATATTACTTTGCAATTTGAAAATGAAGTCAACATTTATCTTGATTTCAAGTCTGCATGTAGCTGTTCCTGTAGGAAAACGTTATTTCAAAGTTTAAGGAGTAAATCAATTAAAACGTTGCACTCATTGTATATTTATTATTAAGAGAAATAACGTATATGAAACATGTCTAACCTGCTTTGCAAATTCCTCCAAAAGCCGAATAATTGGTCTTACACTGACAGGTAGCATTAGTGCCAGACGTAGGTTCTTTGCATTCAGCATATTCGTCGCTGCATCCAATATTGGTGGTACAGGAGGAATTCAAGTCTGTCAAGCAAAGGTTTTAAATATTAACTGTTTGCAATATCTGAACGAATCGCCTAAGGCCTCGTATTATTCAGAAAGCAGTTAATGTCTAATTTGACGTGTGTTGACACAACAAAGTTATATATAAAGTCAAATATGAATTTAAATACTGAGGTATTAATTAGGAATCTAGAACCTTCTTTTCAAAATGATTTTCTTTCCTCATGCCGCCTGCCAGTTATTGGAGTTCTTCTTCGTAAGCAATCAACGAAAAGCAATATCAAAATGTAATACCATTTCGTCATGCTTATTGTGAAAGCTTTCGTATTCTTATCACAGTGGCGAAATATGTTCATACACATGAACTTAACGTCTTAATGCTTTATATTTGAATTTTTCATAATTTATATCATACTTTATAGCTGCATATCAGTTTGGTTTTGTTTTGATGATCTCCGGCACTTCGACATACGTTGAGCATTAAGCGTCAATGCAACTGGAGGAAAGTGATGTTCGACGAATATAGTAGCTGATCCGAGCTAGAAATATGATAACACTGAATCTCAATGAGACCTCAGCTCCATATCAATCAAAAGTCAAACACAAGTCTAGAACGGTGGAATTGAAACAGATAGCTGTACTGTCTGTTTCAGTTGCTTAATGGATTTGCCTGAGAAATGACTGCACACGTTCATCATCTAGCCTATTGTGTTGCACAAAAGTACATAGAGAAGAGAAGAAATAAATATTCGAATGTTGAAGGTGTGGTCAATGTCAGATAGTGAAGATATAAAACAATACAAATAAACAGTGTTATATCAGTGAGATTAGCGTATAAGACTATCAATGGAAATACACACTTCATTTCCTCTGACGTAATTCATGTTATGATGTAAAAGGGAGAGCAAATTCGACTGTAAAACTGATTCGATTTGTATTGGGAAGGCAGGCTTTAATAATTAGCTCTTTATACATCAACATATTGATAACATTGATATACGTTCTTACCGTCGTCAAAAAGATCATTTCTGTTTGAAATGTTCCAGTTTGAATTTAGTATAGCTGTTGCATTGGACATTCATTGGCCGTAACAGCAAAATGAACAGCTTAAAAAGCAATTCTGAAAGTCGCGACGGTGACAATCGACAATTTGTTTTTGAAAGATTCTTGTAAAATTACAAGGACTGCGACAGTTGTAGAATAAAGATACAATTACTTTCGAACTGTTATAGAATGTTATGGTAATTCGGAATTAATTTGCTTATGTACATCGTAGTTACGACATTTCAAATTGCTAACCGCCGAAAGCAACTCGTGTTTAACACATCTTTGAGGTTATACATATTATGCTAAACGGTTGCGGATAACAAAATACTGTGCTGAACATCTGATTCACACTGAATCATTTGAGCCAAAGATATCAGTTTGGAATATTTTAAATCTTTTTTTTATGTGCATGAAAGGTTAAATATGTGTGATAGCCAATTTTCACGATTCCTTTGATGAATTCATTGATGACATACTAAAATCAGGGAAACAATGGAACATAAGAATTGGATAAATTGAGAGCGGTTTTGTTGTTAATTTCAATAAAGTTAAACCTATATGATCTCGTTCAGCCTGACATGATAATTCCGCTTCTTGTCGTGACGCTAAATAGCAAATATCCATCAATACAATATAAATAGCAATTCTTTTTGAGTTATCATAAACAGACATGTACGCTCAAAATCTTTTTCAATTTTCAGAATGAATATTTTGATTATTGCAGCATATATACATCTGAATGGACGGTACGAGGACTCGTTATAACCATTTGATATTGTTGCAATCTACAATACATATGCTACCATATCTTGAAATACTCATCTAAGGCAAAAACGAGAGACGGACAATGAATATTACTTTGCAATTTGAAAATGAAGTCAACATTTATCTTGATTTCAAGTCTGTATGTAGCTGTTCCCTGTAGGAAAACGTTATTTCAAAGTATAAGGAGTAAATCAATTCAAACGTTGCACTCATTGTATATTTATTATTAAGAGAAATAACGTATATCAAACATGTCTAACCTGCTTTGCAAATTCCTCCAAAAGTCGAATAATTGGTCTTACACTGACAGGTAGCATTAGTGCCAGACGTAGGTTCTTTGCATTCAGCATATTCGTCGCTGCATCCAATATTGGTGGTACAGGAGGAATTCAAGTCTGTCAAGCAAAGGTTTTAAATATTAACTGTTTGCAATATCTAAACGAATCGACTAAGGCCTCGTCTTATTCAGCAAGCAGTTAATGTCTAATTTGACGTGTGTTGACACACCAAAGTTATATATAAAGTCAAATATGAATTTAAATACTGAGGTACTAAGTAGGAATCTAGAACCTTCTTTTCAAAATGATTTTCTTTCCTCATGCCGCCGGCCAGTTATTGGAGTTCTTCTTCGTAAGTAATCAACGAAAAGAAATATCAAAATGTAATACCATTTCGTCATGCTTATTGTGAAAGCTTTCGTATTCTTATCACAGTGGCGAAATATGTTCATACACATGAACTTAACGTCTTAATGCTTTATATTTGAATTTTTCATAATTTATATCATACTTTATAACTGCATATCAGTTTGGTTTTGTTTTGATGATCTCCGGCACTTCGACATACGTTGAGCATTAAGCGTCAATGCAACTGGAGGAAAGTGATGTTCGACGAATATAGTATCTGATCCGAGCTAGAAATATGATAACACTGAATCTCAATGAGACCTCAGCTCCATATCAATCAAAAGTCAAACACAAGTCTAGAACGGTGGAATTGAAACAGATAGCTGTACTGTCTGTTTCAGTTGCTTAATGGATTTGCCTGAGAAATGACTGCACACGTTCATCATCTAGCCTATTGTGTTGCACAAAAGTACGTAGAGAAGAGAAGAAATAAATATTCGAATGTTGAAGGTGTGGTCAATGTCAGATAGTGAAGATATAAAACAATACAAATAAACAGTGTTATATCAGTGAGATTAGCGTATAAGACTATCAATGGAAATACACACTTCATTTCCTCTGACGTAATTCATGTTATGATGTAAAAGGGAGAGCAAATCCGACTGTAAAACTGATTCGATTTGTATTGGGAAGGCAGGCTTTAATAATTAGCTCTTTATACATCAACATATTGATAACATTGATATACGTTCTTACCGTCGTCAAAAAGATCATTTCTGTTTGAAATGTTCCAGTTTGAATTTAGTATAGCTGTTGCATTGGACATTCATTGGCCGTAACAGCAAAATGAACAACTTAAAAAGCAATTCTGAAAGTCGCGACGGTGACAATCGACAATTTGTTTTTGAAAGATTCTTGTAAAATGACAAGGACTGCGACAGTTGTAGAATAAAGATACAATTACTTTCGAACTGTTATAGAATACTATGGTAATTCGGAATTAATTTGCTTATGTACATCGTAGTTACGACATTTTAAATTGCTAACCGCCGAAAGCAACTCGTGTTTAACACATCTTTGAGGTTATACATATTATGCTAAACGGTTGCGGATAACAAAATACTGTGCTGAACATCTGATTCACACTCAATCATTTGAGCCAAAGATATCAGTTTGGAATATTTTAAATCTTTTTTTTATGTGCATGAAAGGTTAAATATGTGTGATAGCAAATTTTCATGATTCCTTTGATGAATTCATTGATGACATACTAAAATCAGGGAAACAATAGAACATAAGAATTGGTTAAATTGAGAGCGGTTTTGTTGTTAATTTCAATAAAGTTAAACCTATATGATCTCGTTCAGCCTGACATGATAATTCCGCTTCTTGTCGTGACGCTAAATAGCAAATATCCATAAATACAATATAAATAGCAATTATTTTTGAGTTATCATAAACAGACATGTACGCTCAAAATCTTTTTCAATTTTCAGAATGAATATTTTGATTATTGCAGCATATAAACATCAGGACTCGTTATAACCATTTGATATTGTTGCAATCTACAATACATATGCTACTATATCTTGAAATACTCATCTAAGGCAAAAACGAGAGACGGACAATGAATATTACTTTGCAATTTGAAAATGAAGTCAACATTTATCTTGATTTCAAGTCTGTATGTAGCTGTTCCTGTAGGAAAACGTTATTTCAAAGTTTAAAGAGTAAACAAATTTAAACGTTGCACTCATTGTATATTTATTATTAAGAAATAATGTATATCAAACATGTCTAACCTGCTTTGCAAATTCCTCCAAGAGCCGAATAATTGGTCTTACACTGACAGGTAGCATTAGTGCCAAACGTAGATTCTTTGCATTCAGCATATTCGTCGCTGCATCCAATATTGGTGGTACAGGAGGAATTCAAGTCTGTCAAGCAAAGGTTTTAAATATTAACTGTTTGCAATATCTGAACGAATCGACTAAGGCCTCGTCTTATTCAGCAAGCAGTTAATGTCTAATTTGACGTGTGTTGACACACCAAAGTTAAATATAAAATCAAATTTGAATTTAAATACTGAGGTACTAATTAGGAATCTAGAACCTTCTTTTCAAAATGATTTTCTTTCCTCATGCCGCCTGCCAGTTATTGGAGTTCTTCTTCGTAAGCAATCAACGAAAAGCAATATCAAAATGTAATACCATTTCGTCATGCTTATTGTGAAAGCTTTCGTATTCTCACCACAGTGGCGAAATATGTTCATACACATGAACTTAACGTCTTAATGCTTTATATTTGAATTTTTCATAATTTATATCATACTTTATAACTGCATATCAGTTTGGTTTTGTTTTGATGATCTCCGGCACTTCGACATACGTTGAGCATTAAGCGTCAATGCAACTGGAGGAAAGTGATGTTCGACGAATATAGTATCTGATCCGAGCTAGAAATATGATAACACTGAATCTCAATGAGACCTCAGCTCCATATCAATCAAAAGTCAAACACAAGTCTAGAACGGTGGAATTGAAACAGATAGCTGTACTGTCTGTTTCAGTTGCTTAATGGATTTGCCTGAGAAATGACTGCACACGTTCATCATCTAGCCTATTGTGTTGCACAAAAGTACATAGAGAAGAGAAGAAATAAATATTCGAATGTTGAAGGTGTGGTCAATGTCAGATAGTGAAGATATAAAACAATACAAATAAACAGTGTTATATCAGTGAGATTAGCGTATAAGACTATCAATGGAAATACACACTTCATTTCCTCTGACGTAATTCATGTTATGATGTAAAAGGGAGAGCAAATCCGACTGTAAAACTGATTCGATTTGTATTGGGAAGGCAGGCTTTAATAATTAGCTCTTTATACATCAACATATTGATAACATTGATATACGTTCTTACCGTCGTCAAAAAGATCATTTCTGTTTGAAATGTTCCAGTTTGAATTTAGTATAGCTTTTGCATTGGACATTCATTGGCCGTAACAGCAAAATGAACAACTTGAAAAGCAATTCTGAAAGTCGCGACGGTGACAATCGACAATTTGTTTTGAAAGATTCTTGTAAAATGACAAGGACTGCGACAGTTGTAGGATAAAGATACAATTACTTTCGAACTGTTATAGAATGTTATGGTAATTCGGAATTAATTTGCTTATGTACATCGTAGTTACGACATTTCAAATTGCTAACCGCCGAAAGCAACTCGTGTTTAACACATCTTTGAGGTTATACATATTATGCCAAACGATTGCGGATAACAAAATACTGTGCTGAACATCTGATTCACACTCAATCATTTGAGCCAAAGATATCAGTTTGGAATATTTTAAATCTTTTTTTTATGTGCATGAAAGGTTAAATATGTGTGATAGCCAATTTTCATGATTCCTTTGATGAATTCATTGATGACATACTAAAATCAGGGAAACAATGGAACATAAGAATTGGATAAATTGAGAGCGGTTTTGTTGTTAGAATGAATATTTTGATTATTGCAGCATATATACATCTGAATGGACGGTACGAGGACTCGTTATAACCATTTGATATTGTTGCAATCTACAATACATATGCTACCATATCTTGCAATACTCATCTAAGGCAAAAACGAGAGACGGACAATGAATATTACTTTGCAATTTGAAAATGAAGTCAACATTTATCTTGATTTCAAGACTATATGTAGCTGTTCCTGTAGGAAAACGTTATTTCAAAGTTTAAGGAGTAAATCAATTTAAACGTTGCACTCATTGTATATTTATTATTAAGAGAAATAACGTATATCAAACATGTCTAACCTGCTTTGCAAATTCCTCCAAAAGCCGAATAATTGGTCTTACACTGACAGGTAGCATTAGTGCCAGACGTAGGTTCTTTGCATTCAGCATATTCGTCGCTGCATCCAATATTGGTGGTACAGGATAAATTCAAGTCTGTCAAGCAAAGGTTTTAAATATTAACTGTTTGCAATATCTGAACGAATCGCCTAAGGCCTCGTCTTATTCAGCAAGCAGTTAATGTCTAATTTGACGTGTGTTGACACAACAAAGTTATATATAAAGTCAAATATGAATTTAAATACTGAGGTACTAATTAGAAATCTAGAACCTTCTTTTCAAAATGGTTTTCTTTCCTCATGCCGCCTGCCAGTTATTGGAGTTCTTCTTCGTAAACAATCAACGAAAAGCAATATCAAAATGTAATACCATTTCGTCATGCTTATTGTGAAAGCTTTCGTATTCTTATCACAGTGGCGAAATATGTTCATACACATGAACGTAACGTCTTAATGCTTTATATTTGAATTTTTCATAATTTATATCATACTTTATAGCTGCATATCAGTTTGGTTTTGTTTTGATGATCTCCGGCACTTCGACATACGTTGAGCATTAAGCGTCAATGCAAGTGGAGGAAAGTGATGTTCGACGAATATAGTATCTGATCCGAGCTAGAAATATGATAACACTGAATCTCAATGAGACCTCAGCTCCATATCAATCAAAAGTCAAACACAAGTCTAGAACGGTGGAATTGAAACAGATAGCTGTACTGTCTGTTTCATTTGCTTAATGGATTTGCCTGAGAAATGACTGCACACGTTCATCATCTAGCCTATTGTGTTGCACAAAATTACATAGAGAAGTGAAGAAATAAATATTCGAATGTTGAAGGTGTGGTCAATGTCAGATAGTGAAGATATAAAACAATACAAATAAACAGTGTTATATCAGTGAGATTAGCGTATAAGACTATCAATGGAAATACACACTTCATTTCCTCTGACGTAATTCATGTTATGATGTAAAAGGGAGAGCAAATCCGACTGTAAAACTGATTCGATTTGTATTGGGAAGGCAGGCTTTAATAATTAGCTCTTTATACATCAACATATTGATAACATTGATATACGTTCTTACCGTCGTCAAAAAGATCATTTCTGTTTGAAATGTTCCAGTTTGAATTTAGTATAGCTGTTGCATTGGACATTCATTGGCCGTAACAGCAAAATGAACAACTTAAAAAGCAATTCTGAAAGTCGCGACGGTGACAATCGACAATTTGTTTTTGAAAGATTCTTGTAAAATGACAAGGACTGCGACAGTTGTAGAATAAAGATACAATTACTTTCGAACTGTTATAGAATGTTATGGTAATTCGGAATTAATTTGCTTATGTACATCGTAGTTACGACATTTCAAATTGCTAACCGCCGAAAGCAACTCGTGTTTAACACTTCTTTGAGGTTATACATATTATGCTAAACGGTTGCGGATAACAAAATACTGTGCTGAACATCTGATTCACACTCAATCATTTGAGCCAAAGATATCAGTTTGGAATATTTTAAATCTTTTTTTTATGTGCATGAAAGGTTAAATATGTGTGATAGCCAATTTTCATGATTCCTTTGATGAATTCATTGATGATATACTAAAATCAGGGAAACAATGGAACATAAGAATTGGATAAATTGAGAGCGGTTTTGTTGTTAATTTCAATAAAGTTAAACCTATATGATCTCGTTCAGCCTGACATGATAATTCCGCTTCTTGTCGTGACGCTAAATAGCAAATATCCATAAATACAATATAAATAGCAATTATTTTTGAGTTATCATAAACAGACATGTACGCTCAAAATCTTTTTCAATTTTCAGAATGAATATTTTGATTATTGCAGCATATATACATCTGAATGGACGGTACGAGGACTCGTTATAACCATTTGATATTGTTGCAATATACAATACATATGCTACCATATCTTGAAATACTCATCTAAGGCAAAAACGAGAGACGGACAATGAATATTACTTTGCAATTTGAAAATGAAGTCAACATTTATCTTGATTTCAAGTCTGTATGTAGCTGTTCCCTGTAGGAAAACGTTATTTCAAAGTTTAAGGAGTAAATCAAATAAAACGTTGCACTCACTGTATATTTATTATTAAGAGAAATAACGTATATCAAACATGTCTAACCTGCTTTGCAAATTCCTCCAAAAGCCGAATAATTGGTCTTACACTGACAGGTAGCATTAGTGCCAGACGTAGGTTCTTTGCATTCAGCATATTCGTCGCTGCATCCAATATTGGTGGTACAGGAGGAATTCAAGTCTGTCAAGCAAAGGTTTTAAATATTAACTGTTTGCAATATCTGACCGAATCGACTAAGGCCTCGTCTTATTCAGCAAGCAGTTAATGTCTAATTTGACGTGTGTTGACACACCAAAGTTATATATAAAGTCAAATATGAATTTAAATACTGAGGTACTAATTAGGAATCTAGAACCTTCTTTTCAAAATGATTTTCTTTCCTCATGCCGCCTGCCAGTTATTGGAGTTCTTCTTCGTAAGTAATCAACGAAAAGAAATATCAAAATGTAATACCATTTCGTCATGCTTATTGTGAAAGCTTTCGTATTCTTATCACAGTGGCGAAATATGTTCATACACATGAACTTAACGTCTTAATGCTTTATATTTGAATTTTTCATAATTTATATCATACTTTATAACTGCATATCAGTTTGGTTTTGTTTTGATGATCTCCGGCACTTCGACATACGTTGAGCATTAAGCGTCAATGCAACTGGAGGAAAGTGATGTTCGACGAATATAGTATCTGATCCGAACTAGAAATATGATAACACTGAATCTCAATGAGACCTCAGCTCCATATCAATCAAAAGTCAAACACAAGTCTAGAACGGTGGAATTGAAACAGATAGCTGTACTGTCTGTTTCAGTTGCTTAATGGATTTGCCTGAGAAATGACTGCACACGTTCATCATCTAGCCTATTGTGTTGCACAAAAGTACATAGAGAAGAGAAGAAATAAATATTCGAATGTTGAAGGTGTGGTCAATGTCAGATAGTGAAGATATAAAACAATACAAATAAACAGTGTTATATCAGTGAGATTAGCGTATATGACTATCAATGGAAATACACACTTCATTTCCTCTGACGTAATTCATGTTATGATGTAAAAGGGTGAGCAAATTAGACTGTAAAACTGATTCGATTTGTATTGGGAAGGCATGATTTAATAATTAGCTCTTTATACATCAACATATTGATAACATTGATGTACGTTCTTACCGTCGTCAAAAAGATCATTTCTGTTTGAAATGTTCTAGTTTGAATTAAGCTAAGCTGTTGCATCGGACATTCATTGGCCGTAACAGCAAAATGAACAACTTAAAAAGCAATTCTGAAAGTCGCGACGGTGACAATCGATAATTTGTTTTGAAAGATTCTTGTAAAATGAAAATGACTGCGACAGTTGTAGAATAAAGATACAATTACTTTCGAACTGTTTTAGAATGTTATGGTAATTCGGAATTAATTTGCTTATGTACATCGTAGTTATGACATTTCAAATTGCTAAATGCGGTAAGCAACTCGTGTTTAACACTTCTTTGAGGTTATACATATTATGCTAAACGGTTGCGGATAACAAAATACTGTGCTGAACATCTGATTCACACTCAATCATTTGAGCCAAAGATATCAGTTTCGAATATTTTAAATCTTTTTTTATGTGCATGAAAGGTTAAATATGTGTGATAGCCAATTTTCATGATTCCTTTGATGAATACATTGATGACATACTAAAATCATGGAAACAATGGAACATAAGAATTGGATAAATTGAGAGCGGTTTTGTTGTTAGAATGAATATTTTGATTATTGCAGCATATATACATCTGAATGGACGGTACGAGGACTCGTTATAACCATTTGATATTGTTGCAATCTACAATACATATGCTACCATATCTTGAAATACTCATCTAAGGCAAAAACGAAAGACGGACAATGAATATTACTTTGCAATTTGAAAATGAAGTCAACATTTATCTTGATTTCAAGTCTGTATGTAGCTGTTCCTGTAGGAAAACGTTATTTCAAAGTTTAAGGAGTAAATCAATTTAAACGTTGCACTCATTGTATATTTATTATTAAGAGAAATAACGTATATCAAACATGTCTAACCCGCTTTGCAAATTCCTCCAAAAGCCGAATAATTGGTCTTACACTGACAGGTAGCATTAGTGCCAGACGTAGGTTCTTTGCATTCAGCATATTCGTCGCTGCATCCAATATTGGTGGTACAGGAGGAATTTAAGTCTGCCAAGCAAAGGTTTTAAATATTAACTGTTTGCAATATCTGAACGAATCGACTAAGGCCTCGTCTTATTCAGCAAGCAGTTAATGTCTAATTTGACGTGTGTTGACACACCAAAGTTATATATAAAGTCAAATATGAATTTAAATACTGAGGTACTAATTAGGAATCTAGAACCTTCTTTTCAAAATGACTTTCTGTCCTCATGCCGCCAGCCAGTTATTGGAGTTCATCTTCGTAAGCAATCAACGAAAAGCAATATCAAAATGTAATTCCATTTCGTCATGCTTATTGTGAAAGCTTTCGTATTCTTATCACAGTGGCGAAATATGTTCATACACATGAACTTAACGTCTTAATGCTTTATATTTGAATTTTTCATAATTTATATCATACTTTATAGCTGCATATCAGTTTGGTTTTGTTTTGATGATCTCCGGCACTTCGACATACGTTGAGCATTAAGCGTCAATGCAACTGGAGGAAAGTGATGTTCGACGAATATAGTATCTGATCCGAACTAGAAATATGATAACACTGAATCTCAATGAGACCTCATCTCCATATCAATCAAAAGTCAACACAAGTCTAGAACGGTGGAATTGAAACAGATAGCTGTACTGTCTGTTTCAGTTGCTTAATGGATTTGCCTGAGAAATGACTGCACACGTTCATCATCTAGCCTATTGTGTTGCACAAAAGTACATAGAGAAGAGAAAAAATAAATTTTCGAATGTTGAAGGTGTGGTCAATGTCAGATAGTGAAGACATAAAACAATACAAATAAACAGTGTTATATCAGTGAGATTAGCGTATAAGACTATCAATGGAAATACACACTTCATTTCCTCTGACGTAATTCATGTTATGATGTAAAAGGGAGAGCAAATCCGACTGTAAAACTGATTCGATTTGTATTGGGAAGGCAGGCTTTAATAATTAGCTCTTTATACATCAACATATTGATAACAGTGATATACGTTCTTACCGTCGTCAAAAAGATCATTTCTGTTTGAAATGTTCCAGTTTGAATTTAGTATAGCTGTTGCATTGGACATTCATTGGCCGTAACAGCAAAATGAACAACTTAAAAAGCAATTCTGAAAGTCGCGACGGTGACAATCGACAATTTGTTTTTGAAAGATTCTTGTAAAATGACAAGGACTGCGACAGTTGTAGAATAAAGATACAATTACTTTCGAACTGTTATAGAATGTTATGGTAATTCGGAATTAATTTGCTTATGTACATCGTAGTTACGACATTTCAAATTGCTAACCGCCGAAAGCAACTCGTGTTTAACCCATCTTTGAGGTTATACATATTATGCTAAACGGTTGCGGATAACAAAATACTGTGCTGAACATCTGATTCACACTCAATCATTTGAGACAAAGATATCAGTTTGGAATATTTTAAATCTTTTTTTTTTATGTGCATGAAAGGTTAAATAAGTGTGATAGCCAATTTTCATGATTCCTTTGATGAATTCATTGATGACATACTAAAATCAGGGAAACAATGGAACATAAGAATTGGATAAATTGAGAGCGGTTTTGTTGTTAATTTCAATAAAGTTAAACCTATATGATCTCGTTCAGCCTGACATGATAATTCCGCTTCTTGTCGTGATGCTAAATAGCAAATATCCATAAATACAATATAAATAGCAACTATTTTTGAGTTATCATAAACAGACATGTACGCTCAAAATCTTTTTCAATTTTCAGAATGAATATTTTCATTATTGCAGCATATAAACATCTGAATGGACGGTACGAGGACTCGTTATAACCATTTGATATTGTTGCAATCTACAATACATATGCTACCATATCTTGAAATACTCATCTAAGGCAAAAACGAGAGACGGACAATGAATATTACTTTGCAATTTGAAAATGAAGTCAACATTTATCTTGATTTCAAGTCTGTATGTAGCTGTTCCTGTAGGAAAACGTTATTTCAAAGTTTAAAGAGTAAACAAATTTAAACGTTGCACTCATTGTATATTTATTATTAAGAAATAATGTATATCAAACATGTCTAACCTGCTTTGCAAATTCCTCCAAAAGCCGAATAATTGGTCTTACACTGACAGGTAGCATTAGTGCCAGACGTAGATTCTTTGCATTCAGCATATTCGTCGCTGCATCCAATATTGGTGGTACAGGAGGAATTCAAGTCTGTCAAGCAAAGGTTTTAAATATTAACTGTTTGCAATATCTGAACGAATCGACTAAGGCCTCGTCTTATTCAGCAAGCAGTTAATGTCTAATTTGACGTGTGTTGACACACCAAAGTTAAATATAAAATCAAATTTGAATTTAAATACTGAGGTACTAATTAGGAATCTAGAACCTTCTTTTCAAAACGATTTTCTTTCCTCATGCCGCCTGCCAGTTATTGGAGTTCTTCTTCGTAAGCAATCAACGAAAAGCAATATCAAAATGTAATACCATTTCGTCATGCTTATTGTGAAAGCTTTCGTATTCTTATCACAGTGGCGAAATATGTTCATACACATGAACTTAACGTCTTAATGCTTTATATTTGAATTTTTCATAATTTATATCATACTTTATAACTGCATATCAGTTTGGTTTTGTTTTGATGATCTCCGGCACTTCGACATACGTTGAGCATTAAGCGTCAATGCAACTGGAGGAAAGTGATGTTCGACGAATATAGTATCTGATCCGAGCTAGAAATATGATAACACTGAATCTCAATGAGACCTCAGCTCCATAACAATCAAAAGTCAAACACAAGTCTAGAACGGTGGAATTGAAACAGATAGCTGTACTGTCTGTTTCAGTTGCTTAATGGATTTGCCTGAGAAATGACTGCACACGTTCATCATCTAGCCTATTGTGTTGCAAAAAATTACATAGAGAAGAGAAGAAATAAATATTCGAATGTTGAAGGTGTGGTCAATGTCAGATAGTGAAGATATAAAACAATACAAATAAACAGTGTTATATCAGTGAGATTAGCGTATATGACTATCAATGGAAATACACACTTCATTTCCTCTGACGTAATTCATGTTATGATGTAAAAGGGAGAGCAAATTCGACTGTAAAACTGATTCGATTTGTATTGGGAAGGCAGGCTTTAATAATTAGCTCTTTATACATCAACATATTGATAACATTGATGTACGTTCTTACCGTCGTCAAAAAGATCATTTCTGTTTGAAATGTTCTAGTTTGAATTTAGCTAAGCTGTTGCATTGGACATTCATTGGCCGTAACAGCAAAATGAACAACTTAAAAAGCAATTCTGAAAGTCGCGACGGTGACAATCGATAATTTGTTTTTGAAATATTCTTGCAAAATGAAAATGACTGCGACAGTTGTAGAATAAAGATACAATCACTTTCGAACTGTTTTAGAATGTTATGGTAATTCGGAATTAATTTGCTTATGTACATCGTAGTTACGACATTTCAAATTGCTAAATGCCGAAAGCAACTCGTGTTTAACACTTCTTTGAGGTTATAAATATTATGCTAAACGGTTGCGGATAACAAAATACTGTGCTGAACATCTGATTCACACTCAATCATTTGAGCCAAAGATATCAGTTTGGAATATTTTAAATCTTTTTTTATGTGCATGAAAGGTTAAATATGTGTGATAGCCAATTTTCATGATTCCTTTGATGAATTCATTGATGACATATTAAAATCAGGGAAACAATGGAACATAAGAATTGGATAAATTGAGAGCGGTTTTGTTGTTAGAATGAATATTTTGATTATTGCAGCATATATACATCTGAATGGACGGTACGAGGACTCGTTATAACCATTTGATATTGTTGCAATCTACAATACATATGCTACCATATCTTGCAATACTCATCTAAGGCAAAAACGAGAGACGGACAATGAATATTACTTTGCAATTTGAAAATGAAGTCAACATTTATCTTGATTTCAAGTCTGTATGTAGCTGTTCCTGTAGGAAAACGTTATTTCAAAGTTTAAGGAGTAAATCAATTTAAACGTTGCACTCATTGTATATTTATTATTAAGAGAAATAACGTATATCAAACATGTCTAACCTGCTTTGCAAATTCCTCCAAAAGCCGAATAATTGGTCTTACACTGACAGGTAGCATTATTGCCAGACGTAGGTTCTTTGCATTCAGCATATTCGTCGCTGCATCCAATATTGGTGGTACAGGAGGAATTCAAGTCTGTCAAGCAAAGGTTTTAAATATTAACTGTTTGCAATATCTGAACGAATCGCCTAAGGCCTCGTCTTATTCAGCAAGCAGTTAATGTCTAATTTGACGTGTGTTGACACAACAAAGTTATATATAAAGTCAAATATGAATTTAAATACTGAGGTACTAATTAGGGATCTAGAACCTTCTTTTCAAAATGATTTTCTTTCCTCATGCCGCCTGCCAGTTATTGGAGTTCTTCTTCGTAAACAATCAACGAAAAGCAATATCAAAATGTAATACCATTTCGTCATGCTTATTGTGAAAGCTTTCGTATTCTTATCACAGTGGCGAAATATGTTCATACACATGAACTTAACGTCTTAATGCTTTATATTTGAATTTTTCATAATTTATATCATACTTTATAGCTGCATATCAGTTTGGTTTTGTTTTGATGATCTCCGGCACTTCGACATACGTTGAGCATTAAGCGTCAATTCAAGTGGAGGAAAGTGATGTTCGACGAATATAGTATCTGATCCGAGCTAGAAATATGATAACACTGAATCTCAATGAGACCTCAGCTCCATATCAATCAAAAGTCAAACACAAGTCTAGAACGGTGGAATTGAAACAGATAGCTGTACTGTCTGTTTCATTTGCTTAATGGATTTGCCTGAGAAATGACTGCACACGTTCATCATCTAGCCTATTGTGTTGCAAAAAATTACATAGAGAAGTGAAGAAATAAATATTCGAATGTTGAAGGTGTGGTCAATGTCAGATAGTGAAGATATAAAACAATACAAATAAACAGTGTTATATCAGTGAGATTAGCGTATAAGACTATCAATGGAAATACACACTTCATTTCCTCTGACGTAATTCATGTTATGATGTAAAAGGGAGAGCAAATCCGACTGTAAAACTGATTCGATTTGTATTGGGAAGGCAGGCTTTAATAATTAGCTCTTTATACATCAACATATTGATAACATTGATATACGTTCTTACCGTCGTCAAAAAGATCATTTCTGTTTGAAATGTTCCAGTTTGAATTTAGTATAGCTGTTGCATTGGACATTCATTGGCCGTAACAGCAAAATGAACAACTTAAAAAGCAATTCTGAAAGTCGCGACGGTGACAATCGACAATTTGTTTTTGAAAGATTCTTGTAAAATGACAAGGACTGCGACAGTTGTAGAATAAAGATACAATTACTTTCGAACTGTTATAGAATGTTATGGTAATTCGGAATTAATTTGCTTATGTACATCGTAGTTACGACATTTCAAATTGCTAACCGCCGAAAGCAACTCGTGTTTAACACATCTTTGAGGTTATACATATTATGCTAAACGATCGCGGATAACAAAATACAGTGCTGAACATCTGATTCACACTCAATCATTTGAGCCAAAGATATCAGTTTGGAATATTTTAAATCTTTTTTTTATGTGCATGAAAGGTTAAATATGTGTGATAGCCAATTTTCATGATTCCTTTGATGAATTCATTGATGACATACTAAAATCAGGGAAACAATGGAACATAAGAATTGGATAAATTGAGAGCGGTTTTGTTGTTAATTTCAATAAAGTTAAACCTATATGATCTCGTTCAGCCTGACATGATAATTCCGCTTCTTGTCGTGACGTTAAATAGCAAATATCCATAAATACAATATAAATAGCAATTATTTTTGAGTTATCATCAACAGACATGTACGCTCAAAATCTTTTTCAATTTTCAGAGTGAATATTTTGATTATTGCAGCATATAAACATCTGAATGGACGGTACGAGGACTCGTTATAACCATTTGATATTGTTGCAATCTACAATACATATGCTACCATATCTTGAAATACTCATCTAAGGCAAAAACGAGAGACGGACAATGAATATTACTTTGCAATTTGAAAATTAAGTCAACATTTATCTTGATTTCAAGTCTGTATGTAGCTGTTCCTGTTGGAAAACGTTATTTCAAAGTTTAAGGAGTAAATCAATTAAAACGTTGCACTCATTGTATATTTATTATTAAGAGAAATAACGTATATCAAACATGTCAAACCTGCTTTGCAAATTCCTCCAAAAGCCGAATAATTGGTCTTACACTGACAGGTAGCATTAGTGCCAGACGTAGGTTCTTTGCATTCAGCATATTCGTCGCTGCATCCAATATTGGTGGTACAGGATGAATTCAAGTCTGTCAAGCAAAAGTTTTAAATATTAACTGTTTGCAATATCTGAACGAATCGACTAAGGCCTCGTCTTATTCAGCAAGCAGTTAATGTCTAATTTGACGTGTGTTGACACACCAAAGTTATATATTAAGTCAAATATGAATTTAAATACTGAGGTACTAATTAGGAATCTAGAACCTTCTTTTCAAAATGATTTTCTTTCCTCATGCCGCCTGCCAGTTATTGCAGTTCTTCCTCGTAAGCAATCAACGAAAAGCAATATCAAAATGTAATTCCATTTCGTCATGCTTATTGTGAAAGCTTTCGTATTCTTATCACAGTGGCGAAATATGTTCATACACATGAACTTAACGTCTTAATGCTTTATATTTGAATTTTTCATAATTTATATTATACTTTATAGCTGCATATCAGTTTGGTTTTGTTTTGATGATCTCCGGCACTTCGACATACGTTGAGCATTAAGCGTCAATGCAACTGGAGGAAAGTGATGTTCGACGAATATAGTATCTGATCCGAACTAGAAATATGATAACACTGAATCTCAATGAGACCTCAGCTCCATATCAATCAAAAGTCAAACACAAGTCTAGAACGGTGGAATTGAAACAGATAGCTGTACTGTCTGTTTCAGTTGCTTAATGGATTTGCCTGAGAAATGACTGCACACGTTCATCATCTAGCCTATTGTGTTGCACAAAAGTACATAGAGAAGAGAAGAAATAAATATTCGAATGTTGAAGGTGTGGTCAATGTCAGATAGTGAAGATATAAAACAATACAAATAAACAGTGTTATATCAGTGAGATTAGCGTATATGACTATCAATGGAAATACACACTTCATTTCCCCTAACGTAAATCATGTTATGATGTAAAAGGGAGAGCAAATTTGACTGTAAAACTGATTCGATTTGTATTGGGAAGGCATGCTTTAAGAATTAGCTCTTTATACATCAACATATTGATAACATTGATGTACGTTCTTACCGTCGTCAAAAAGATCATTTCTGTTTGAAATGTTCTAGTTTGAATTTAGCTAAGCTGTTGCATTGGACATTCATTGGCCGTAACAGCAAAATGAACAACTTAAAAAGCAATTCTGAACGTCGCGACGGTGACAATCGATAATTTGTTTTTGAAAGATTCTTGCAAAATGAAAATGACTGCGACAGTTGTAGAATAAAGATACAATTACTTTCGAACTGTTTTAGAATGTTATGGTAATTCGGAATTAATTTGCTTATGTACATCGTAGTTACGACATTTCAAATTGCTAAATGCCGAAAGCAACTCGTGTTTAACACTTCTTTGAGGTTATACATATTATGCTAAACGGTTGCGGATAACAAAATACTGTGCTGAACATCTGATTCACACTCAATCATTTGAGCCAAAGATATCAGTTTGGAATATTTTAAATCTTTTTTTATGTGCATGAAAGGTTAAATATGTGTGATAGCCAATTTTCATGATTCCTTTGATGAATTCATTGATGACATACTAAAATCAGGGAAACAATAGAACATAAGAATTGGATAAATTGAGAGCGGTTTTCTTGACAGAATGAATGTTTTGATTATTGCAGCATATATACATCTGAATGGACGGTACGAGGACTCGTTATAACCATTTGATATTGTTGCAATCTACAATACATATTCTACCATATCTTGCAATACTCATCTAAGGCAAAAACGAGAGACGGACAATGAATATTACTTTGCAATTTGAAAATGAAGTCAACTTTTTTCTTGATTTCAAGTCTGTATGTAGCTGTTCCTGTAGGAAAACGTTATTTTAAAGTTTAAGGAGTAAATCAATTAAAACGCTTCACTCATTGTATATTTATTATTAAGAGAAATAACGTATATCAAACATGTGTAACCTGCTTTGCAAATTCCTCCTAAAGCTGAATAATTGGTCTTACACTGACAGGTAGCATTAGTGCCTGACGTAGGTTCTTTGCATTCAGCATATTCGTCGCTGCATCCAATATTGATGGTACAGGATGAATTCAAGTCTGTCAAGCAAAAGTTTTAAATATTAACTGTTTGCAATATCTGAACGAATCGACTAACGCCTCGTCTTATTCAGCAAGCAGTTAATTTCTAATTTGACGTGTGTTGACACACCAAAGTGATATATAAAGTCAAATATGAATTTAAATACTGAGGTACTAATTAGGAATCTAGAACCTTCTTTTCAAAATGATTTTCTTTCCTCATGCCGCCGGCCAGTTATTGGAGTTCTTCTTCGTAAGTAATCAACGAAAAGCAATATCAAAATGTAATACCATTTCGTCTTGCTTATTGTGAAAGCTTTCGTATTCTTATCACAGTGGCAAAATATGTTCATACACATGAACTTAACGTCTTAATGCTTTATATTTGAATTTTTCATAATTTATATCATACTTTATAGCTGCATATCAGTTTGGTTTTGTTTTGATGATCTCCGGCACTTCGACATACGTTGAGCATTAAGCGTCAATGCAACTGGAGGAAAGTGATGTTCGACGAATATAGTATCTGATCCGAACTAGAAATATGATAACACTGAACCTCAATGAGACCTCAGATCTATATCAATCAAAGTCAAACACAAGTCTAGAACGGTGGAATTGAAACAGATAGCTGGACTGTCTGTTTCAGTTGCTTAATGGATTTGCCTGGGAAATGACTGCACACGTTCATCATCTAGCCTATTGTGTTGCACAAAAGTACATAGAGAAGAGAAAAAATAAATTTTCGAATGTTGAAGGTGTGGTCAATGTCAGATAGTGAAGATATAAAACAATACAAATAAACAGTGTTATATCAGTGAGATTAGCGTATATGACTATCAATTGAAATACACACTTCATTTCCTCTGACGTAATTCATGTTATGATGTAAAAGGGAGAGCAAATTCGACTGTAAAACTGATTCGATTTGTATTGGGAGGCATGCTTTAATAATTAGCTCTTTATACATCAACATATTGATAACATTGATGTACGTTCTTACCGTCGTCAAAAAGATCATTTCTGTTTGAAATGTTCTAGTTTGAATTTAGCTAAGCTGTTGCATTGGACATTCATTGGCCGTAACAGCAAAATGAACAACTTAAAAAGCAATTCTGAAAGTCGCGACGGTGACAATCGATAATTTGTTTTTGAAAGATTCTTGTAAAATGAAAATGACTGCGACAGTTGTAGAATAAAGATACAATTACTTTCGAACTGTTTTAGAATGTTATGGTTATTCGGAATTAATTTGCTTATGTACCTCGTAGTTACGACATTTCAAATTGCTAAATGCCGAAAGCAACTCGTGTTTAACACTTCTTTGAGGTTATACATATTATTCTAAACGGTTGCGGATAACAAAATACTGTGCTGAACATCTGATTCACACTCAATCATTTGAGCCAAAGATATCAGTTTGGAATATTTTAAATCTTTTTTTATGTGCTTGAAAGGTTAAATATGTGTGATAGCCAATTTTCATGATTCCTTTGATGAATTCATTGATGACATACTAAAATCAGGGAAACAATGGAAGCAGCAGAGAGGGTGAACAGACCACGATTTCGAGCAAAAATAAGGCTTCCAGATAACGTTTTCGAGCAAAAAATGGCCTATACACTACGTTTTCAAGCAAAATATAAGACTTCCAACGAAATCTCATTTAACCAAAAAAAAAGTCTCCATTTTTGCAAAAGGGAGATTTTACGATTTTGCTCACAACGATGTGGTCATCCACCCTCTCTGCTGCTACATGTTAATAATTCTTTATAGATTTTAACCGAATATTTGATCCAGTCCGATACGATATCGTGTCCGAGGATCATGTAGATTTATTGTTGCGAATCCGTGTGGTTTTGACTGAGCATGACTAAAGAAGTTTTTAAATTGATTGAAGTCCATATCAGAACACCATGTCTGCCATATATTTCTAAGAGTATGAGTATCAACTCCGTTGAATACAGCAAGAATATTGCAATTATCTCTGATCACTTTTGGAATCTGAGTGTAGCGTTGAGTGACATATATCACATCAGTGTTTTTATGCCTGCCTCTGGAAAAGATCCTAGCAGGATTTTTTTGTTTATCTAACATTATATCGTCGTATACGACTAAATTGTTAATATCTCCATCAATATCATCAATACTCGGTGCTTCATCGATATCGGTTATAAATTCAATAATACCCTCTCCGGATTTTTCTACCGCGCTGTCGTTAAAATCTTTTAGCACTTCATAACATCGTTGGTCGTCTACGCTAGGGGCAATTAAATACAACTTATCCCACTTCATCCATCTCATTATTAAATTGAGCAACAATTGCGTTTTACCGGATCCAGATGGCCCGATTATAATCATCCGGATAGAGTTTGGTAGCGCTGCATGATGCTTAATTGGTTCTCTTGTTTTAGTCGCCGAAAAATCAATTATATCCATATTTATATACATAAATTATGGATCTATATTGTGTGAAGTGTAAAACGCGTACTGGCACAGATGATGTGACGACGGTTACAACTAAAAATAACCGATCAGCGCTTTCTGGTAAATGCGTGCAATGTGGTACAAAGAAATTTAGATTTGTGTCTATGAAATCTGATTTAAAAAAAAACGAGGAGGTGATATCGCAGCCAAATTGGCAAAGCTCCCTGGAACCCCATGGGCAAAGTACCCCGGAGAAAAGCACCTCCCAGGATATAGCTACTGTGGACCGGGAACCAGACTTGATATCAGACTCAATAATCAAAATCAACCCAACCCCGGTGAAGAACCAATAAACGCCATTGATAAGGCCTGTCACCTTCATGATGTTGCTTATAAAAGCAGCAATCTGCAACACAGACATCTAGCAGATGTGAAATTAATTCATGCGTTAAATGCTATTCCTGATAAATCCTTCAAAGAAAAATTGGCTTCCTTTTTGATAAAATCGGCTATGAAAAGTAAATTGATGTTAGGTGCCGGTAATTAATAATATGGAATCAATTTATTATTCCCCAAGAGGATACTGGAGGGGTAAATCAGCAGTCCATAAACTCGCTAGTGCTGCAAAAGTGAAAAAAACCACTGCGGCTAATTGGTTATCCAAACAGGCACTATGGCAAATTTATCTACCACCGCCTAAACAAATTCAATTCTCGCATTTTGATGTGACCGCTCCTAATGAAGTTCATCAGGCTGATATATTATTTCTGCCTCATGATCGTGGTTACAAATACGCTTTAACCGTAGTTGATATTGCAAGTCGATACAAAGAAGCAGAACCGTTAAAAACAAAATCAGCCACTGAAGTTGCTTCTGCATTTGAGAGGATTTATCGACGAGGTCCTCTGCACTGGCCAAATCTATTGCAGGTTGATCCTGGCAAGGAATTTCAGGGTGCAGTGTTATCTACAATGAAACATCATAATGTCACCATACGACGAGGGCATACTGCGCTACATCGCGATCAGGCCATTGTAGAACGATTTAATCGGACGATTGCTGAGCGGTTATTTGGATATCAATACGCAAAAGAATTCATTCAAGAAAAGCGATCCCGTGAATGGGTTAAAAGATTACCATCTGTGATTACTGCACTGAATAACGAGATTACTAGAACAATCAACATGAAACCTATCAACGCGATTAAAAAGAAGTCTATACCCGTACAACCACAAAAAGATTCTAGCGTTTCCCAACCAATTCTTGGTAGTAATGTCATTGTGAGGTACTTATACGAACCAGGAGAGCTTGAAGGTGGCAGAAAAAGGGCTACTGATCCTATTTGGAGCGTCACTACGCATAAGATATCTAGTATAACACGATCTACGGGTAGACCAGCAATCTATAAACTGGATTCAACTGCCCCTCAGCGGGGTTTTACTCGACAACAACTACAGGTAATTCCCGAGGATACTCAATTACCACCGCATGGTCTTAACTAGCACCGTTGCGTCTATTGCACTCAAGACAAGTCAACATCACATTATTTCTGACATGACCGAGACTGTTATTTTTTCTGTCTACGGTGAATTGGCGAGGATCCCTATCCGAATACTGCCAACGCATTATACAATTGCAACTCGCGCAGTGATTATTCTGTTGTTTCTTCAAAGTGATTATTAATTCAGCATCAATATCAAATTCTCGTTGTTTTTTTTTTGTCCTGTTGTTTGTAACCGGAGAGTTTTTTATTAATGATGCTAACATCAATATCATTTATTGTGGTGTCATTATCATCGAGGACAATTCTTCGAAGTTGATTTATGTTTCGTACTCTGGATACTGCGAGATAGACTAAATTCGACCATTCGATGTGATTATCCACCATCCAAACAATTGTATCCGATATAGTCAATCCCTGTGAAGAGTGTATTGTTGCTGCGTATCCTAGAGTCCACGGGGATTTATTAGCACGCAATGCATTTTCGACGACGTTGATATCAACCAGCACAATATCATTTAACACGAGAATCTGCTTTTCACTCTTTCCTGGAATATCAACTTCTATATTCTGCTTTCGTGTATCCGAAGGCCTATAACACAACGGTACTGGAAGTGTTGCAAATTTTTCTTTATGCGTTTCAAATAACTTCATCTGAAGTGTGTCTCTGACTATTTTTCTACTTGCAATTATCAAATCATTTGGTCTCCATGTTTCCCAGAAATCGTTTATTTGAGTTTCTGAAATCACTTCACGCGCTATTTCGCACTGGATTCTATCCGGTTGTAATCTAATTAGTTTCTTAAATTCTCGTAATCGTTCATCAAGTGATCTATAATCAGTGGTGATTTCTTCATAGTAGTCTACAAAACCCCTTAGCCATTCATGTGGAGATGCACCGACAAATGGTGGTGGTTGGCCGTGATCACCGCACATGACGACTTTTGTGTTTTTGTTTAACAACCACTCGAGAAATATTTGTAATACATCTAATGACACTGTGCATATTTCATCCCAAATTATGATTTCAGGAATGAATTTATCACCCATACGCTCGGGAGTCCATTTGTCACCCTTCCATCGAAAGAAACTATGGTAAGTACAAGCATTTACCCCTCGCTGTATCATCTCTCTGGCGAGTCTGTGAGTCGGTGTTAGCACAATCATGTTTGTGAAATCCGTAGGATTTTTACTACGATATAATTCAATTGCACGAGTTGTCTTTCCTGACCCACCACAACCGTTTAAATAAACTGTTTTATATCTACAGATTGGATCAGATACCGGTGGTGCATTAGAAAATTCTGATTGAATTTCAATACGGTTACAACAAAGATATTTATCATCCATGGCAACGTCTGCGGATTCACAATACTCATGTAGCATCTCCTTTTTAAATCGCCAACACCCCCAATTTTCTTCGGGATCTGTGAATTTAGCTACAGCTGATTTGTACTTATTGTGTATATACATCGAATCAGTGGCCACTCTAACCGCGGTATTAGGAAATCTATTTATCATCGAAAATAGATTAATAGAAGCATAGGCTAGCATTGAACTTCTCAAATGTGTGTACTGGGAATTATATCCATCACAGTAGGTAACAACCGTACCCATTTTCTCACCATTGGATAGAAAAGCATCCTTACGGGATACAAGTTTTCCCTGCTTCATTAAATCCGCTACAATAAAATCGTATTCAGCGACATCTGTGATCAACCGCGAAGAGTATTTTGCGTTGTCGTATCGTCCACCCTGGGTAAATTTACCGATTATTCTTCGTCCGAGATCCTTTGCTTGTTCTTTTTTAATTTCAAATAACTTCTTAGACCAATTCATGATTTGTTCTTCATTGAAATCAGGGAATTGTTTTCGCAATTCGTTGATTATACGATCTAGATCGGGTTGTGGTAGCCAAACTTCTTTCTGAGCTCGATAGCATATAATAGCCTCGGAAACAATCAACGATATTAGCATACCACAATCAATCATATATCTCAATAGCACTATTGGCATCCAGGCCTTTTCAGATAGATGTCTACCGAGCCAAACATAACTACACGGATGTAACCCTGTAGCTAATTCGAATGATATCACACGAGCGAATCCGGTTAAATCAAAATCAGGCAATGGTCCATTAATCGCAACACGAGTCATTTCATGCGTGGGATGTCCAAATCGTTTGAAGTACTCAGCGCATTCCCCATATCCGAGAAAACTTCCGGGGTAACACGCGGATATATCAATTGAAATCATACCATCACGTGAGTAATTCGTATTCCACAGTCCTCCATGACCAAATTCGACGCAACTCAATTTAACATCCTCGAGAAAATCACTTCGTGTTGGACGCCATGAGTTTTTTTCTCTTGCGAAGTGAGCTACCACTGATGGAATAGTAAAACTATCCGTGAAAAGTTTTTCATGGGAACTATCTGGTGAAAAATCACTAGTGATTTTTCTCATTCTGTTATCTAATTCTTCAACGCGATATAATTCACCATTTGGTTTTACAAATTGATCAAATCCTATTTCGGGATCTTCATCACTTCTAAGTAACCACACTGACACAGGATCATCTTTACACAACGCATGAATAGCATCAAATAATCTCTCTTCATAGAAAACATCCCGGACGAACTCCTTAGGGATATATTTCACGGTTCGTTCTCGTGGAAATACTGTTACCGCAGGTGTCCACGCGTGTTTGTTATGATCAATTATCTGTATTGGTGCTCCTCGCGATTGATATTTCGGTTCGTATAATACTTCTCCGGTTATTGTTGTTACTGATATTGGGAATTTTAATGATGCTTCTAATTTAGCTATATCAGAAATCTTTGCACCATGCTGTTTCACTGTCAGTTCCCATTCGGTTATTTTCCTACGTCGCAGATCAGTTAGTTTATTTCCTCGGGATGCATTTGTGAAGTGTTCTATTATTCGTTCTGCTACACAATTAAGCCCTGACGAATATTTCATAGGAGCTAGTTTTGCGATATCGGGTTTATCATTTAACGGATATATCCCATAAACCATTGCTGTTACGGGATAAGATCTTTCGTAGTATGGTTTGTCAATGCCGGTTAGAATCCCTGGTTTGGAATCTCTACTCACAATGACAGCTTTTTTATTCTTGAGGATTGGTTCAAATTTATCCCTAATAATCCATTTGCCATCGACTTCAATAATGAATTTGATTCGGAAAAAATACCGTTTTTCCCCAACACGTGAAATTATCACTGCTGCTTTTTCATCATTCATGGTAGCGTCAACAACACCATCAATTCGAAATGTTGACCAACAATAGGATGCTCCATCACGCTTAAATTCATTGAAACAATCTCTGATTTTACTAATCATGGCTTTATCAAGAATTGTATTCTTGGGTGTATTAGAAACTATATCGAGATTGAATTGAGCATCTTTCCAGGATAATTTCTTGGACGTTTTTTTTGGTTTATCGAGATTGATTTTGTTACGTTTTTTTGGTCTATCGAGATTAAATCTAGGACTGATTTTCAATAATCTCTTAAACTCTTTCATGTTTCCGTCTCTTGGACGTTTGTTACGTTTTTTTGGTCTATCGAGATTAAATCTAGGACTGATTTTCAATAATCTCTTAAACTCTTTCATGTTTCCGTCTCTTGGACGTTTGTTACGTTTTTTGGGTCTATCGAGATTAAATCTAGGACTGATTTTCAATAATCTCTTAAACTCCTTATCAGCATTGAATTCAGCATTTTTCGAAGGCTTAATTTTGGATAATCTGTTGAATTCCTCCATGTTATAATTAAAACAAGTATTTAAATAGAAAAATATAGTATAATGAATCACTGCAAGTGGCTAATGATTGGATCAACAACCCCGTGTAACAAATCATGCAGAAGCGAATTCTGTGGGTATCATTTACAAAGCGTTAGGCGAGGAAGTTTTGGCCCTCTTCCATGCCTCCAATGTGGGGTGGGCGTTAGAGGAAAATCGCAGTTGTGTCTTGCTTGTGGGGGTAAACGATACAGGGAACTAAAACGCTACTATGACAAACGAATCATTGACCCTAACGTCCTTGATAAAATCAAGGACAAAATCATCAAAACCCCTCAAGACTACATTGATAGACTTATAATTAAAGCAAATAATAAATTAGACAAGTAATATTATTATATAAATGAGCCAAGATTTCAGACCTCATCCAGTGCTCGTTAATTACGAAGCCTCCAGTGATGGTGTTGTCAGGCACCGCAGACTAAAAAACCCGGTTGGATATCTAAATAATATGGGGTATTTGTTGTTTAGTGCTAGAAATAAAACATATCTCTGTCACAGAATTATTTTTGAATGTCATAATGGATTAATCGAAGACGGATTTGTGATTGATCACATAAATGGCGTGAAGACTGATAATTGTCTTGTGAATCTTCAAGCCGTCTCACAAAGTCGGAATGCAAAATTAGGTGGAACTGGCAAACATGCAAAACCCCCTAGGAGAGTTAAATCGTTTGATTTAGAAAATAATGAAGAGAGAAGCTTTCAATCGATAAATGAAGCCAGTAGATACTTTGACATTTGTAGGGCTTCAATACGATTTGTTTCAGAAAATATAATTAAAACTGCTCTGTCTAAAAAAAATGGTCATAAAATAAAATTCGTATACACCTAAACGATTCAAGGTTGCACGATGTGGTCATCACCCTCTCTGCTGCTGCTGCAAATGTTTCATTTGTGGGTTAATAATTCTTTTACGAGTTCAACCGAAAATTTGATCGAGTCCGATACGATATCGTGTCCCAGACCTTGTCCCAGACCTTGTCTGGGGGGGGATGAAAATCCTTTGTTGAAAATCGAAGATTTTTAGGATTTCACAAACAAACTAATCGCTAACACCTCTTCTTGTAAATCAATCAGATTATTAGATTGGTCTGTGAGTTTGAAATTAATTCTCGTTAACGAATTATTATGGCATCGCATGTAGACAGGATTAATTGGGTTCTCAATAATTAGGAATCCTGGAGGAGCTGTTGGTGCAAATGAATAAAGAATATATCCTTGCTGAGCTTGATTTGATCGTTCGAGATTAATTTGATAGCTTCCTTCAATTGCATCACATACTAAATTGAGCGCAATCACTGAGGATATATTCACGTTGAACGGAGCGATATGCCTACCACCGCCATCTGGGTCATTATTATGTTTGAGGAGGACAGATGGATCTTGTTTTTGTAGCGCCTTGATATCGGTTTTAACAATTCTTGCTAGTTCATCAGCTTTGTACCCGGGAAACTTGAAATTACGCAGATTGTCCTCTGTGATATTGTAATCGGTTAGGAATCGTTGTTTATTGTCGCTGTTGTCATTAATTATTGTTTGAATAATTAGTTCATAGATATATTCCATGTCCGATATAAGTTGATTTATTATTTCAACGTGTTTTTGCGATTTTGTTTTCCGCAGTTGTTCTAGTTGTGTGTCATATAATTGTTTAATTTCATTAAAATAACCACGGACGTCAGTTAGCGTAAATGAAATAGTAACAGATGAGTCGGTTGTTCTTTTAATGATAAAATCCCATTGCAATGTGTCTTTGTTGGTAAATATAAATCTATCGGCGATTCTTCCTTTTCTTATATCAGATAAATTATCTCGATAACTGGGATTGATTTCATGATATGATTGTACGTCCGTGGTTAAGTCGGCGGTGGAATTTTCCGGTGGTTTTTCAGGCCATCCTAACACTGTTCTTAACGAGCTGTTATATATATCTACAATGTATCCCTCTGTGCTTATTTCGATCGACGACGAGAGAGTCGGTTGATGAAGATTAATAGCTATTTTTGATTCTTTTCCAGTGATTGATTTTATTCTACGCTGAATTTCAGCATTGATTTGCTTAATTTGGTACGACCCAGTTGGTAACGAAACAGTTTCCCACTCTGGAGTACCATCGGGTTTATTCTTATACGAGAACACCAGTGTGTTATTGGGTTGCTGACCACCAAATGCAACCGATCTGATATTAGGCCAACTGTGGTATACTCGTAGTTTTGCTAACGCTATCTCCTTCACTGGAATCGGAGAGGGGAAATTCACACTGAATTCTGGATTCGTTGATGTTATTGATATCATGCTTGTTTGTACTGGGTTCGTGTTCTCCACTATTCGTTGAAGTAATTCCTGCGGTGTTGTCATTGTTATTATACTCATGATTTATTTCTAATTTTGGTATCGAGGAATCATAAATACTGACCATCACTGAGAACTCACAATCTGGTAATGTTGATATTATTGAGATCATTTTGGTTTTTTTTGGGTTTGTGTTTTCTGATTCCATCGGTGTTGTCATTGTTATTATATTCATGTTGTTGCTCTAATTTTGATATCGCTGAATCAAAAATACTGACCATCGCTGAGAATTCACTATCTGATATAATTGTATTATCGAGTGACGATGATATCATCAATGATAACTGCGAATATGCGGTTGATGCAATATGAAATTGAAGTAAGTAATTCTGCAGTTTACTCTGGCTGCATGATGATATCTTTTTTGTTATCCCGGTTGATATACCCCCGATTGTAGCCACCGCAGAAATGCAAATTGGAACTACGACCGGGGCAATCATTGTAACCGATGCAAGTATTATTCCGGCGCCAGCGAGAACGCTTGACACCGAGTACATAGTAATATTAATTGCGGTGATTCTTCGTCGGTATTTTTTTATTTTTATTTGATACTCCTCAGTGAGGGTTTTGAGTCTATTTTGAAATTCTCTAACCTGATCATAGCGACATTGAGTTGATGACAAAGTCATTGTTATTTTAAAAACACTAGTGTTTTCAATTAATTACCATCGTTAGCGGGAATTGCTAGTACTTCAGTCGGAAAAATGAGCTACGAGTTCTAAACACCAGGCTATTTTTGATCTAATGATGGAGCTATCAACCGCGACGACATTAAAGTTTTTTCTGCGACCATCCATAATTAACGTCGCGGTGCCACCAGAGTAGGTTTTACCGTCCGCGATCATATTAAATTGATCGATAGAGATCCACGTTAGCCTGTAGATACCATCGGCCAATGTTGGCTTGTAGTCAGGGCCCGCTATGCCGGGGAGACCCAAGATACCGATGGATAATGTAGTATAAACGTCTCTTATCCAATCCATGGTTCCATGATTAACCGTATACACGATATTTTTAACGCCCGCGTGGTGATGTGGAATCTTTACCTTTTCAGATATTGTTTTCAGATTAAAAAGATCGTCGTAAATATCGAGATAATTTACCGTGATTCTGGTAGGATCTATTACCTTCCTTGTCTCCCTGTTAGAGAAGAATAATGAAACCAGAAGACCTTCTGGTTTAAGCTCTGCTTGGTTTTTAATATACCGGTCGATGTTAGAAAATTTTGTCGTGATATCTTGGAGGCTACTGCCCTCAAAGAACTTATTAACAATTTCACTGGCGGATTTTTGTTCGTCAATAGCGCTTTTAATTTCAGCGAGGGTCGGGCCTGTCAACGATGTGGTTTCAGAAACAGGTGTTCTCCCTAGAAATCTATCAACGATGGTATTAAGTGTTGTTTGTCTCACCATAAACATATTAATATCTTTGAGAGTCATCGTAGATGTAGCCGGGACACCAAAGAAACTATTAGCGATGTAGGCATTGTGAGTGTGCTTGCCGATAAACTCACTGATTTCAGCGAGAGTCATGCCAGCCACAAGCGGGTTTCCAAAGAATCTCCCAACAATGTCATTAGTGGGTTTTTGATCTTCTTTTAGTTTAAAAATCTCGAGATAATTTGCCTTGATTTCTGAAGCAGTCATCATCCTTCCAGCTTCCTTGTTAGCGAAGAATGAATTCAACAAGTCTTTAATTTCAGCTAGAGTCATGCCAACCACAAGCGGGGTTCCAAAGAATTTATGTACGACATTTTTGCGAAAATTATTATAACCTCGTATAAGATCATTCAGCTCACGTTCGTTGGTAGCAATCGCGTCGGTGATCGTAGACACAAGTGCGCCTGGTTTAAGTTGTCCATCGTTGGAATACAGTGCAATAGAGTTTTCAGCGGCAGCGCGATGCCGTATCAAAATGTCATTCACGGATATATTACTGCTTTTCAATTTACCCTGTTTGTCTTGAAATACAACTATTTCGTTCGGGTCAACACTTGTTAAATTTAACGTCTCAGCGATTTCATCTTCAATTATTTTTTTTACATCCTCGATAGAACCCGCAGATGTTTCCGCGGTGGGTTCCGACATTGACAGAGATTGTCCCCAAATATCAATCATTATTGTTATCGTAACTTGTGTTTTCAATTTATTGATCCTTGTAATTTCCCACTCGTGTATTCGTTTACAACCAGATGAGGTGGTTTCCACGGTGGAAAATTCTTTGAATTTTCACTAAAGGATTTTAATGAAATCTCCGCGAGGACATTTAATACTTCACGGCCGCATATCGGTGGATCATTTAATTGTTGTGTCGGCAGCGTGGAATAAAAAATCGGAAACTTTTTGAGTTTCATCGAAGAATTTATATACCGCATAAACTCGCTTGGTGGAGCTAACCCATATGAATCGAAATAGACAATCCCACGTGGATCAATCGCGTATGCAACCCAGTGAGTTCCCGATCCGCTGCTGTTATCAAGATTGATAATACCGGTTTCAACGTTATTTGGTTTTCTCGGTAATTGATCTCTCATAAAAACCCCTCTGAAGTTTTTTATCGCTAGTTTTTTAGCAGCATCAATTAAATCAAAATTGGACATAGGAACCATAGGTTCGGAAATCGAAGATTCGGAAATCGAAGGTTTGTAAATCGAAGATTTTTCAATTAATAAACCGTTCCTGGTATTCTTCTTAGACCCGATCCGTTCACGGATTTCCCTCTGTACCATGAATACGGGGTTCCTGGTAGGTACAACCCCTTTCCCTTTTTTTTATATCCTCGTCCCTTCTTCGGTTCATATGATTTAGCAATGCCTTCTATCGCTTTTGTTCCCAAGGCTCCAGCTGCCCCCAATGCGACCGCTTTTGCAACTGCTGGTGCGGCCGCTGCAATTAATCCTGGAATCGCAGCAAACAATGGAAATATACCACCTGATTTTATCATGTTCGCGACTGCGGCTTTTGAAAATTCTATTTGAACTCCTCGCCGTTTTTTCATTGCATCATTGAAATGTTTTATTTGACGATCCGTTAATGATATTTTATGTGTACCGCCAGACATCTGCGCTGGTTTTAACGTTATTGTGGTTCCACATTCTTTAGCGGATTTTGATTTTAATTTCTTGACCTGACCATCAGTCAGCTTGACACTAACAACACTATATGGCATTTTATTGTAAAACACATTTATGCTTTCAATTGATCTAATTGTGAAAATCGTTTACGATTTCAATCATAGATTTTCTACTGGTGCATCAACGAGTCTCATTCGTCCGCCAGCCCCTTCTAACAACATTGATTTATCACTGAGAATGACAGCAATCGCTCTATAATTAACGCCACCAGGAGCTATACGAGCTCTGAAGTGTATATCAACGACGGATTGCCTTGTTAAATCAAGATGTTCCAGCGAAAAGTAATAAATCGGATACAAGTTCTTAAAATCAAGTTGCGATATTTGCAAACCAGTATCAACATTTTGATCACGACCCATATATGACAGCATCCGATGATACACACGTGCTATGTGGTTAGTGTCGTAATCAAGCCGAATATCCTCAGATGGTTCTTGTTGTCCGTTTATTCTCAGTGAAACCTCCTTGACTCCTAACCGATCAAATATCATATGACTGCGTTCTTGGGAGCCTAATCGATCCCGATTCTGCAGCGCTATAAATATATGACGTGGAGCTGAAACGCCTTGTTTTGATGCCAGGTGCCATGTAAATGTATCAGCAACATTATCCTCTTTAGCATCAGTCGTTGTTGTTAGCCAACTTAGCAATGATTTACCACCTGTTTCCATAAATGAGAGCAGCCGCTCTTCCGTGGTAATTGATGGAGTCATTACTGGCATCCATAATACTATTTTACTCAAAACAACTTTACCTTCATCGGCACCAGTACGCCAAATTGCATCATTGTCATTGCCTTTTCGTACTAATGCGATTGTGTGTTTGGCTCCATAGATGACTTTTCTTACATTTCTGCAGAATCCAAATATATGATGGAGTGGAATCGCACATGAAAAATATCGCTGCTGTTCTTGCAATGCTAATTTTCGTGTTGCAAATCCTAAATTGAAATTACCATTAACGCCTCCAAGAATATCAAACGCAGCTCCTGGTCTAGCTCGACGTTCTGGATTAGTTGCTTCTCGTTGATTATCAACTGAAGTGTCTTGCGGTGTTAACACTTTAATGTATTGAAGGTGGTCAGCGTTATCAGAGGTATCCTTTGCAAACATCATAGACGGACCAGCCGATCTTGTATAATCATCGGAGTATCTTGCTAGCCCGATTATTGTTGTTGCAACATCAACTTCACGGTCTATTGATTCAATTTCTTTTCCATCAATGAGATATCTTGCACTTTCAAATAACGCCATTATACCATTGTTGACGAAACCAACTCGGATATTTGGATCATTTGCATATAGGGTATCAGCTGCAACATTTGTTACAAGTTTTCCCTCGATTTCAATAAATGCTTCACATGGCAAAAAGTATTTACTGGTATCTTGAACTTGAAGTTCAATTCGCGATCGTAGGTCGGGTTGTATTGCATGATAGGAATAGTATTGATAATCGCGGACGGAATCATCCTTGCGCACTGGGGCTTCCATATCTAACGCGGGATCAGCTGTTCGTTTAAACATTTTATTAAAATACTAGTGTTTTCAATTGGTGAATTGCAAAGCAATAATTATCGTCGTTGAAAATTTTTCGAATTTCTTTTTTGTTTCAAACCACTTCCTGCTATCGCGTTCATGATAGCGCTATCTGTTACCGGTGGTGACGAAGTCAATTGCGCTAGTTTTTCTTCCACTGCACTATTTATTGCTTTGCTGATTTTTGCAGGCATCACTGTAGTTGATGGCAGCACTAGTGGTTTCACCACCGACGAAGTCATTCCTGGTTTCTTTCGTACCAATGATGCTATTTTATCTTTCGCGGCAGAAAATGCCTTTCCTGCAAGATTTCCAACGAAATTGATTCCCTTATCACGAATAGCATCAATGGCTTTCATTGATAATTGTTTAGCTAACGGCGCTACCTTGGGAGCCATTCTTGTAAATAACCCCGCAATGGTATTGCCGAAACCATCTCCGTAATATGCTCTATAAACAGGCAATCGTGAGTTCACCACGTAGACGCTTACTGGTTTATCATGGTTGTAGTGTATAATCATCTTGTTATAAAACTAGTAGTTTTTCAATTAATGATCAATCGCTTACATCCATAAGATTTTCATCATAACGTTGGGCGTCTCTGTGATTTTCAACTAATTCAGCAATAAGTTCTCGATATACATCAATGTCCATGATACCGCCGGCAAATAATCGTCTACAGATATCAGCTGCTTCATTAATTACTTCCGGTGAATTATTTCCGGCTCGTTTCCCTCCGATGAGAACCTCTAACCTTGATATATCACTTAGAATGTTACCAGGGCATGTCACTGTAGAGTGAAAGACATCCTTTGGATTTTTAATCGAATATCCTTTTCCGCTTGTTTTCTTAGAACCGGCTTCTGCTTTTATGTCTATTTGTTCCGGGATTGGATCCTCCATATAAGGTGGTGGTTGTAGACCGCCTTTAACCACAGCTAGAAAGTTATTATAACCAGGGTGCTGCAACGCTGTGATTTTATTCCCGCCATGTTTCGCTAAATATATTTTTGATGCCCAAGTGTCTTTGCTTTTTATAAAACTTTTAAACTCGTCTTTTAATAAATTCTCTCTTATACCCTTTGGAAAATTTTCTCTAGCAAAATCAGCTAATTCGTAATCCGTACCGAGTTTTTCAATTCTATTTAATGCTGCGATTGTAAATATACTTTCAGGTGAATAGTCTCTTCCTGCAGCTGCTTCTTCGCGTTCTTCAATTTCGCGTTGAGTTTTTATATCACTGGATAACTGTTGTATCCCTGCGCGTGTTTGTCCGGTCTCTGCTGCTATCTTTTCAAGCACACCAAGAACAGGCACTTCTCGTCGCTTGCCTTCCTTAGGAATATCTCCGTATATTGCTCGTTCAGTTGCTGTTTTCACATCTTTGGTCGCACTTGTTATCGGAGTAAACAGTTGTTCACTTGACACAGAAAAGTCAGTCTGCGCTTGTTGTCGTTGTTGAAGTTTCTCGCGAAGTCTGTCTCGAACCGGTATAAACTTTTTAATTGCTGCTAGCCGCTCTCGGGCTAATCTAGTTGTAAGCGATTCACCTACCATATATTGTTTATGAACTGAATTTTCAAATGTAAAACTATCACAATTAAAAGCTTAGTTATTAAATAACTTAGTTATTAAATAATGTACCATCAAGCTAACGTATTCATCTTCGGTTAAACTGTACGACGCTATCCGCGAGTGTTTCAGAAATAACATCGCTGGGGATTTCAGAATTGTAATATCTGAGAATGGCGATGAACGATTTGTGTTAACGACGCGGCAACAAGAACAATTACGTGAAAATGGAGGCGTCGCGGTGATTACTTGCTACTACGACCAGATCATCCATTATGCACATAACTGCATGAGCAAGTCCAGACTGATGAGTATCCTTTCAGGAGAAAATCCTATGTAAGTGTTACAAAAAACGCTAAAAAAAATTTATTTTTAATAAAAATTACTGAAAGCCTATTTTATAGTAACGCTCACGTGGTTAAGATACGGGTTTTTCCTCGTTTAACATTTTTCTAAGATCACGAACCTTAGAACTAATTTCAGCTCGTTTTTGATACTCTTGGCCGAGCTTTTGACGTATTGCTTCAACGGTGCTAAATAGCGTTATGAATACATTAATGTCGTTACCGTACAAACAAGCATTGATGGATTTTTGAATTCCTTTCACGAGCCTGTACATCCTAGGTAAAACATAACGACCCTTACTAGACTGATACTCAATATCTTCATATTCCGAGGTAATCTTGTCAGCGTCGAGACTTTCAGATAATAATACCCCTTTATTTTTTAAAATTGAAATTTCAGCAATTATAGCATTTACATCATTGATATCCATTATTTATAGTTTTATATAAATATAGTATACTGTATCTCTAATTATTAAAAAAAAAACATTACATATACGACAACACATCTTGGAACTCCTTGGGTGCCTTCGCATCCAAGTAAGCCCAAGGGGACCCGAAACATACATCTCCGGCGGGAGGCCTAAGGTGGCAAACGCCATCTTAGACCGCCCAGAAGATATGCTTGGGGGGACGTCACAACATGGACGGCACAATGCCATATATATCTCCGCTCGAGTGTTGCGGCAAATTTTAGGCATAACATGTACTTAATTAACTTAATTAAGGATGGATTATAATTCAATGGAACGATGATGGTATGATGTGGGCGTGGTAAACCAAACCAACATGGCAACCCATGAAATCTAATTCATGGTTGCATGAGTTGGAAAAAACACCAACCCACGCTACCGAGAATGCGATAGCATGAGTTACAATGTTGGTTTGGCTGAGGGGGATCGCCCCTCCCCCCCAATTAATAGAAAAAAACATCTTCCGTTTCGCCATCAAATAATGTATCTGCTATGGGGACCGAACACACGTAGTTGATAGATCTATGTTTACAAGACAAACACGATATACCATTACACCACGGAGCTGTCATACAGAATAGAGATTTTTTAATATATATATATCTTCTGATATACTTAACAATAAGAGATTTTTAAAATAGACAATTTTATGCTGCAACATTTTAGTTGTTAAATAAAACAGCGTTTTATATACTCTGTTATAATTCTCTAGATAAAATACATTCATAAAGAGCTGTATACAAGGAATTTTAACCACGCCCACCTACTTCAATGAATAGGAAACACTCGCGTTCCGGCTGAGCGAACATAGGTAATGCGTAGATTATAAAGAAATGTCTGTACTGAAAAGAACGAGTTAGCTATCTGCTTTACTGCTAGTCCACCCACCCCACACATGAGATATGTAGATAAATAAAAATACAGCTATTTAAATAATTCAGTTTTAGCCCACAAGCGACAATAAAAAGTTTTATTCTCGAAACTCATGTTCTCCATTACAGTCACGTGGGCGCGCCTAGTTACAGGTAATATAGCAGGCGACAAATTCCTTTGACGTCATAATACAAGGGAACTTAGTAGGTAAATGTTATAAGTTGTGGCAGATTAATCTATAAAGAATTATTAACATGTAGCAGCAGAGAGGGTGGATGACCACATCGTTGTGAGCAAAATCGTAAAATCTCCCTTTTGCAAAAATGGAGACTTTTTTTTTGGTTAAATGAGATTTCGTTGGAAGTCTTATATTTTGCTTGAAAACGTAGTGTATAGGCCATTTTTTGCTCGAAAACGTTATCTGGAAGCCTTATTTTTGCTCGAAATCGTGGTCTGTTCACCCTCTCTGCTGCTATGGAACATAAGAATTGGATAAATTGAGAGCGGTTTTGTTGTTAGAATGAATATTTTGATTATTGCAGCATATATACATCTGAATGGACGGTACGAGGACTCGTTATAACCATTTGATATTGTTGCAATCTACAATACATATGCTACCATATCTTGCAATACTCATCTAAGGCAAAAACGAGAGACGGACAATGAATATTACTTTGCAATTTGAAAATGAAGTCAACATTTATCTTGATTTCAAGTCTGTATGTAGCTGTTCCTGTAGGAAAACGTTATTTCAAAGTTTAAGGAGTAAATCAATTTAAACGTTACACTCATTGTATATTTATTATTAAGAGAAATAACGTATATGAAACATGTCTAACCTGCTTTGCAAATTCCTCCAAAAGCCGAATAATTGGTCTTACACTGACAGGTAGCATTAGTGCCAGACGTAGGTTCTTTGCATTCAGCATATTCGTCGCTGCATCCAATATTGGTGGTACAGGAGGAATTCAAGTCTGTCAAGCAAAGGTTTTAAATATTAACTGTTTGCAATATCTGAACGAATCGACTAAGGCCTCGTCTTATTCAGCAAGCCGTTAATGTCTAATTTGACGTGTGTTGACGAACCAAAGTTATATATAAAGTCAAATATGAATTTAAATACTGAGGTACTAATCAGGAATCTAGAACCTTCTTTTCAAAATGATTTTCTTTCCTCATGCCGCCTGCCAGTTATTGGAGTTCTTCTTCGTAAGCAATCAACGAAAAGCAATATCAAAATATAATACCATTTCGTCATGCTTATTGTGAAAGCTTTCGTATTCTTATCACGAAATATGCGTAATATGTTCATACACATGAACTTAACGTCTTAATGCTTTATATTTGAATTTTTCATAATTTATATCATACTTTATAGCTGCATATCAGTTTGGTTTTGTTTTGATGATCTCCGGCACTTCGACATACGTTGAGCATTAAACGTCAATGCAACTGGAGGAAAGTGATGTTCGACGAATATAGTATCTGATCCGAACTAGAAATATGATAACACTGAATCTCAATGAGACCTCAGCTCCATATCAATCAAAAGTCAAACACAAGTCTAGAACGGTGGAATTGAAACAGATAGCTGTACTGTCTGTTTCAGTTGCTTAATAGATTTGCCTGAGAAATGACTGCACACGTTCATCATCTAGCCTATTGTGTTGCACAAAAGTACATAGAGAAGAGAAGAAATAAATATTCGAATGTTGAAGGTGTGGTCAATGTCAGATAGTGAAGATATAAAACAATACAAATAAACAGTGTTATATCAGTGAGATTAGCGTATATGACTATCAATGGAAATACATACTTCATTTCCTCTGACGTAATTCATATTATGATGTGAAAGGGAGAGCAAATTCGACTGTAAAACTGATTCGATTTGTATTGGGAAGGCATGCTTTAATAATTAGCTCTTTATACATCAACATATTGATAACATTGATGTACGTTCTTACCGTCGTCAAAAAGATCATTTCTGTTTGAAATGTTCTAGTTTGAATTTAACTAAGCTGTTGCATTGGACATTCATTGGCCGTAACAGCAAAATGAACAACTTAAAAAGCAATTCTGAAAGTCGCGACGGTGACAATCGATAATTTGTTTTTGAAAGATTCTTGTAAAATGAAAATGACTGCGACAGTTGTAGAATAAAGATACAATTACTTTCGAACTGTTTTAGAATGTTATGGTTATTCGGAATTAATTTGCTTATGTACCTCGTAGTTACGACATTTCAAATTGCTAAATGCCGAAAGCAACTCGTGTTTAACACTTCTTTGAGGTTATACATATTATTCTAAACGGTTGCGGATAACAAAATACTGTGCTGAACATCTGATTCACACTCAATCATTTGAGCCAAAGATATCAGTTTGGAATATTTTAAATCTTTTTTTATGTGCATGAAAGGTTAAATATGTGTGATAGCCAATTTTCATGATTCCTTTGATGAATTCATTGATGACATACTAAAATCAGGGAAACAATGGAACATAAGAATTGGATAAATTGAGAGCGGTTTTGTTGTTAGAATGAATATTTTGATTATTGCAGCATATATACATCTGAATGGACGGTACGAGGACTCGTTATAACCATTTGATATTGTTGCAATCTACAATACATATGCTACCATATCTTGCAATACTCATCTAAGGCAAAAACGAGAGACGGACAATGAATATTACTTTGCAATTTGAAAATGAAGTCAACATTTATCTTGATTTCAAGTCTGTATGTAGCTGTTCCTGTAGGAAAACGTTATTTCAAAGTTTAAGGAGTAAATCAATTTAAACGTTGCACTCATTGTATATTTATTATTAAGAGAAATAACGTATATCAAACATGTCTAACCTGCTTTGCAAAGTCCTCCAAAAGCCGAATAATTGGTCTTACACTGACAGGTAGCATTAGTGCCAGACGTAGGTTCTTTGCATTCAGCATATTCGTCGCTGCATCCAATATTGGTGGTACAGGATGAATTCAAGTCTGTCAAGCAAAAGTTTTAAATATTAACTGTTTGCAATATCTGAACGAATCGACTAAGGCCTCGTCTTTTTCAGCAAGCAGTTAATGTCTAATTTGACGTGTGTTGACAAACCAAAGTTATATATAAAGTCAAATATGAATTTAAATACTGAGGTACTAATCAGGAATCTAGAACCTTCTTTTCAAAATGATTTTCTTTCCTCATGCCGTCGTCCAGTTATTGGAGTTCTTCTTCGTAAGTAATCAACGAAAAGCAATATCAAAATGTAATACCATTTCGTCATGCTTATTGTGAAAGCTTTCGTATTCTTATCACAGTGGCGAAATATGTTCATACACATGAACTTAACGTCTTAATGCTTTATATTTGAATTTTTCATAATTTATATCATACTTTATAGCTGCATATCAGTTTGGTTTTGTTTTGATGATCTCCGGCACTTCGACATACGTTGAGCATTAAGCGTCAATGCAACTGGAGGAAAGTGATGTTCGACGAATATAGTATCTGATCCGAACTAGAAATATGATAACACTGAACCTCAATGAGACCTCAGATCCATATCAATCAAAAGTCAAACACAAGTCTAGAACGGTGGAATTGAAACAGATAGCTGGACTGTCTGTTTCAGTTGCTTAATGGATTTGCCTGAGAAATGACTGCACACGTTCATCATCTAGCCTATTGTGTTGCACAAAAGCACATAGAGAAGAGAAAAAATAAATTTTCGAATGTTGAAGGTGTGGTCAATGTCAGATAGTGAAGATATAAAACAATACAAATAAATAGTGTTATATCAGTGAGATTAGCGTATATGACTATCAATGGAAATACACACTTCATTTCCTCTGACGTAATTCATGTTATGATGTAAAACGGAGAGCAAATTCGACTGTAAAACTGATTCGATTTGCATTGGGAAGGCAGGCTTTAATAATTAGCTCTTTATACATCAACATATTGATAACATTGATATACGTTCTTACCGTCGTCAAAAAGATCATTTCTGTTTGAAATGTTCCAGATTGAATTTAGTTTAGCTGTTGCATTGGACATTCATTAGCAGTAACAGCAAAATGAACAACTTAAAAAGCAATTCTGAAAGTCGCGACGGTGACAATCGACAATTTGTTTTTGAAAGATTCTTGTAAAATGACAAGGACTGCGACAGTTGTAGAATAAAGATACAATTACTTTCGAACTGTTATAGAATATTATGGTAATTCGGAATTAATTTGCTTACGTACATCGTAGTTACGACATTTCAAATTGGTAACCGCCGAAAGCAACTCGTGTTTAACACTTCTTTGAGGTTATACATATTATGCTAAACGATTGCGGATAACAAAATACAGTGCTGAACATCTGATTCACACTCAATCATTTGAGTCAAAGATATCAGTTTGGAATATTTTAAATCTTTCTTTTATGTGCATGAAAGGTTAAATATGTGTGATAGCCAATTTTCATGATTCCTTGGATGAATTCATTAATGACATACTAAAATAAGGTAAACAATGGAACATAAGAATTGGATGAATTGAGAGCGGTTTTGTTGTTAATTTCAATAAAGTTAAACCTATATGATAACATTCAGCCTGACATGATAATTCTGCTTCTTGTCGTGACGCTAAATAGCAAATATCCATAAATACAATACAAATAGCAATTATTTTTGAGTTATCATAAACAGACATGTACGCTCAAAATCTTTTTCAATTTTCAGAATGAATATTTTGATTATTGCAGCATATATACATCTGAATGGACGGTACAAGGACTCGTTATAACCATTTGATATTGTTGCAATCTACAATACATATGCTACCATATCTTGCAATACTCATCTAAGGCAAAAACGAGAGACGGACAATGAATATTACTTTGCAATTTGAAAATGAAGTCAACATTTATCTTGATTTCAAGTCTGTATGTAGCTGTTCCTGCAGGAAAACGTTATTTCAAAGTTTAAGGAGTAAATCAATTTAAACGTTACACTCATTGTATATTTATTATTAAGAGAAATAACGTATATCAAACATGTCTAACCTGCTTTGCAAATTCCTCCAAAAGCCGAATAATTGGTCTTACACTGACAGGTAGCATTAGTGCCAGACGTAGGTTCTTTGCATTCAGCATATTCGTCGCTGCATCCAATATTGGTGGTACAGGAGGAATTCAAGTCTGTCAAGCAAAGGTTTTAAATATTAACTGTTTGCAATATCTGAACGAATCGACTAAGGCCTCGTCTTATTCAGCAAGCCGTTAATGTCTAATTTGACGTGTGTTGACAAACCAAAGTTATATATAAGGTCAAATATGAATTTAAATACTGAGGTACTAATTAGGAATCTAGAAACTTCTTTTCAAAATGATTTTCTTTCCTCATGAAGCCTGCCAGTTATTGGAGTTCTTCGTAAGCAATCAACGAAAAGCAATATCAAAATGTAATACCATTTCGTCATGCTTATTGTGAAAGCTTTCGTATTCTTATCACAGTGGCGAAATATGTTCATACACATGAACTTAACGTCTTAATGCTTTATATTTGAATTTTTCATAATTTATATCATACTTTATAGCTGCATATCAGTTTGGTTTTGTTTTGATGATCTCCGGCACTTCGACATACGTTGAGCATTAAGCGTCAATGCAACTGGAGGAAAGTGATGTTCGACGAATATAGTATCTGATCCGAGCTAGAACTATGATAACACTGAATCTCAATGAGACCTCACCTCCATATCAATCAAAAGTCAAACACAAGTCTAGAACGGTGGAATTGAAACAGATAGCTGGACTGTCTGTTTCAGTTGCTTAATGGATTTGCCTGAGAAATGACTGCACACGTTCATCATCTAGCCTATTGTGTTGTACAAAAGTACATAGAGAAGAGAAGAAATAAATATTCGAATGTTGAAGGTGTGGTCAATGTCAGATAGTGAAGATATAAAACAATACAAATAAACAGTGTTATATCAGTGAGATTAGCGTATATGACTATCAATGGAAATACACACTTCATTTCCTCTGACGTAATTCATGTTATGATGTAAAATGGAGAGCAAATTCGACTGTAAAACTGATTCGATTTGTATTGGGAGGCATGCTTTAATAATTAGCTCTTTATACATCAACATATTGATAACATTGATGTACGTTCTTACCGTCGTCAAAAAGATCATTTCTGTTTGAAATGTTCTAGTTTGAATTTAACTAAGCTGTTGCATTGGACATTCATTGGCCGTAACAGCAAAATGAACAACTTAAAAAGCAATTCTGAAAGTCGCGACGGTGACAATCGATAATTTGTTTTTGAAAGATTCTTGTAAAATGAAAATGACTGCGACAGTTGTAGAATAAAGATACAATTACTTTCGAACTGTTTTAGAATGTTATGGTTATTCGGAATTAATTTGCTTATGTACCTCGTAGTTACGACATTTCAAATTGCTAAATGCCGAAAGCAACTCGTGTTTAACACTTCTTTGAGGTTATACATATTATGCTAAACGGTTGCGGATAACAAAATACTGTGCTGAACATCTGATTCACACTCAATCATTTGAGCCAAAGATATCAGTTTGGAATATTTTAAATCTTTTTTTATGTGCATGAAAGGTTAAATATGTGTGATAGCCAATTTTCATGATTCCTTTGATGAATTCATTGATGACATACTAAAATCAGGGAAACAATGGAACATAAGAATTGGATAAATTGAGAGCGGTTTTGTTGTTAGAATGAATATTTTGATTATTGCAGCATATATACATCTGAATGGACGGTACGAGGACTCGTTATAACCATTTGATATTGTTGCAATCTACAATACATATGCTACCATATCTTGCAATACTCATCTAAGGCAAAAACGAGAGACGGACAATGAATATTACTTTGCAATTTGAAAATGAAGTCAACATTTATCTTGATTTCAAGTCTGTATGTAGCTGTTCCTGTAGGAAAACGTTATTTCAAAGTTTAAGGAGTAAATCAATTTAAACGTTACACTCATTGTATATTTATTATTAAGAGAAATAACGTATATCAAACATGTCTAACCTGCTTTGCAAAGTCCTCTAAAAGCCGAATAATTGGTCTTACACTGACAGGTAGCATTAGTGCCAGACGTAGGTTCTTTGCATTCAGCATATTCGTCGCTGCATCCAATATTGGTGGTACAGGAGGAATTCAAGTCTGTCAAGCAAAGGTTTTAAATATTAACTGTTTGCAATATCTGAACGAATCGACTAAGGCCTCGTCTTATTCAGCAAGCCGTTAATGTCTAATTTGACGTGTGTTGACAAACCAAAGTTATATATAAAGTCAAATATGAATTTAAATACTGAGGTTCTAATTAGGAATCTAGAACCTTCTTTTCAAAATGATTTTCTTTCCTCATGCCGCCTGCCAGTTATTGGAGTTCTTCTTCGTAAGCAATCAACGAAAAGCAATATCAAAATATAATACCATTTCGTCATGCTTATTGTGAAAGCTTTCGTATTCTTATCACGAAATATGCGTAATATGTTCATACACATGAACTTAACGTCTTAATGCTTTATATTTGAATTTTTCATAATTTATATCATACTTTATAGCTGCATATCAGTTTGGTTTTGTTTTGATGATCTCCGGCACTTCGACATACGTTGAGCATTAAGCGTCAATGCAACTGGAGGAAAGTGATGTTCGACGAATATAGTATCTGATCCGAGCTAGAAATATGATAACACTGAATCTCAATGAGACCTCAGCTCCATATCAATCAAAAGTCAAACACAAGTCTAGAACGGTGGAATTGAAACAGATAGCTCTACTGTCTGTTTCAGTTGCTTAATGGATTTGCCTGAGAAATGACTGCACACGTTCATCATCTAGCCTATTGTGTTGCACAAAAGTACATAGAGAAGAGAAGAAATAAATATTCGAATGTTGAAGGTGTGGTCAATGTCAAATAGTGAAGATATAAAACAATACAAATAAACAGTGTTATATCAGTGAGATTAGCGTATATGACTATCAATGGAAATACATTCTTCATTTCCTCTGACGTAATTCATGTTATGATGTGAAAGGGAGAGCAAATTCGACTGTAAAACTGATTCGATTTGTATTGGGAAGGCATGCTTTAATAATTAGCTCTTTATACATCAACATATTGATAACATTGATGTACGTTCTTACCGTCGTCAAAAAGATCATTTCTGTTTGAAATGTTCTAGTTTGAATTTAACTAAGCTGTTGCATTGGACATTCATTGGCCGTAACAGCAAAATGAACAACTTAAAAAGCAATTCTGAAAGTCGCGACGGTGACAATCGATAATTTGTTTTTGAAAGATTCTTGTAAAATGAAAATGACTGCGACAGTTGTAGAATAAAGATACAATTACTTTCGAACTGTTTTAGAATGTTATGGTTATTCGGAATTAATTTGCTTATGTACCTCGTAGTTACGACATTTCAAATTGCTAAATGCCGAAAGCAACTCGTGTTTAACACTTCTTTGAGGTTATACATGTTATGCTAAACGGTTGCGGATAACAAAATACTGTGCTGAACATCTGATTCACACTCAATCATTTGAGCCAAAGATATCAGTTTGGAATATTTTAAATCTTTTTTAATGTGCATGAAAGGTTAAATATGTGTGATAGCCAATTTTCATGATTCCTTTGATGAATTCATTGATGACATACTAAAATCAGGGAAACAATGGAACATAAGAATTGGATAAATTGAGAGCGGTTTTGTTGTTAGAATGAATATTTTGATTATTGCAGCATATATACATCTGAATGGACGGTACGAGGACTCGTTATAACCATTTGATATTGTTGCAATCTACAATACATATGCTACCATATCTTGCAATACTCATCTAAGGCAAAAACGAGAGACGGACAATGAATATTACTTTGCAATTTGAAAATGAAGTCAACATTTATCTTGATTTCAAGTCTGTATGTAGCTGTTCCTGTAGGAAAACGTTATTTCAAAGTTTAAGGAGTAAATCAATTTAAACGTTGCACTCATTGTATATTTATTATTAAGAGAAATAACGTATATCAAACATGTCTAACCTGCTTTGCAAAGTCCTCCAAAAGCCGAATAATTGGTCTTACACTGACAGGTAGCATTAGTGCCAGACGTAGGTTCTTTGCATTCAGCATATTCGTCGCTGCATCCAATATTGGTGGTACAGGATGAATTCAAGTCTGTCAAGCAAAAGTTTTAAATATTAACTGTTTGCAATATCTGAACGAATCGACTAAGGCCTCGTCTTTTTCAGCAAGCAGTTAATGTCTAATTTGACGTGTGTTGACAAACCAAAGTTATATATAAAGTCAAATATGAATTTAAATACTGAGGTACTAATCAGGAATCTAGAACTTTCTTTTCAAAATGATTTTCTTTCCTCATGCCGTCGGCCAGTTATTGGAGTTCTTCTTCGTAAGTAATCAACGAAAAGCAATATCAAAATGTAATACCATTTCGTCATGCTTATTGTGAAAGCTTTCGTATTCTTATCACAGTGGCGAAATATGTTCATACACATGAACTTAACGTCTTAATGCTTTAAATTTGAATTTTTCATAATTTATATCATACTTTATAGCTGCATATCAGTTTGGTTTTGTTTTGATGATCTCCGGCACTTCGACATACGTTGAGCATTAAGCGTCAATGCAACTGGAGGAAAGTGATGTTCGACGAATATAGTATCTGATCCGAACTAGAAATATGATAACACTGAACCTCAATGAGACCTCAGATCCATATCAATCAAAAGTCAAACACAAGTCTAGAACGGTGGAATTGAAACAGATAGCTGGACTGTCTGTTTCAGTTGCTTAATGGATTTGCCTGAGAAATGACTGCACACGTTCATCATCTAGCCTATTGTGTTGCACAAAAGTACATAGAGAAGAGAAAAAATAAATTTTCGAATGTTGAAGGTGTGGTCAATGTCAGATAGTGAAGATATAAAACAATACAAATAAATAGTGTTATATCAGTGAGATTAGCGTATATGACTATCAATGGAAATACACACTTCATTTCCTCTGACGTAATTCATGTTATGATGTAAAAGGGAGAGCAAATTCGACTGTAAAACTGATTCGATTTGTATTGGGAAGGCAGGCTTTAATAATTAGCTCTTTATACATCAACATATTGATAACATTGATATACGTTCTTACCGTCGTCAAAAAGATCATTTCTGTTTGAAATGTTCCAGATTGAATTTAGTTTAGCTGTTGCATTGGACATTCATTAGCCGTAACAGCAAAATGAACAACTTAAAAAGCAATTCTGAAAGTCGCGAAGGTGACAATCGACAATTTGTTTTTGAAAGATTCTTGTAAAATGACAAGGACTGCGACAGTTGTAGAATAAAGATACAATTACTTTCGAACTGTTATAGAATATTATGGTAATTCGGAATAAATTTGCTTACGTACATCGTAGTTACGAAATTTCAAATTGGTAACCGCCGGAAGCAACTCGTGTTTAACACTTCTTTGAGGTTATACATATTATGCTAAACGATTGCGGATAACAAATTACAGTGCTGAACATCTGATTCACACTCAATCATTTGAGTCAAAGATATCAGTTTGGAATATTTTAAATCTTTCTTTTATGTGCATGAAAGGTTAAATATGTGTGATAGCCAATTTTCATGATTCCTTGGATGAATTCATTAATGACATACTAAAATAAGGTAAACAATGGAACATAAGAATTGGATGAATTGAGAGAGGTTTTGTTGTTAATTTCAATAAAGTTAAACCTATATGATAACATTCAGCCTGACATGATAATTCCGCTTCTTGTCGTGACGCTAAATAGCAAATATCCATAAATACAATACAAATAGCAATTATTTTTGAGTTATCATAAACAGACATGTACGCTCAAAATCTTTTTCAATTTTCAGAATGAATATTTTGATTATTGCAGCATATATACATCTGAATGGACGGTACAAGGACTCGTTATAACCATTTGATATTGTTGCAATCTACAATACATATGCTACCATATCTTGCAATACTCATCTAAGGCAAAAACGAGAGACGGACAATGAATATTACTTTGCAATTTGAAAATGAAGTCAACATTTATCTTGATTTCAAGTCTGTATGTAGCTGTTCCTGTAGGAAAACGTTATTTCAAAGTTTAAGGAGTAAATCAATTTAAACGTTACACTCATTGTATATTTATTATTAAGAGAAATAACGTATATCAAACATGTCTAACCTGCTTTGCAAATTCCTCCAAAAGCCGAATAATTGGTCTTACACTGACAGGTAGCATTAGTGCCAGACGTAGGTTCTTTGCATTCAGCATATTCGTCGCTGCATCCAATATTGGTGGTACAGGAGGAATTCAAGTCTGTCAAGCAAAGGTTTTAAATAATAACTGTTTGCAATATCTGAACGAATCGACTAAGGCCTCGTCTTATTCAGCAAGCCGTTAATGTCTAATTTGACGTGTGTTGACAAACCAAAGTTATATATAAAGTCAAATATGAATTTAAATACTGAGGTACTAATTAGGAATCTAGAAACTTCTTTTCAAAATGATTTTCTTTCCTCATGCCGCCTGCCAGTTATTGGAGTTCTTCGTAAGCAATCAACGAAAAGCAATATCAAAATGTAATACCATTTCGTCATGCTTATTGTGAAAGCTTTCGTATTCTTATCACAGTGGCGAAATATGTTCATACACATGAACTTAACGTCTTAATGCTTTATATTTGAATTTTTCATAATTTATATCATACTTTATAGCTGCATATCAGTTTGGTTTTGTTTTGATGATCTCCGGCACTTCGACATACGTTGAGCATTAAGCGTCAATGCAACTGGAGGAAAGTGATGTTCGACGAATATAGTATCTGATCCGAGCTAGAAATATGATAACACTGAATCTCAATGAGACCTCACCTCCATATCAATCAAAAGTCAAACACAAGTCTAGAACGGTGGAATTGAAACAGATAGCTGGACTGTCTGTTTCAGTTGCTTAATGGATTTGCCTGAGAAATGACTGCACACGTTCATCATCTAGCCTATTGTGTTGCACAAAAGTACATAGAGAAGAGAAGAAATAAATATTCGAATGTTGAAGGTGTGGTCAATGTCAGATAGTGAAGATATAAAACAATACAAATAAACAGTGTTATATCAGTGAGATTAGCGTATATGACTATCAATGGAAATACACACTTCATTTCCTCTGACGTAATTCATGTTATGATGTAAAAGGGAGAGCAAATTCGACTGTAAAACTGATTCGATTTGTATTGGGAGGCATGCTTTAATAATTAGCTCTTTATACATCAACATATTGATAACATTGATGTACGTTCTTACCGTCGTCAAAAAGATCATTTCTGTTTGAAATGTTCTAGTTTGAATTTAGCTAAGCTGTTGCATTGGACATTCATTGGCCGTAACAGCAAAATGAACAACTTAAAAAGCAATTCTGAAAGTCGCGACGGTGACAATCGATAATTTGTTTTTGAAAGATTCTTGTAAAATGAAAATGACTGCGACAGTTGTAGAATAAAGATACAATTACTTTCGAACTGTTTTAGAATGTTATGGTTATTCGGAATTAATTTGCTTATGTACATCGTAGTTACGACATTTCAAATTGCTAAATGCCGAAAGCAACTCGTGTTTAACACTTCTTTGAGGTTATACATATTATGCTAAACGGTTGCGGATAACAAAATACTGTGCTGAACATCTGATTCACACTCAATCATTTGAGCCAAAGATATCAGTTTGGAATATTTTAAATCTTTTTTTATGTGCATGAAAGGTTAAATATGTGTGATAGCCAATTTTCATGATTACTTTGATGAATTCATTGATGACATACTAAAATCAGGGAAACAATGGAACATAAGAATTGGATAAATTGAGAGCGGTTTTGTTGTTAGAATGAATATTTTGATTATTGCAGCATATATACATCTGAATGGACGGTACGAGGACTCGTTATAACCATTTGATATTGTTGCAATCTACAATACATATGCTACCATATCTTGCAATACTCATCTAAGGCAAAAACGAGAGACGGACAATGAATATTACTTTGCAATTTGAAAATGAAGTCAACATTTATCTTGATTTCAAGTATGTATGTAGCTGTTCCTGTAGGAAAACGTTATTTCAAAGTTTAAGGAGTAAATCAATTTAAACGTTACACTCATTGTATATTTATTATTAAGAGAAATAACGTATATCAAACATGTCTAACCTGTTTTGCAAAGTCCTCCAAAAGCCGAATAATTGGTCTTACACTGACAGGTAGCATTAGTGCCAGACGTAGGTTCTTTGCATTCAGCATATTCGTCGCTGCATCCAATATTGGTGGTACAGGATGAATTCAAGTCTGTCAAGCAAAAGTTTTAAATATTAACTGTTTGCAATATCTGAACGAATCGACTAAGGCCTCGTCTTATTCAGCAAGCAGTTAATGTCTAATTTGACGTGTGTTGACAAACCAAAGTTATATATAAAGTCAAATATGAATTTAAATACTGAGGTACTAATCAGGAATCTAGAACCTTCTTTTCAAAATGATTTTCTTTCCTCATGCCGCCGGCCAGTTATTGGAGTTCTTCTTCGTAAGTAATCAACGAAAAGCAATATCAAAATGTAATACCATTTCGTCATGCTTATTGTGAAAGCTTTCGTATTCTTATCACAGTGGCGAAATATGTTCATACACATGAACTTAACGTCTTAATGCTTTATATTTGAATTTTTCATAATTTATATCATACTTTATAGCTGCATATCAGTTTGGTTTTGTTTTGATGATCTCCGGCACTTCGACATACGTTGAGCATTAAGCGTCAATGCAACTGGAGGAAAGTGATGTTCGACGAATATAGTATCTGATCCGAACTAGAAATATGATAACACTGAACCTCAATGAGACCTCAGATCCATATCAATCAAAAGTCAAACACAAGTCTAGAACGGTGGAATTGAAACAGATAGCTGGACTGTTTGTTTCAGTTGCTTAATGGATTTGCCTGAGAAATGACTGCACACGTTCATCATCTAGCCTATTGTGTTGCACAAAAGTACATAGAGAAGAGAAAAAATAAATTTTCGAATGTTGAAGGTGTGGTCAATGTCAGATAGTGAAGATATAAAACAATACAAATAAACAGTGTTATATCAGTGAGATTAGCGTATATGACTATCAATGGAAATACACACTTCATTTCCTCTGACGTAATTCATGTTATGATGTAAAAGGGAGAGCAAATTCGACTGTAAAACTGATTCGAATTGTATTGGGAAGGCAGGCTTTAATAATTAGCTCTTTATACATCAACATATTGATAACATTGATATACGTTCTTACCGTCGTCAAAAAGATCATTTCTGTTTGAAATGTTCCAGATTGAATTTAGTTTAGCTGTTGCATTGGACTTCATTAGCCGTAACAGCAAAATGAACACCTTAAAAAACAATTCTGAAAGTCGCGACTGTGACAATCGACAATTTGTTTTTGAAAGATTCTTGTAAAATGACAAGGACTGCGACAGTTGTAGAATAAAGATACAATTACTTTCGAACTGTTATAGAATATTATGGTAATTCGGAATTAATTTGCTTATGTACATCGTAGTTACGACATTTCAAATTGGTAACCGCCGAAAGCAACTCGTGTTTAACACTTCTTTGAGGTTATACATATTATGCTAAACGATTGCGGATAACAAAATACAGTGCTGAACATCTGATTCACACTCAATCATTTGAGTCAAAGATATCAGTTTGGAATATTTTATATCTTTCTTTTATGTGCATGAAAGGTTAAATATGTGTGATAGCCAATTTTCATGATTCCTTGGATGAATTCATTAATGACATACTAAAATAAGGTAAACAATGGAACATAAGAATTGGATGAATTGAGAGCGGTTTTGTTGTTAATTTCAATAAAGTTAAACCTATATGATAACATTCAGCCTGACATGATAATTCCGCTTCTTGTCGTGACGCTAAATAGCAAATATCCATAAATACAATACAAATAGCAATTATTTTTGAGTTATCATAAACAGACATGTACGCTCAAAATCTTTTTCAATTTTCAGAATGAATATTTTGATTATTGCAGCATATATACATCTGAATGGACGGTACAAGGACTCGTTATAACCATTTGATATTGTTGCAATCTACAATACATATGCTACCATATCTTGCAATACTCATCTAAGGCAAAAACGAGAGACGGACAATGAATATTACTTTGCAATTTGAAAATGAAGTCAACATTTATCTTGATTTCAAGTCTGTATGCAGCTGTTCCTGTAGGAAAACGTTATTTCAAAGTTTAAGGAGTAAATCAATTTAAACGTTACACTCATTGTATATTTATTATTAAGAGAAATAACGTATATCAAACATGTCTAACCTGCTTTGCAAATTCCTCCAAAAGCCGAATAATTAGTCTTACACTGACAGGTAGCATTAGTGCCAGACGTAGGTTCTTTGCATTCAGCATATTCGTCGCTGCATCCAATATTGGTGGTACAGGAGGAATTCAAGTCTGTCAAGCAAATGTTTTAAATATTAACTGTTTGCAATATCTGAACGAATCGACTAAGGTCTCGTCTTATTCAGCAAGCCGTTAATGTCTAATTTGACGTGTGTTGACAAACCAAAGTTATATATAAGGTCAAATATGAATTTAAATACTGAGGTACTAATTAGGAATCTAGAAACTTCTTTTCAAAATGATTTTCTTTCCTCATGCCGCCTGCCAGTTATTGGAGTTCTTCTTCGTAAGCAATCAACGAAAAGCATTATCAAAATGTAATACCATTTCGTCATGCTTATTGTGAAAGCTTTCGTATTCTTATCACAGTGGCGAAATATGTTCATACACATGAACTTAACGTCTTAATGCTTTATATTTGAATTTTTCATAATTTATATCATACTTTATAGCTGCATATCAGTTTGGTTTTGTTTTGATGATCTCCGGCACTTCGACATACGTTGAGCATTAAGCGTCAATGCAACTGGAGGAAAGTGATGTTCGACGAATATAGTATCTGATCCGAGCTAGAAATATGATAACACTGAATCTCAATGAGACCTCAGCTCCATATCAATCAAAAGTCAAACACAAGTCTAGAACGGTGGAATTGAAACAGATAGCTGTACTGTCTGTTTCAGTTGCTTAATGGATTTGCCTGAGAAATGACTGCACACGTTCATCATCTAGCCTATTGTGTTGCACAAAAGTACATAGAGAAGAGAAGAAATAAATATTCGAATGTTGAAGGTGTGGTCAATGTCAGATAGTGAAGATATAAAACAATACAAATAAACAGTGTTATATCAGTGAGATTAGCGTATATGACTATCAATGGAAATACACACTTCATTTCCTCTGACGTAATTCATTTTATGATGTAAAAGGGAGAGCAAATTCGACTGTAAAACTGATTCGATTTCTATTGGGAAGGCATGCTTTAATAATTAGCTCTTTATACATCAACATATTGATAACATTGATGTACGTTCTTACCGTCGTCAAAAAGATCATTTCTGTTTGAAATGTTCTAGTTTGAATTTAGCTAAGCTGTTGCATTGGACATTCATTGGCCGTAACAGCAAAATGAACAACTTAAAAAGCAATTCTGAAAGTCGCGACGGTGACAATCGATAATTTGTTTTTGAAAGATTCTTGTAAAATGAAAATGACTGCGACAGTTGTAGAATAAAGATACAATTACTTTCGAACTGTTTTAGAATGTTATGGTTATTCGGAATTAATTTGCTTATGTACCTCGTAGTTACGACATTTCAAATTGCTAAATGCCGAAAGCAACTCGTGTTTAACACTTCTTTGAGGTTATACATATTATGCTAAACGGTTGCGGATAACAAAATACTGTGCTGAACATCTGATTCACACTCAATCATTTGAGCCAAAGATATCAGTTTGGAATATTTTAAATCTTTTTTTATGTGCATGAAAGGTTAAATATGTGTGATAGCCAATTTTCATGATTCCTTTGATGAATTCATTGATGACATATTAAAATCAGGGAAACAATGGAACATAAGAATTGGATAAATTGAGAGCGGTTATGTTGTTAAAATGAATATTTTGATTATTGCAGCATATATACATCTGAATGGACGGTACGAGGACTCGTTATAACCATTTGATATTGTTGCAATCTACAATACATATTCTACCATATTTTGCAATACTCATCTAAGGCAAAAACGAGAGACGGACAATGAATATTACTTTGCAATTTGAAAATGAAGTCAACATTTATCTTGATTTCAAGTCTGTATGTAGCTGTTCCTGTAGGAAAACGTTATTTCAAAGTTTAAGGAGTAAATCAATTTAAACGTTGCACTCATTGTATATTTATTATTAAGAGAAATAACGTATATCAAACATGTCTAACCTGTTTTGCAAAGTCCTCCAAAAGCCGAATAATTGGTCTTACACTGACAGGTAGCATTAGTGCCAGACGTAGGTTCTTTGCATTCAGCATATTCGTCGCTGCATCCAATATTGGTGGTACAGGATGAATTCAAGTCTGTCAAGCAAAAGTTTTAAATATTAACTGTTTGCAATATCTGAACGAATCGACTAAGGCCTCGTCTTATTCAGCAAGCAGTTAATGTCTAATTTGACGTGTGTTGACAAACCAAAGTTATATATAAAGTCAAATATGAATTTAAATACTGAGGTACTAATCAGGAATCTAGAACCTTCTTTTCAAAATGATTTTCTTTCCTCATGCCGCCGGCCAGTTATTGGAGTTCTTCTTCGTAAGTAATCAACGAAAAGCAATATCAAAATGTAATACCATTTCGTCATGCTTATTGTGAAAGCTTTCGTATTCTTATCACAGTGGCGAAATATGTTCATACACATGAACTTAACGTCTTAATGCTTTATATTTGAATTTTTCATAATTTATATCATACTTTATAGCTGCATATCAGTTTGGTTTTGTTTTGATGATCTCCGGCACTTCGACATACGTTGAGCATTAAGCGTCAATGCAACTGGAGGAAAGTGATGTTCGACGAATATAGTATCTGATCCGAACTAGAAATATGATAACACTGAACCTCAATGAGACCTCAGATCCATATCAATCAAAAGTCAAACACAAGTCTAGAACGGTGGAATTGAAACAGATAGCTGGACTGTCTGTTTCAGTTGCTTAATGGATTTGCCTGAGAAATGACTGCACACGTTCATCATCTAGCCTATTGTGTTGCACAAAAGTACATAGAGAAGAGAAAAAATAAATTTTCGAATGTTGAAGGTGTGGTCAATGTCAGATAGTGAAGATATAAAACAATACAAATAAACAGTGTTATATCAGTGAGATTAGCGTATATGACTATCAATGGAAATACACACTTCATTTCCTCTGACGTAATTCATGTTATGATGTAAAAGGGAGAGCAAATTCGACTGTAAAACTGATTCGAATTGTATTGGGAAGGCAGGCTTTAATAATTAGCTCTTTATACATCAACATATTGATAACATTGATATACGTTCTTACCGTCGTCAAAAAGATCATTTCTGTTTGAAATGTTCCAGATTGAATTTAGTTTAGCTGTTGCATTGGACTTCATTAGCCGTAACAGCAAAATGAACAACTTAAAAAGCAATTCTGAAAGTCGCGACGGTGACAATCGACAATTTGTTTTTGTAAGATTCTTGTAAAATGACAAGGACTGCGACAGTTGTAGAATAAAGATACAATTACTTTCGAACTGTTATAGAATATTATGGTAATTCGGAATTAATTTGCTTATGTACATCGTAGTTACGACATTTCAAATTGGTAACCGCCGAAAGCAACTCGTGTTTAACACTTCTTTGAGGTTATACATATTATGCTAAACGATTGCGGATAACAAAATACAGTGCTGAACATCTGATTCACACTCAATCATTTGAGTCAAAGATATCAGTTTGGAATATTTTAAATCTTTCTTTTATGTGCATGAAAGGTTAAATATGTGTGATAGCCAATTTTCATGATTCCTTGGATGAATTCATTAATGACATACTAAAATAAGGTAAACAATGGAACATAAGAATTGGATGAATTGAGAGCGGTTTTGTTGTTAATTTCAATAAAGTTAAACCTATATGATAACATTCAGCCTGACATGATAATTCCGCTTCTTGTCGTGACGCTAAATAGCAAATATCCATAAATACAATACAAATAGCAATTATTTTTGACTTATCATAAACAGACATGTACGCTCAAAATCTTTTTCAATTTTCAGAATGAATATTTTGATTATTGCAGCATATATACATCTGAATGGACGGTACAAGGACTCGTTATAACCATTTGATATTGTTGCAATCTACAATACATATGCTACCATATCTTGCAATACTCATCTAAGGCAAAAACGAGAGACGGACAATGAATATTACTTTGCAATTTGAAAATGAAGTCAACATTTATCTTGATTTCAAGTCTGTATGTAGCTGTTCCTGTAGGAAAACGTTATTTCAAAGTTTAAGGAGTAAATCAATTTAAACGTTACACTCATTGTATATTTATTATTAAGAGAAATAACGTATATCAAACATGTCTAACCTGCTTTGCAAATTCCTCCAAAAGCCGAATAATTAGTCTTACACTGACAGGTAGCATTAGTGCCAGACGTAGGTTCTTTGCATTCAGCATATTCGTCGCTGCATCCAATATTGGTGGTACAGGAGGAATTCAAGTCTGTCAAGCAAATGTTTTAAATATTAACTGTTTGCAATATCTGAACGAATCGACTAAGGCCTCGTCTTATTCAGCAAGCCGTTAATGTCTAATTTGACGTGTGTTGACAAACCAAAGTTATATATAAGGTCAAATATGAATTTAAATACTGAGGTACTAATTAGGAATCTAGAAACTTCTTTTCAAAATGATTTTCTTTCCTCATGCCGCCTGCCAGTTATTGGAGTTCTTCTTCGTAAGCAATCAACGAAAAGCATTATCAAAATGTAATACCATTTCGTCATGCTTATTGTGAAAGCTTTCGTATTCTTATCACAGTGGCGAAATATGTTCATACACATGAACTTAACGTCTTAATGCTTTATATTTGAATTTTTCATAATTTATATCATACTTTATAGCTGCATATCAGTTTGGTTTTGTTTTGATGATCTCCGGCACTTCGACATACGTTGAGCATTAAGCGTCAATGCAACTGGAGGAAAGTGATGTTCGACGAATATAGTATCTGATCCGAGCTAGAAATATGATAACACTGAATCTCAATGAGACCTCAGCTCCATATCAATCAAAAGTCAAACACAAGTCTAGAACGGTGGAATTGAAACAGATAGCTGTACTGTCTGTTTCAGTTGCTTAATGGATTTGCCTGAGAAATGACTGCACACGTTCATCATCTAGCCTATTGTGTTGCACAAAAGTACATAGAGAAGAGAAGAAATAAATATTCGAATGTTGAAGGTGTGGTCAATGTCAGATAGTGAAGATATAAAACAATACAAATAAACAGTGTTATATCAGTGAGATTAGCGTATATGACTATCAATGGAAATACACACTTCATTTCCTCTGACGTAATTCATTTTATGATGTAAAAGGGAGAGCAAATTCGACTGTAAAACTGATTCGATTTCTATTGGGAAGGCATGCTTTAATAATTAGCTCTTTATACATCAACATATTGATAACATTGATGTACGTTCTTACCGTCGTCAAAAAGATCATTTCTGTTTGAAATGTTCTAGTTTGAATTTAGCTAAGCTGTTGCATTGGACATTCATTGGCCGTAACAGCAAAATGAACAACTTAAAAAGCAATTCTGAAAGTCGCGACGGTGACAATCGATAATTTGTTTTTGAAAGATTCTTGTAAAATGAAAATGACTGCGACAGTTGTAGAATAAAGATACAATTACTTTCGAACTGTTTTAGAATGTTATGGTTATTCGGAATTAATTTGCTTATGTACCTCGTAGTTACGACATTTCAAATTGCTAAATGCCGAAAGCAACTCGTGTTTAACACTTCTTTGAGGTTATACATATTATGCTAAACGGTTGCGGATAACAAAATACTGTGCTGAACATCTGATTCACACTCAATCATTTGAGCCAAAGATATCAGTTTGGAATATTTTAAATCTTTTTTTATGTGCATGAAAGGTTAAATATGTGTGATAGCCAATTTTCATGATTCCTTTGATGAATTCATTGATGACATATTAAAATCAGGGAAACAATGGAACATAAGAATTGGATAAATTGAGAGCGGTTATGTTGTTAAAATGAATATTTTGATTATTGCAGCATATATACATCTGAATGGACGGTACGAGGACTCGTTATAACCATTTGATATTGTTGCAATCTACAATACATATTCTACCATATTTTGCAATACTCATCTAAGGCAAAAACGAGAGACGGACAATGAATATTACTTTGCAATTTGAAAATGAAGTCAACATTTATCTTGATTTCAAGTCTGTATGTAGCTGTTCCTGTAGGAAAACGTTATTTCAAAGTTTAAGGAGTAAATCAATTTAAACGTTGCACTCATTGTATATTTATTATTAAGAGAAATAACGTATATCAAACATGTCTAACCTGTTTTGCAAAGTCCTCCAAAAGCCGAATAATTGGTCTTACACTGACAGGTAGCATTAGTGCCAGACGTAGGTTCTTTGCATTCAGCATATTCGTCGCTGCATCCAATATTGGTGGTACAGGATGAATTCAAGTCTGTCAAGCAAAAGTTTTAAATATTAACTGTTTGCAATATCTGAACGAATCGACTAAGGCCTCGTCTTATTCAGCAAGCAGTTAATGTCTAATTTGACGTGTGTTGACAAACCAAAGTTATATATAAAGTCAAATATGAATTTAAATACTGAGGTACTAATCAGGAATCTAGAACCTTCTTTTCAAAATGATTTTCTTTCCTCATGCCGCCGGCCAGTTATTGGAGTTCTTCTTCGTAAGTAATCAACGAAAAGCAATATCAAAATGTAATACCATTTCGTCATGCTTATTGTGAAAGCTTTCGTATTCTTATCACAGTGGCGAAATATGTTCATACACATGAACTTAACGTCTTAATGCTTTATATTTGAATTTTTCATAATTTATATCATACTTTATAGCTGCATATCAGTTTGGTTTTGTTTTGATGATCTCCGGCACTTCGACATACGTTGAGCATTAAGCGTCAATGCAACTGGAGGAAAGTGATGTTCGACGAATATAGTATCTGATCCGAACTAGAAATATGATAACACTGAACCTCAATGAGACCTCAGATCCATATCAATCAAAAGTCAAACACAAGTCTAGAACGGTGGAATTGAAACAGATAGCTGGACTGTCTGTTTCAGTTGCTTAATGGATTTGCCTGAGAAATGACTGCACACGTTCATCATCTAGCCTATTGTGTTGCACAAAAGTACATAGAGAAGAGAAAAAATAAATTTTCGAATGTTGAAGGTGTGGTCAATGTCAGATAGTGAAGATATAAAACAATACAAATAAACAGTGTTATATCAGTGAGATTAGCGTATATGACTATCAATGGAAATACACACTTCATTTCCTCTGACGTAATTCATGTTATGATGTAAAAGGGAGAGCAAATTCGACTGTAAAACTGATTCGAATTGTATTGGGAAGGCAGGCTTTAATAATTAGCTCTTTATACATCAACATATTGATAACATTGATATACGTTCTTACCGTCGTCAAAAAGATCATTTCTGTTTGAAATGTTCCAGATTGAATTTAGTTTAGCTGTTGCATTGGACTTCATTAGCCGTAACAGCAAAATGAACAACTTAAAAAGCAATTCTGAAAGTCGCGACGGTGACAATCGACAATTTGTTTTTGTAAGATTCTTGTAAAATGACAAGGACTGCGACAGTTGTAGAATAAAGATACAATTACTTTCGAACTGTTATAGAATATTATGGTAATTCGGAATTAATTTGCTTATGTACATCGTAGTTACGACATTTCAAATTGGTAACCGCCGAAAGCAACTCGTGTTTAACACTTCTTTGAGGTTATACATATTATGCTAAACGATTGCGGATAACAAAATACAGTGCTGAACATCTGATTCACACTCAATCATTTGAGTCAAAGATATCAGTTTGGAATATTTTAAATCTTTCTTTTATGTGCATGAAAGGTTAAATATGTGTGATAGCCAATTTTCATGATTCCTTGGATGAATTCATTAATGACATACTAAAATAAGGTAAACAATGGAACATAAGAATTGGATGAATTGAGAGCGGTTTTGTTGTTAATTTCAATAAAGTTAAACCTATATGATAACATTCAGCCTGACATGATAATTCCGCTTCTTGTCGTGACGCTAAATAGCAAATATCCATAAATACAATACAAATAGCAATTATTTTTGACTTATCATAAACAGACATGTACGCTCAAAATCTTTTTCAATTTTCAGAATGAATATTTTGATTATTGCAGCATATATACATCTGAATGGACGGTACAAGGACTCGTTATAACCATTTGATATTGTTGCAATCTACAATACATATGCTACCATATCTTGCAATACTCATCTAAGGCAAAAACGAGAGACGGACAATGAATATTACTTTGCAATTTGAAAATGAAGTCAACATTTATCTTGATTTCAAGTCTGTATGTAGCTGTTCCTGTAGGAAAACGTTATTTCAAAGTTTAAGGAGTAAATCAATTTAAACGTTACACTCATTGTATATTTATTATTAAGAGAAATAACGTATATCAAACATGTCTAACCTGCTTTGCAAATTCCTCCAAAAGCCGAATAATTAGTCTTACACTGACAGGTAGCATTAGTGCCAGACGTAGGTTCTTTGCATTCAGCATATTCGTCGCTGCATCCAATATTGGTGGTACAGGAGGAATTCAAGTCTGTCAAGCAAATGTTTTAAATATTAACTGTTTGCAATATCTGAACGAATCGACTAAGGCCTCGTCTTATTCAGCAAGCCGTTAATGTCTAATTTGACGTGTGTTGACAAACCAAAGTTATATATAAGGTCAAATATGAATTTAAATACTGAGGTACTAATTAGGAATCTAGAAACTTCTTTTCAAAATGATTTTCTTTCCTCATGCCGCCTGCCAGTTATTGGAGTTCTTCTTCGTAAGCAATCAACGAAAAGCAATATCAAAATGTAATACCATTTCGTCATGCTTATTGTGAAAGCTTTCGTATTCTTATCACAGTGGCGAAATATGTTCATACACATGAACTTAACGTCTTAATGCTTTATATTTGAATTTTTCATAATTTATATCATACTTTATAGCTGCATATCAGTTTGGTTTTGTTTTGATGATCTCCGGCACTTCGACATACGTTGAGCATTAAGCGTCAATGCAACTGGAGGAAAGTGATGTTCGACGAATATAGTATCTGATCCGAGCTAGAAATATGATAACACTGAATCTCAATGAGACCTCAGCTCTATATCAATCAAACGTCAAACACAAGTCTAGAACGGTGGAATTGAAACAGATAGCTGGACTGTCTGTTTCAGTTGCTTAATGGATTTGCCTGAGAAATGACTGCACACGTTCATCATCTAGCCTATTGTGTTGCACAAATGTACATAGAGAAGAGAAGAAATAAATATTCGAATGTTGAAGGTGTGGTCAATGTCAGATAGTGAAGATATAAAACAATACAAATAAACAGTGTTATATCAGTGAGATTAGCGAATATGACTATCAATGGAAATACACACTTCATTTCCTCTGACGTAATTCATGTTATGATGTAAAAGGGAGAGCAAATTCGACTGTAAAACTGATTCGATTTCTATTGGGAAGGCATGCTTAATAATTAGCTCTTTATACATCAACATATTGATAACATTGATGTACGTTCTTACCGTCGTCAAAAAGATCATTTCTGTTTGAAATGTTCTAGTTTGAATTTAGCTAAGCTGTTGCATTGGATATTCATTGGCCGTAACAGCAAAATGAACAACTTAAAAAGCAATTCTGAAAGTCGCGACGGTGACAATCGATAATTTGTTTTTGAAAGATTCTTGTAAAATGAAAATGACTGCGACAGTTGTAGAATAAAGATACAATTACTTTCGAACTGTTTTAGAATGTTATGGTTATTCGGAATTAATTTGCTTATGTACCTCGTAGTTTCGACATTTCAAATTGCTAAATGCCGAAAGCAACTCGTGTTTAACACTTCTTTGAGGTTATACATATTATGCTAAACGGTTGCGGATAACAAAATACTGTGCTGAACATCTGATTCACACTCAATCATTTGAGCCAAAGATATCAGTTTGGAATATTTTAAATCTTTTTTTATGTGCATGAAAGGTTAAATATGTGTGAAAGCCAATTTTCATGATTCCTTTGATGAATTCATTGATGACATACTAAAATCAGGGAAACAATGGAACATAAGAATTGGATAAATTGAGAGCGCTTTTGTTGTTAGAATGAATATTTTGATTATTGCAGCATATATACATCTGAATGGACGGTACGAGGACTCGTTATAACCATTTGATATTGTTGCAATCTACAATACATATGCTACCATATCTTGCAATACTCATCTAAGGCAAAAACGAGAGACGGACAATGAATATTACTTTGCAATTTGAAAATGAAGTCAACATTTATCTTGATTTCAAGTCTGTATGTAGCTGTTCCTGTAGGAAAACGTTATTTCAAAGTTTAAGGAGTAAATCAATTTAAACGTTGCACTCATTGTATATTTATTATTAAGAGAAATAACGTATATCAAACATGTCTAACCTGCTTTGCAAAGTCCTCCAAAAGCCGAATAATTGGTTTTACACTGACAGGTAGCATTAGTGCCAGACGTAGGTTCTTTGCATTCAGCATATTCGTCGCTGCATCCAATATTGGTGGTACAGGATGAATTCAAGTCTGTCAAGCAAACGTTTTAAATATTAACTGTTTGCAATATCTGAACGAATCGACTAAGGCCTCGTCTTATTCAGCAAGCAGTTAATGTCTAATTTGACGTGTGTTGACAAACCAAAGTTATATATAAAGTCAAATATGAATTTAAATACTGAGGTACTAATCAGGAATCTAGAACCTTCTTTTCAAAATGATTTTCTTTCCTCATGCCGACGGCCAGTTATTGGAGTTCTTCTTCGTAAGTAATCAACGAAAAGCAATATCAAAATGTAATACCATTTCGTCATGCTTATTGTGAAAGCTTTCGTATTCTTATCACAGTGGCGAAATATGTTCATACACATGAACTTAACGTCTTAATGCTTTATATTTGAATTTTTCATAATTTATATCATACTTTATAGCTGCATATCAGTTTGGTTTTGTTTTGATGATCTCCGGCACTTCGACATACGTTGAGCATTAAGCGTCAATGCAACTGGAGGAAAGTGATGTTCGACGAATATAGTATCTGATCCGAACTAGAAATATGATAACACTGAACCTCAATGAGACCTCAGATCCATATCAATCAAAAGTCAAACACAAGTCTAGAACGGTGGAATTGAAACAGATAGCTGGACTGTCTGTTTCAGTTGCTTAATGGATTTGCCTGAGAAATGACTGCACACGTTCATCATCTAGCCTATTGTGTTGCACAAAAGTACATAGAGAAGAGAAAAAATAAATTTTCGAATGTTGAAGGTGTGGTCAATGTCAGATAGTGAAGATATAAAACAATACAAATAAGCAGTGTTATATCAGTGAGATTAGCGTATATGACTATCAATGGAAATACACACTTCATTTCCTCTGACGTAATTCATGTTATGATGTAAAAGGGAGAGCAAATTCGACTGTAAAACTGATTCGATTTGTATTGGGAAGGCAGGCTTTAATAATTAGCTCTTTATACATCAACATATTGATAACATTGATATACGTTCTTACCGTCGTCAAAAAGATCATTTCTGTTTGAAATGTTCCAGATTGAATTTAGTTTAGCTGTTGCATTGGACATTCATTAGCCGTAACAGCAAAATGAACAACTTAAAAAGCAATTCTGAAAGTCGCGACTGTGACAATCGACAATTTGTTTTTGAAAGATTCTTGTAAAATGACAAGGACTGCGACAGTTGTAGAATAAAGATACAATTACTTTCGAACTGTTATAGAATATTATGGTAGTTCGGAATTAATTTGCTTATGTACATCGTAGTTACGACATTTCAAATTGGTAACCGCCGAAAGCAACTCGTGTTTAACACTTCTTTGAGGTTATACATATTATGCTAAACGATTGCGGATAATAAAATACAGTGCTGAACATCTGATTCACACTCAATCATTTGAGTCAAAGATATTAGTTTGGAATATTTTAAATCTTTCTTTTATGTGCATGAAAGGTTAAATATGTGTGATAGCCAATTTTCATGATTCCTTGGATGAATTCATTAATGACATACTAAAATAAGGTAAACAATGGAACATAAGAATTGGATGAATTGAGAGCCGTTTTGTTGTTAATTTCAATAAAGTTAAACCTATATGATAACATTCAGCCTGACATGATAATTCCGCTTCTTGTCGTGACGCTAAATAGCAAATATCCATAAATACAATACAAATAGCAATTATTTTTGAGTTATCATAAACAGACATGTACGCTCAAAATCTTTTTCAATTTTCAGAATGAATATTTTGATTATTGCAGCATATATACATCTGAATGAACGGTACAAGGACTCGTTATAACCATTTGATATTGTTGCAATCTACAATACATATGCTACCATATCTTGCAATACTCATCTAAGGCAAAAACGAGAGACGGACAATGAATATTACTTTGCAATTTGAAAATGAAGTCAACATTTATCTTGATTTCAAGTCTGTATGTAGCTGTTCCTGTAGGAAAACGTTATTTCAAAGTTTAAGGAGTAAATCAATTTAAACGTTACACTCATTGTATATTTATTATTAAGAGAAATAACGTATATCAAACATGTCTAACCTGCTTTGCAAATTCCTCCAAAAGCCGAATAATTGGTCTTACACTGACAGGTAGCATTAGTGCCAGACGTAGGTTCTTTGCATTCAGCATATTCGTCGCTGCATCCAATATTGGTGGTACAGGAGGAATTCAAGTCTGTCAAGCAAATGTTTTAAATATTAACTGTTTGCAATATCTGAACGAATCGACTAAGGTCTCGTCTTATTCAGCAAGCCGTTAATGTCTAATTTGACGTGTGTTGACAAACCAAAGTTATATATAAGGTCAAATATGAATTTAAATACTGAGGTACTAATTAGGAATCTAGAAACTTCTTTTCAAAATGATTTTCTTTCCTCATGCCGACGGCCAGTTATTGGAGTTCTTCTTCGTAAGCAATCAACGAAAAGCAATATCAAAATGTAATACCATTTCGTCATGCTTATTGTGAAAGCTTAAGTATTCTTATCACAGTGGCGAAATATGTTCATACACATGAACTTAACGTCTTAATGCTTTATATTTGAATTTTTCATAATTTATATCATACTTTATAGCTGCATATCAGTTTGGTTTTGTTTTGATGATCTCCGGCACTTCGACATACGTTGAGCATTAAGCGTCAATGCAACTGGAGGAAAGTGATGTTCGACGAATATAGTATCTGATCCGAGCTAGAAATATGATAACACTGAATCTCAATGAGACCTCACCTCCATATCAATCAAAAGTCAAACACAAGTCTAGAACGGTGGAATTGAAACAGATAGCTGGACTGTCTGTTTCAGTTGCTTAATGGATTTGCCTGAGAAATGACTGCACACGTTCATCATCTAGCCTATTGTGTTGCACAAAAGTACATAGAGAAGAGAAGAAATAAATATTCGAATGTTGAAGGTGTGGTCAATGTCAGATAGTGAAGATATAAAACAATACAAATAAACAGTGTTATATCAGTGAGATTAGCGTATATGACTATCAATGGAAATACACACTTCATTTCCTCTGACGTAATTCATGTTATGATGTAAAAGGGAGAGCAAATCCGACTATAAAACTGATTCGATTTGTATTGGGAAGGCAGGCTTTAATAATTAGCTCTTTATACATCAACATATTGATAACATTGATATACGTTCTTACCGTCGTCAAAAAGATCATTTCTGTTTGAAATGTTCTAGTTTGAATTTAGCTAAGCTGTTGCATTGGACATTCAATGGCCGTAACAGCAAAATGAACAACTTAACAAGCAATTCTGAAAGTCGCGACGGTGACAATCGATAATTTGTTTTTGAAAGATTCTTGTAAAATAAAAAGGACTGCGACAGTTGTAGAATAAAGATACAATTACTTTCGAACTGTTTTAGAATGTTATGGTAATTCGGAATTACTTTGCTTATGTACATCGTAGTTACGACATTTCAAATTGCTAAATACCGAAAGCAACTCGTCTTTAACACTTCTTTGAGGTTATACATATTATGCTAAACGGTTGCGGATAACAAAATACTGTGCTGAACATCTGATTCACACTCAATCATTTGAGCCAAAGATATCAGTTTGGAATATTTTAAATCTTTTTTCATGTTCATCAAAGGTTAAATATGTGTGATAGCCAATTTTCATGATTCCTTTGATGAATTCATTGATGACATACTAAAATCAGGGAAACAATGGAACATAAGAATTGGATAAATTGAGAGCGGTTTTGTTGTTAATATCAATAAAGTTAAACTTATATGATCTCATTCAGCCTGACATGATAATTCCGCTTCTTGTCGTGACGCTATATAGCAAATATCCATAAATACAATATAAATAGCAATTATTTTTGAGTTATCATAAACAGACATGTACGCTCAAAATCTTTTTCAATTTTCAGAATGAATATTTTGATTATTGCAGCATATATACATCTGAATGGACGGTACGAGGACTCGTTATAACCATTTGATATTGTTGCAATCTACAATACATATGCTACCATATCTTGCAATACTCATCTAAGGCAAAAACGAGAGACGGACAATGAATATTACTTTGCAATTTGAAAATGAAGTCAACATATATCTTGATTTCAAGTCTGTATGTAGCTGTTCCTGTAGGAAAACGTTATTTCAAAGTTTAAGGTAAATCAATTTAAACGTTGCACTCATTGTATATTTATTATTAAGAGAAATAACGTATATCAAACATGTCTAACCTGCTTTGCAAATTCCTCCAAAAGCCGAATAATTGGTCTTACACTGACAGGTAGCATTAGTGCCAGACGTAGGTTCTTTGCATTCAGCATATTCGTCGCTGCATCCAATAATGGTGGTACAGGAGGAATTCAAGTCTGTCAAGCAAAGGTTTTAAATATTAACTGTTTGCAATATCTGAACGAATCGACTAAGGCCTCGTCTTATTCAGCAAGCCGTTAATGTCTAATTTGACGTGTGTTGACACACCAAAGTGATATATAAAGTCAAATATGAATTTAAATACTAAGGTACTAATTAGGAATCTAGAATCTTCTTTTCAAAATGATTTTCTTTCCTCATGCCGCCGGCCAGTTATTGGAGTTCTTCTTCGTAAGCAATCAACGAAAAGCTATATCAAAATGTAATACCATTTCGTCATCCTTAGTGTGAAAGCTTTCGTATTCTTATCACAGTGGCGAAATATGCTCCATATCAATCAAAAGTCAAACACAAGTCTAGAACGGTGGAATTGAAACAGAAAGCTGTACTGTCTGTTTCAGTTGCTTAATGGATTTGCCTGAGATATGACTGCACACGTTCATCATCTAGCCTATTGTGTTGCACAAAAGTACATAGAGAAGAGAAGAAATAAATATTCGAATGTTGAAGGTGTGGTCAATGTCAGATAGTGAAGATATAAAACAATACAAATAAACAGTGTTATATCAGTGAGATTAGCGTATATGACTATCAATGGAAATACACACTTCATTTCCTCTGACGTAATTCATGTTATGATGTAAAAGGGAGAGCAAATCCGACTGTAAAACTGATTCGATTTGTATTGGGAAGGCAGACTTTAATATTTAGCTCTTTATACATCAACATATTGATAACATTGATATACGTTGTTACCGTCGTCAATAAAGTTCATTTCTGTTTGAAATGTTCCAGTTTGAAATTTGTTTCGCTGTTGCATTAGACATTCATTGGACGTATCAGCAAAATGAACAACTTAAAAATCCGTTCTGAAAGTCGCGTCGGTGACAATCGACGATGGATTTTTGAACGATTCTTGTAAAATGAAAACGACCGAGACAGTTGTAACATAAAGATACAATTAATTTCGAAATGTTATAGAATGTCATGGTAATCAGGAATTAATTTGTTTATGTACATCGTATTAACGACATTTAAAATTGCTAACCGCCGCAAGCAACTCGTGTTTGACACTTCGTTGGTGTTACACATATTACGCTAGACGGTTGCTAATAACAAAGTACTGTGCTGAACATCTGATTCACACTCAATAATTTGAGCCAAAGATATCAGTTTGTAATATTAAAAATATTTTTTTATGTGGATGAAAGATGAAATATGTGTGGTAGCCACTATTTATGATTCCGTTGATGAATTCATTAATGACATACTAAAAGCAGGGAAGCAATGGAAAATATGAATTGGATAAATTGAGACCGGTTTTGTTGTTAATTTCAACAAAGTTAAACCTACATGATCTCATTCAGCCTGACATGTTAATTCCGCTTTTTGGAACAGCATATTGTCGTGACGCTAAATAGCAAATATCCATAAATACAATATAAATGGCAATGTTATTTTGAGTTATCATCAACAGACATGTACGTTCAAAATCTTTTTCAATTTTCAGAATGAATACTTTGACTATTGCAGCATATATACATCTGAACTCACGGTACGAGGAATCATTATAACCATTTGATATTGTTGCAATCTACAATACATATGCTTCCATATCTTGCAATACTCATCTAAGGCAAACACGTGAGACGGACAATGAATATTACTTTGCAATTTGAAAATGAAGTCAACATATATCTTGATTTCAAGTCTGTATGTAGCTGTTCCTGTTGGGAAAACATTATTTTAAAGTTTAAGGAGTAAATCAATTTAAACGTTGTCCTCATTGTATATTTACTATTAAGAGAAATAACGTATTTCAAGCATGTCTAACCTGCTTTGCAAATTCCTCCAAAAGCCGAATAATTGGTCTTACACTGACTGGTAGCATTAGTGCCAAACGTAGGTTCTTTGCATTTAGCATATTCGTCGCTGCATCCAATATTGGTGGTACAGGATGAATTCAAGTTTGTCAAGCAAAGGTTTTAAATATTCACTGCTCGCAAAACCTGAACAAATCGATTAAGGCCTCGTCTTATTCAGCAAGCAGTTATTGTCTAATTTGACATGTGTCCCAACACCAAAGTTATATATAAAATTAAATATGAATTTAAATACTGTTAACTAATTAGGAATCTAGAACCTTCTTTTCAAAATGATGTTCTTTCATCATGCCGCCGGCCAGTTATCGGATTTCTTGTGCGTAAGCAATGGACGAAAATCAATACCAAAAAGTAATACCATTTCGTCATGCTTAGTGTGAAAGCCCTCGTATTCTTCTCACAGTGGCGAAATATGTTCATACACATGAACTAAAGGTCTTGATGCTTTAGATTTCAATTTTTCATAATTTATATCATACTTTATAACTGCATATATGTTTGGTTTTGTTTAGTTGATCTCCGGCACTTCGACATACGTTGAGCATTAAGCGTCAATGCAACTGGAGGAAAGTGATGTTCGACGAATATAGTATCTGATCCGAGATAGAAATATGATAACATTGAATCTCAATGAGACCTCAGCTCCATATCAATTAAAAGTCAAACACAAGTCTAGGGTTTCAGAAATCATGGTATATGGAATTCTTAGCGGATTTAATTAAACAACTAAATTGAAATCGTAAACTGTTTGAAAATAAAGTGGCATCACCGACGATACCTTCAGTATCTGAATACCGCTATGATCAGGTCAGAGAATTTCAAACTAAATTCAAAACCCTCACTGAGGAGTACTATACAAAAATAAAGAAATATCAACGAAGAATCACCGCAGTTGATGTTTCCGTATACTAGTTGAGTGGTGTAATCACCGGAGCCGGTATAATACTATCCTCGGTGACAATGATCGCCCCGATAGCTGTTCCAATTTGTATATCCACGGCAACAACAATTGCGGGAATAATTTCGATAATAACAAAAAAAAATATCATCATGCAGCCACAGTAAACTGCAAGATTACTCAATTAAATTTCATATTGTATCAACTGCGTACTCACAATTATCCTCAATGATATCGTCGTCACTTGATGATACATTTATATCAGATAGTGAGTTCTCAGCGATAATGAGTACTTATGATACCTCCATGTCAAAATTAGAAATACAACATGAATATAATAACAATGACAACACCGCACGAACTAAAAATACTGAACCGATTCAACAAATAACGGAAAATACCACACCGGTGAACCCCATCATTATATCAATAACCTCAACAAATCCTGAATTCAGAGTGAATTTCCCTACTCCGATTCCCGTGAAGGAGATAGCGCTAGCTAAACTACGAGTATACCATAGTTGGCCTAATATTAGATCGGTAGCATTTGGTGGTCAACAGCCGAATAATTCCTTAGTGTTTGCGAGTAAGAATAAAGAAGACGGGACTCCAGACTGGAACGTTGTTTCGATACCATCTGGGTCCTACCAAATTGAACAAATTAATGCCGAATTACAACGTAGAATAAAATCCATTACTGGAAAGAATCGAAAATCGCTATAACGGTCCACGAGCCGATGCTATCATCTGCAATCGAGATAAACTCGCCCGGTTATGTCGTAGAGATGAGTCAGAGTTCTATAAGAACAATACTGGGGTTGTCTGAAATTCCACCTCGACAGTAACTAGTTAATCCTGAACCACAAAAGTCTGATTATGTTACCGACAGGATAAAACCCGATAATCCAGTAAAAAGCTATAACGAATACACCAAGATGAATTTTTTCACTGGAATGATAGACGACCGCAACCGAAGATATTATGCAACTCGACAGGATAAAATCACTGAAAATTTCATAGCGATGAATAATGATATTTCGCTGTTGTTAATATCTCTTAAATCCGGTACTCTCACCCGAGATGAATTTATCAGTGTCGTACAAACATGTAACAAAATCATCAATGACATGGAAACATTTCATTCGCAAATTATTCAACAGGTATTAGGTGACAGTAATCCTAAAACGAGAACGGAGTTTGCGAAAGTACATAATATACGCGTAGAAGATATTCCCACGCTCAAACTACACAGATATAATATGTCAGAACTACAAAAATCTCTCAATGATGCCATCGATGAATTTTTCAAAAAAATCCACGATACATGGGAAAAAACAGCACCACAACAAACAACTATCCTGACATATAATAATGACCCAGACGGCGATGGTAGACATATCGCGCCGCTAAACGTAAATATATCCTCGGTAATTGTATTGAATTTAGTATGTAATGTTATCGAAGGAAGTTATCAAATAAATTTCAAGCGATCAAATCAAGCTCAACAAGGATATATTGTATATTCATTTGCACTAACAGCTCTTCCGGGATTTCCAATAAATTGAGATGCGATGTCATAATAATTCGTTAATGATAATTAATTTCAGACTCACCGATCAGCCCAATAATCTAATTGATTTACGAGGTAAGGTTTTACAAATTAGTTTGTTCGTGAAATCCTAAATGATTTTCATTGTTAACCCATAGAAGCAGAGGGGGTGAGTGCCAACGACGTTGGCGTCCTTTTTTTACGCTTTTAGAGGAAGCCTCAGTTTGCCAAATCGACGCTTCTACAAAGTTGGTCTGTTCACCCCCTCTGCAATTTTGAAATGGACACTTATATTAAGCATTTACGAGGAAGCCTCTGTTTGCCGAATCGACGCCTATAAAAGTTGGTCTGTTCACCCTCTCTGCTGCTCTTTTTATCCGGGTATAACCTTCGCAGACAGTATCAACTTCATACAAAATGTACACTTAATATTAAACAGCCTCCATACATTTGTAGGTAGTCGAAATTGGTGCATGCATTTATTCCAAACAAACATATTAACATTATTATCATGGTTTATGCTTTCAAAGTTACTGATTTCACTAACTTGTGCAGAAATTTATTTATTTAAGAATATAAGATAATCAATTAAAGACAAGGTCACTAAATTTTATAAACTTAACCGATGCCATGAATCGTATCTTTATTCTGTATTCACAATTGAGCTGACTCACAAATAACCGGATGTTGGAGTATACTCATTTGGAACGATTTATGAAATACATGCAGAGAAGACGTTCATACTAAAGAATCAGTTGCAGATTAGTGTAAGCAAACATAATAAATAAAATGAATCAAGTTAATTGCAGAAAGAGATAAAATATAACAAGCAGAATATGTGCGTCAGACTGAACCATGTCAAATTGCACAGATATCTGCCTCTAAACGTGACACTGTGTACATTAGAAAGTCTCTGAAAAATGACAACGCTTTAGAAAGACATCAACAGTTCCATAAAGTAATAAGAAATTACTACGCAGCCAGAAGGGAGAGGTGAATGCTATTAAACCAAAGTAAGTGAGCAGCAGAAACATATACTTCAGCATCAAGTGTGCGACGAAGAAGTGTAATTCAGAACTAGAAAGCGCTTTATAGATATTTGTTCTTAAAATTAATTACAGAATTATGAATAAGCAGTATCAAATTAAATAGTAAAATTGAATAAATTCAAAACCAGTTCACGAAAAGTGACATAAAAGCGGACAAGTTCAATATTCGCCTAATAAATTAAAGAAGTAATACCTAGTTGTATATTCCTTTATTATTGAAGAAATACAGAAACTATTGCTGATGTATGATTCACAAATCCTTTGCCATGTATGAGAATGGCATTCCAAAAGGCGAAAATATTGTTTTTACTTAAACGTCTATTTATACAACTGCCAAAGAGAAAAGTAGCTAGCTTTGGATTTGATTATATTTAATTAGATTTGTATTGAGAACAAGATACAAACCGTAGAAATATATTTTTTTTTAAAACTTAGTATGTTGCATTTTAAACCATTCAAATGCATTGATACAATATGTTTGCACAGTTTCAACGTTTGAACTCACACATATATATATTTCATATTGTGTTAAATATAACTAACCTGAACATGAAGTAATCAGACGAACTATCAAAGATTACAAGGATCAAGAATATAATGTCGTCTAGAGAATCACATTTTATATTCGTATTGCAATATTTTAAAATAGTCATTAAATGTTTTTGTTTTTCTTTCTGATCTTTTATGACATTAGCTTAGGCTTTTTTAAGAGTAATGACATCATCGAAAGTAGTGTAATCAAGCAATGAGACTGTCACTTGACGATCTTCTGTATCTCGTTGTAACGAATTGACAGAGCAGCAGCTAAAATATTACGGTGAGCAAAATGGATGATCCTTTTTGCAGTGTCCAGCATTGCTCGCAATTGATGTCGTAAATGGGAATTGTCCATCGTTCCAGTACTTACACACATTCAAATAATCATTGTTTATCACGAAAGTCTTTTTCAATTCAGCTGCTCCCGTATTTCCTATAGCATCTCGCCATCACGACAGTTCCCCCTATCTGTGCCTCCTTCAGGACTGCAATGAGATCATCTACCAAAAAACCACATACGGAGACGATCTAGCAGCTACATCGGCACGTATGATTGAGATAGAAGTTATTGCTTCAGATTGCCAAAGCAGTTTAATCAGTGACGTGCCATTTGTACCTACACCTTCAGCAGCTAGAGTCTCTGTGATCGTCACTACTGTCGGGTTTATTACAGGATTTGCCTCTGCGTTTGCTTATGGACCTGATTAGTGACTTTTTATCCTTCGGACAAGACAAATATTCTGTATCCAGATTAAATGTGCTTGACAATTATGGCAACTGCAAGTTTCAATAAGAACTTTCAAATATTAAAGTTTGCAACATGTAAAGATAAATCACTACGGAGATCACGTACGAGTATATACTGGATTTCTGGATATACGAATTGTCAGACAAAAGGTGTGGGTAGCTTCATAGTGTCTCATTATTTCATGAATCCAACCTCAAGTACATTCCAGCCGTAGAAATCTTCCATGCTTTTGTTGCCCATTTTACCCAACTGACAGACATAACGAACCGTTGAGTCGAATTCCAAAAGCACTTGATCCATACTTTTGTTATCAACCACTGCCGAATGTCTTCAATATTATGCACTGGCGGTGCAACATGCCAAACCAGACAACTTAGTCTAATATATTCTCGCACCCAAATACAAAATACCACGATGAGCAACTTACTGATAAGTTGGAAGGTGTTTAGAGCTGCCAACCACATAATATTTACTAATGTGGACTTTGCAATTGACTAGATATAATTAAATAGAATATAAGAATACAATAATAGTGCTTCTGCTAGAATGACAAATAATTGAAGGCTGAGATTTGTTTCTATTGACAAGACATTTATTGTTTAAAATCAGTCATTGTCATTGCGGTATAATAGGCCTTATCTGGGAAGGCATTCAAAATTTCTTTGCATTTATGTCGGATCTGCAGCACGTATTTATTTGTGTGTTGACCTTAGCAAGCAAGATAAATTAGTAAACTGCATTTTAGTTTTTCTTTGCTGTTTATGTTTGAGCCGGCTGATCCTCAACGATGGCGACCAAGATCTTGAGCCAGTCATGAAGGCTGTAGTTGTTGAGCCAGAGGTGCACCTAGGAATATGTCCAAATACAGTCCAGCATTTCGTATTCCTTTTTCCAACTGAGATAACTAGCAGATAATGACGATACGATGTACTTCCATAATGACAATCAAGTACATGTATCATATGCCTGCCATCTGCACACGTTGTGACTAAGCAGGTTACTCCCAGCGTGGTTGTTCCAATTAGTTTCAACTAGCGTGGAGGGAGACATTTTTGTTGTCCTAGAAATGCGTTATAAGCCATAGAACGTTCTTGGCTGTAATATGGAACATGGCTTTCTACCGACAAAGTGTTTCCAACTGAATCCCTCATTCTATAGATATGAACCATACGGAAAGAAGCTGGGTATAAATACAGGATAGCATGATGGATGGTATAGCTCTTCAACTAGCGTGATGACGCCCAAAATGATTTGAGCGGTGACAATGATAATGATATTCCATAAGGTTTTTCTCTTTTGAAGTGAAAAGTTTTCTGCCGACGCACGTGATCGGACATTGTGAAGAGCCTCTCTTAGTAATATTTTTTAATCGAGCGTGGAAACTCAAGATGTTACAGGATATTGTAATCTTGTGACATGTCATCAGAGGTGTGGCTTTTTTCAAGATTTTCTATGGCTTTGATAACGATGGGTTATTTTAGTGCTTCCATAGTGTCTCAAAATGCAAAATGCTAAACTAGTTTAAGAAATCTCAGCACTAATGATTGTCGTTAAATGTTTGCAACAGGCAAATATACAAATGAATTTGTTTAAAAATCGCACAAAGCAGCAGACTTTTAACACTTTATATAAATGCATATCCGATGTAAGTGTTATTTGAGACGTTTAGATGTCGTATACTATATTGGATTGAATACCTGGTACTAAAATTGCAGTCTAAATGGTATAGCCAAGTCAATCAGGGCTAATATTTCATCATCGGAGGCCAAACCAATAAGGAACGACATATTCAGATACAAGCAATACTTGTATATATCTCCCACTCTCTCTTTCTACATATATATATGTGTGTGTGTGTGTGTGTGTGTGTGTGTGTGGATATTATTTTGATACGATAGATAAATGAACATAGATACATAGTTTTAAAGAGATTGATCAAAATCTATTTGAGATTATAGACAACATATGCCGATGATTTAAAAAATTAGTACAAATATTCAGGTTTAAAATATTGATTTTAACTGTGTATGCCTGACGATTGCTATTGCAGAAGAAATCATTACAAACAAATTCATTTAACTTGAAAAGCCCTATACTTCTAACAAATGCTATAGACATGATGTTTACTCACCCTGAGGGCATGCTGTTTGACATTCAGTAGTACAAGACGAGTCATTAACGCAAAAATTTTGGTTGACATCAGATCCCAATCCACCTTCTGAAAAAACAAGATCAAGAAAATTTTTAAAAGGAGTTAACTTCGTTTATATCTGAGACATAAAGTGACTAAATTGCAATGAATGTATTTCATTACCATAATTATGTATCTGTCAGATAAAGGAGCAACTAAGATATGAACGGATACCGTTTAACTAAATTTCATTTTCGTTGGACCAATATATTGTTTTAATCTTCATTTACATAGTCAAAGAATATAGAAAGAGAAACGTATTTGACGATCCAGTTCTGCGAGAGGAATAACAGTGAGAATGAATGAATCATTGATTTTAAAAGGCTGATGATGAATTGGGTCAAGCATTTTCAAATATGACTTCCTAGCTGAACCATAAACAACCAGTCCATAGTCTAGTTTCGAGCAGATAAATGTTCTATACAAATTGAGGATGAATTTTTTTCAGCACCCTAGTTAGTGTGCGCAACTACTTTTGAGTAGATCTAAAGCTTTCAAACATTTAGCTTTCAAACTTTTTATGTGTGGAATAAAAGACAACAACAGGAATAAGTGTTCCGACCAGCGTGAGTTTGGGGTCTTTACGACGTCATGTCGTAGCAACTGACAGAATTGCATGCATACTATTTTCAAATTTGAAACCGCTAGTAATAACCCATGTTTTGATCTTGTTGATATTTTGTTGAAGTTGCCTTTCAATACATGGTATGCATGTGCTTTGATCGATAACAAATTTTAAAACAATCATCTACGTATAAAAAGCAATCCACACCGGGAGCTAAACACTTGGTGATGATATTGATTTTGACATTAAATAACGTTACAGATAAAATACTGCCCTGGGCGCATCCGTTTCTTGCTGGTGTATATCTGAGAGTGTAGCACCCACTCGTACTTTGAATTCTCTATCTGAAAGATAATTTGATATGAAATAGGGCAGACGGCCTTTTAGACCCTGATCGTGCAGGTCATTTAGTATCCTGTACCTCCATGTTGTGTCATATACCTTTTCTAAATCAATGAAGACTGCTACTAAATGTTCCTTTTTGATAAATGCATCGCGAATAAATGTTGCCATTCTAACTAGATGATCATTGGTACTACGACCAGAACGGAAGCTACTTTGGAAAGGAGATATTACATTGTTACTATCCGAGTACCATACAAGCCGAGAATTAATCATTCGTTCCATTGTTTGCACACAGCTTATCAGTCCAATGGACCAATACCTAATAGGATATTCGATATCTTTACCTGGTTTGGTATTACTGTTGCTTCTTTCGAACTCTTAGGTACATTACCAGCACTCCATAAATCATCAAAAAATGTCAAAAGAGATGTTAATGATGATTGTGGGGGGTGTTTCAAGAACTGGTAATGTACTTCATCAGGCTCAGAGGATGTGTCATGGGCTTTATCAAAAGCCTCATTAAGCTCCAACAGTGAAAACAGCTGGGTATAGCTTTCATAGTTGTGAATTTTAAACGTGATTTTTTTTAGTTTTTAATCTTCGAAAGGCTTCTGAATAGTTAGATGATGAGGAGTGTTTTGAGAAACTGTCTGCAAGAATATTTGCGATGTCACGTTTCGAACTAAAATTGTTATTGTTTGTTTACAAGTGTCGTAGTGTTGTTTTCTCTTTCTATTTATTTTTTGAATAGTATCCCAAACTTTTTAATTGAGGAACGAGAGTTTAAAAAAGAAATATATTTCTTCCATGATGCAAATTTACATTCTTTGATTGTGCGTCGAGTTTTATCCCGGGTAATACGATATTTGTTTACATTTTCGGGCATTCGATGATTGTTGATTTGTTTTAATGCTTCTCGGCGTTGTCTAATGGCTTATTTGCATTCCTTGGTTACCCCAGGTTTTGGATTTTTTTTTCTTGTTCGGTGAGAACTTTGGAATAGATTCTTCTGCAATTGTAATTAGAATTGAAGTAAAATGCGGTATAGGATTAACAGCGTTGATTACTGTATCATTATTTAGTCTAGTTTTTCATAGTGTTTCAAACGTAGCCCAGTCGGCCTATTATATATTACATTGTGGAATTGAGACATCAATTTTAGAGGTATTTACAAGGCTGATTGGAAAGTGATCACTTTGCTACTGTGCAGGTCATCAGGGACCTTCCATTCATAGTTCAAAAGCAGCGAGAAAGAGCAAATTGTTAAGACTATCCACGTGTATATACCCGTTCCTGGGTGTAAATATGTCGTTGAGTTAGTGTTATATAGACACAGATCGTGTCTAAAAATGAAATCTTCTACTTTGTGGCCTCTGTCGTTTATGTGAGTTAATCTCCATAGAAAGTTATGGGCGTTAAAATCCCCGAGTAAAACGAATGGCGCGGGGAGTTGTTGAACAAGATTGTCTAATTTGTTTGATATTAGGCTGGTGTTTGGAGATAAGTAAATAGAGCAAAAGGTAGTCATTCGATGTAGAGTGACGCTTATAGCAATGGCCTGTAAATTTGTATTTAAAGGGATGTCTCGGTGAGGGGCTCTAATTTGCACAACGAGAGAGATTCATCCTGAGGCACTGTCAGCGTTTTGAAAGTACGTGTTAAACAGGAAAAAGATTTTAAATGTAATGTTATCTGTCTCTTTTAGGATTGTTTCCTTTAAACATAGTACCGCAGGAACGTGTTCGTTTAAACACAGAAGAATATCTTTGTAGTTAGTTTTAAGTCCTCGACAGTTCCATTGTATGATGGTGTTCTTCATTATAAAAAGTTAAGCTGGAGATTGCGGAGCTAGGCTAGACCATTCGTGGGGGACATTTGTGTTGTTATTTGTTTGTCGAAAGTACGGGAGAGTATTTGTTTTAGTAGGCTTAGAGCAACATTGAGTACATGGAGCAGTTTCTTCTGTAAAGTTTAATGGGATAATTTGACCCCTTTTACTGCTTATTTGTAAGTGATTTATGTTTATTGTTTGGTGATTTCGGTGGTGGGAATATCAGTGAGAAGCGCGTGTCTCTAAGGCATCAAGGAAGTTTGATTTTGCTTGGTATTTTAAGACAAAACAACATATAGTGTGTAGTTGATCTGAAGTAGGTGCCTTGCTCAAAGACCTATCACAGTATTAGAACTGGACTCAATTAATTGTTGGATTCGTACCAGAATACTTAACGTCGCAGATCTGGCATTCTAACCAGAGAGCTAACGCGGCTCATCAATTCATGATTTGCCCACCAGAACGTTCATTTTGGCTCACGGGACCATTATCCAACCGCAAACCACTAGAGATAACTTAACAATGAAGCAGGGGACAAGCCTGTTCTCTGAATTTGATAGTAATACACGTTGGAACTTCCAGGTAGGAATAGCTTGCAAGAATAGAGACATTTGTTGAAAATATTCTCTAGCATATTAAATGTTGATAAACATACTAACAAAGAAAATTGATCGACAAATGTTTCCTTAATAAATTAATATATGGTTGAAAAGAATCATTGATTATCTGCGTGACTAAAGGTGCCACTATATTTCATACAAGATAACGCTTTTCTCATTCCCTACCCATCTGATAGATATTTTATCATGTGTATATCAGGCAAAATGTGAAGATAGCGTAGTGCAAATGCTGCTCCGCCAATCCAACCACACGCGTACGTATACACAACCCTTTGATTAATAACTTTCTTCCAGAAAAAGGTGACAATGTTATTTCTCATACGTTCAATTATAAAAAAACTAATGCGTGTATATCTTCTATGCATTTTGTTTTCTCAAACGTTTGCAAAATACGACCAGCCGGACAGTACGATTGTAAACCGCACACGATACGAAACGTCTACAACAAAATATTACAATGGAAAAAAGAGCATTTGTTTGTTTGTTTGATTAGGATTTTTAACGTAGCTTTAACAATTGCTCAGTCATATCGCTATGATGTCTGCAGTGAGGCTGTTTATAGTGATATCTAGTAATGCGGCATCATGCCGCAGACATCTAGCATGATGTCCTACCCAGTCACATTATCCTGACACCAGGCCGACCAGTCCTAACACTAACCTCTTAATGCTGAGCGTCAAACGAGGCAGCTGTTAGTACCATTTTTGTTAGTCTTGGTATGACTCGAACGGAGATCGAAACCACGATATCCCGCTTCCGCGGTGGACGCTCTAACCGCTAGGCTACCGGAGCGGATAAAAAGAAACGATTGCATACATGACGACTACCATGACTCGTAAGAAGAGCAACACTGTTAGACAGTGGAAAAGGCATACTTTGAAAGGATAATAGCACTGTGAGGTTTGTTGCGTTCTCTATACGGCTACTACATGTATAACCGATGCAATATCATATCCATCAATTATGTTTGAAGAACATTTATAACTGCGAACAATACCACAGAAATTCTTCTCTTTATAAGTACATTGCACTCTTGAATTTTTTTACTGTGCCTGTGTCTAATGTCAGTGGGCAATTTGTTAGACATTGCTGGGCCCGGATACGTAAAAAAAACGTGTCATAGTGTCAATAATGAGTGAATGATCGTCAGAAGAGGAGCGTAAGTATCGTGTTGATGTGTATATACTTGTGAGGCCCGATGGGTATGTTGGACTGGAGCACGTAAGTAGCACAGATAACACATTTTGGGTTTTATTCTGGATCGAATTGATAGCTAGTGTAGGGTACAGGTCAGCAGGGAGATGTTATCTGATCGTGTTCTCTAAGGATGACCCTAGCAGCTGTGTTTTGAAATTGTTACGTGTATGGAGTATATCTTAAATCGAACCGGACAGAATTGAGTTACACTAGTCTTGATAGTAATAATGAACACACAATTCGTTTAGTGGCATCAACTGAAAGATATTTGCGACTCGAGCTTATGCGTTACTGATCCAGTTATGCAGCCTTGCATATGTTCCTGACGTATTGGTGCAATGTGAACGTACTGTCCAGAATAACACCTAGGTTTCGTAGTGACGGTGTGAATTCAGTGTTACTTACTGTTGCTGATATTTATTGTTTGAGGTACAATATGTGAATGTGATCCAAATGGCCTCTATTCTATCATCAGTCATCTGCAGCATGTTAAATATCATCCATGATCAACTTTCTGATCCAAATAAGGCTTGTCAGTTTCAGGTGAATTACGAACAACCTTGTATACAGCTATGACGTTACCTAGTAATAAATGAATGCCCTATATGGTTGAAACAGACTACTTCAACTGTCATGGCTCTTAAGACTACGTGTGAGGCAAACTGTACACATAACAAAGCCGCAATGTACTCTCTGACTGAGAGAACACTCTCATTAAAAGACGACCTCCAAGAAAAAGGAAACGTACCAGACAAAACAAAGACTCTGAAAAGCTTCTTGTCCCTTAAAAGTTTAATAAAAGTGGGTCTGGCTAACTTACCCAAGAATAACATCGAACCCTTCAATACGAATGGTTCATAATTCTTTATAATATAATCGGAGTGGGGTTTATAGGACCCAAAGAAATGTATTGTTTTCAATACATAACTGCGATCTTGACCTCTTAGAATAAGAGCAAATGGAACAGGTCTGTCTTGATTCTGATTCTTATTTTCCAATTTGTAGCAATTCGGAACAATGTTTATTTTTCTTGCAATAGGTACAGGGAGGAAGAGACATGGCCTTATAATCAATATTCTCAGAATTTTGTTATTTTTTAAAAGTTTTGGCAGTTTGAGTTTTAGAATGGCGTGTATTAGGCTGAATTACTTTTCTTATGAGTAGAAGTCTTATTTACAAAAGAAACTTTATGAGTTAAAGACTACTCATTCAAGGCAAGAGCAGCATTTTTCAAGATTTCGATTTGTGCTCTTCAAGAATGGTTTTTACGTTACTTTGGACACAGTTTTTGAACTCTTGAAATAATATCAGTTGTTTGTGACTTTTATAATCGTTTTCTTCAAACTTCCTTGACTAAGCACCATCTCTCAAATATCTGATCTTCTTCTCAAGCAAATTCAAAATAAAATTGTCTAGTTTCTTTTTTTATAGTTTCCTAATTGTTGCCAATGTGCTTCAGGGACTGCCTCATAACCCCTTAAGATATATTATTAGATGAACTTACAGTGAATGCTACTTATCACTAGCCTTACCAGTGAGTACACTTTGTGATAACTGAGTCCAATGCTCCCTTGGCTCTTTTAAATTTTCAGCAACGATTTCAAAACGACTAAAATATTTGTCTACTTCGTTTCCCTGACAGTTGGCACTAATCTAATGTTATTTACGAAATCAAAGCTTAAATGTGGATTTGACAAATGAGTGTGCTTTTTAGTTGCCATTTGTATTACCTCTCTTTCGTTTCTCTTTGCATTTGTCACTCTCTCCTCTTTCTCCAATTGTAAATTCATTTGTACATTTTCTAACTGTATTTTGTATTTTGTCTTTATTTATAATCCTTATCTAACTGCATTTGCATTTGCTTATCAACTTTATCTAATTTGTCTTTCTTTCTTTTTTCTGACGCTCAAGCTTCGCTAACTCCAACTCCAGTTTGTATTTTAATTTTAATTCTTTCACTTTTCGATCAGAGTTTGATACAGACTTACGAATCCAAACCAAACATCTTTAACCAAACGATTATTTTACATCAAGTATTGAGCAAAACCATTCCAGATTCATGTTTCATTAAGAAAGCTTTCGCTTCGTGAAGATTGTATTTTCTAGCAAGTTAAATTAATTCATGTTTTGGAGAGAAAAAACTAATTGTTCCTGGGTAAAATGGTCAAAAATAGTTTTCTTTTAATGACATTTTAGAAACAACATATCTTCCGCATTGAAGAATGTTTTTATAAAATAAAAAAAATCAAAGTTTTAAAAAAAATGTTTTCTGAAATAGAGACAGACGGAGAGATATTACCACATCATGAAACCCGTTACACATAGTAAAAGGCATAAATGTACTATTCAGTGTACAACGTATTACATAAGTCTAGAATAATGGATATTAATATCATGTGAGCGACATAGAAAGAGAATGAAATGTGCAAATACATATATTATGGTTCAACTGCCTGTGAAGATGTATGTATGCATGTACGCACTCATATATGTATGTATGTATGTATGAATGTATGTATGTATGTATGTATGTATGTATGTATGTATGTATGTATGTATGTATGTATGTATGTATGTATGTATGTATGTATGTATGTATGTATGTATGTATGTATGTATGTATGTATGTATGTATGTATGTATGTATGTAAAACAATCACTATAATTTACCTACCACAGCGCACTCCGACATCTTCATCATGGACACAATTAATATTAGTCCAGGAACTATGAGAACAGTTGTAAATAGCGCTTTCATCTCCAGTACAGTTGACGTCATCCAGAATAATTGGTAAGTTCACATTACATCCAAAAGCAGTACAGTACAATGCCGTTCCACCACTGGAGAAATATAATAAAAATTATAAATTAATACATTGGTCAATATAAAATATTCCGCCTTATTTCCAGTCTCCAGCAAAATGAGTGGCTGAAATGGATGCTGTACCCAACCATCCAAAATACAGACTTTACTATAAGACTTATATTTGGTACAATTGGGACCTTAAAATGACATACTTAAATAATTTATATATTTTATTAATGTTCAAAACGAGAGCATGATTTATGAATGATACAGTATTGATTTCAAATTATAAGGGTATTCAAAAGACGAAGGACTCCACAGAAGAGTATGAATAATGTCATATATTACATTTATCAATGCAAGTGATCTTACGTCAATGCAGAGATTTACAGTTCAATGCACTGTGCACGTTTTAGAAATTCCTTAATTGATATATACCCAACCGATATATATATATATATATATATATATATATATATATATATATATATATATATATATATATATATATATATATATATATAATGTGTGTGTGCGAGCGTTTTTTATTTAATAAAAATAAAGAGTACTGCATGATTTAATCCTGAAAAATGAAATTGTATTATATGTAAGTGTTTTATCAACATAAAAACATGAAGCTTAAAGAATGGCGTGAAAAGAGATGGTTTGAACATTTAAAAATTAAGTAAATATAGTAACAATATGGACCAATATAGCATCAAGGTGAAATTGACATTACGGCAGACATCTAACAAAATTAAGGAGTAAAGCATCATAAGAATTTAGCAGTAGTCCATAGGTTTAACATTATGACCATTATGGCATCGAGGCGAACGGTAATGTGAAAGCTCTACCGACTAACCAATGCACGGTTTAGCTTACCAGCACCCACTCATCTTACTGCCATTACCTACACCTACACCTACTAATTGAGAAACATAAGTAGGTACAGAACACACTTTATTGATCCATACAGTTTTCCTAACCAGCATCCTCAACTATAGTATTTGCAATGACTCAAACAAAGAGCAAGATGCAAAATGGAATAGAGGTTAACTAGCTATGAACAGACCTAAATTCCCTGAATCTCTTATAACTTCCCTCCCACCTCGTATACATAGAACAAAAAGGCTTCTTCAATACCAGAGTCCTCCCTTAAACCCCAAGAGTGAATTATAGGGAGATAACTTGTTAAGAATATTAACACACAATCATACTAAGTGTGTTATTTACGATAACAATGGACAGGAAGAATACGAAATTCAAGACATTCTGTCCCTAGCAAACAAACACACACACACACACACACACACACACACACACACACACACACACGATACATATCCGGTAATTCAAAAGACCATTGCAGGTGAGGTATATTGTAACCATTTATTAATGTACTAGATCTTTAAAGGTGTCGTTGACTTCCTCCCACGGAATGTTATTTTACCCTGACTGTACGAATTGTGGCATGGAGAGATTAACAATGCATTATCACAACTGTATTTCTTGTTACGATATAACAGTCTTGTTAGCATTTAATTGGCATTCCAATACAAAATAGTATTCAGTTCATGGTAATAGTGATGCATATTTAAGGACAGATGTCCTTATATTCCCATACGGAAAAGTTCACATTGCAACTTTAACACAGCACTTTTCTACTTGTGTCAAAAAGGACCCATACAGTTCTTGTAAACAATTAGGAATGGGTTCTTCCAGATATATGAGACAGTTCCATTCAACACCAGTAATCGATTGGAAAATAGCAAGTAGAGAGACTGAGTCATCGGAATTGTTGATGTGACTTTCATATGTGATACCTTATGAGTTTGTGATATTTAGATTACACTATAAGATATACAGACAGGTACTCAGACTATATCCCGTTCTATAGTGGCATTAAATCATGCTGCGTTACGTTTGGCTATTGACACATCATTAATATGGTCGCAGTGAACAGAATGTCACTCGACATTATCGACCGTTGCGTGAATGGACCGATTGCACTGTTTTGATGTGAACCTATGCTTTGTTCTATGAATGTATGTAGGTGTCGACCAAATTTTATTTTGCTCTAAGTTTCTTAAATTGTATATCAGCTGTTTCTTTTTATTGACGGATGATACCAGTAAGGTAACAAGTTGTGATCTGGAAATTGAAACCGTTCACGTAGTTAATGTGATATATAAACTTCAAGGTTCTATGTACAGTCTGATGGTAAGACAAAACATCAGTCTTGTTAAGGTCGGATGTGGTAAAACAAACCTTTTGATATTGACCTGAAGTTAAACACGTCAATGTTTATCTCTTATATCGAATCATAGCTCTGGGTTAGTAATTATACTTTATATTTGATACGAAGCTGTTCATTCGTATCGAGATAAAGGGTAACCTCTGGGAAATGCGAACACACTCCTAAACGTTAGCATTCGATGTGTGGGAAACAGGTTGAGTGATTTTCATGCAAATTTCTGTGTGACGTAAATGACGCGGTCTACGAAAGTTTAAAACACGAAGTATAATTTGAAATGTGTATTGGCTGTCGATTTTGTAGCAATGACATTGCAAAACCTTCCATATGGTAACAGACGCAATGGTTTAGTTATTATTAAAAAAGAACGTTTGATCTTTACGTATTATATTTTTTCCTTGGTGGACTAACAATTTTGTTGTAGACAATATAGGATGTTACGCATTTTTCCCACAAACAATTCAACAGGGTTTTCTCAAAAGATCGTCTTTATTCGCTCTGTTATATGTATTTCAAGTGATCGTAAACTTCTGGGAATTTAAATTTGTAATCTGATGTTTGACATCCGGAAGCATAGCGTACTGGTAAATATGTACGACGTAGATGTATTCTGTCAAAATACGTTCGTGTCCGAAAGCAAGTCGAACATATTTGCACACCCAAGTATACAAGAAGTATATAGTGACATATTTGATTTGCTCACCTTGAGATTCTTCAACTACATTTGACAAAGTTAACGCATTGGTCCGCACTCAAAAACAAACGCTCGTTTGGATTCAAAGGATCCTCTTATAGTACTCGTCAACGATGCGTTGAAATTCGGTATCGTAGTAATGTTACAATATTTCCACCACTTGGTATCCTTGACTTTCCAAAATATGGACGTCTTTGGTAAATCTTGTCTTATGAAATATCCAAGTAGAACCATGGTTAGTATGTTTGAGGTATCAGTGAATATATGTTGGGCATCCAAGTAATAATGAATTTAGAAATTCGTGCAATATCTGTGGCATTTCTAAAGCTTAGTCAATCACAATATCTGTAGCCGTCCTTTTTTACCTGCAATGTATAGCATGCTGTATTGAGGCCGTGCGTTACACACAGAAAAGGTAATACAAGTAAATCTTTATATGAATTCAACGGCGGGCGGACTGGAATAATCGAAGTGGTATGATAGCTACCTTATAAATGTGTTTTAGTACGTTGATCAACAAGTTTTGGCAGAGCCAAAAACTACAATGATCAAAGCCTATCTAAGACATAATTATTAAATCTTCACATCATCTTTGGAAAATGTATACACTGGACCGACGATATTTCAAAATCTATTTTTGAATATCACAAGGGTTTGAAATGTTGGATAGAGAGAACACTACAGACTACACTGATGAACTAAACTTTCAAAGCTACCACGTTAAGCAACACTAACCTTAGGGATGTGATGTCTTCTCTCTTGAAAAGTCAAAGCCAAGAATGATAACATGTCTCGTGATGGTCTCGTTTCTTGTTATGATGTTGATTTGACCCGAATATTTCCTAGGTTTTGATGACAAATTTCTGAATATAACATTGATAATGTTACTCGGTGACTTAGTTAAATATACTAAATCGTTTGTCCATGTACACTCGTGAGTTTCTTAAAATTGGTACAAGCACACTATCAAAAACGATCAATTTGCATGCACGTTTTTGCTGTTGACGTTGTTTCGTGCGATGAAGCTCGTAACATGCTTGACTGCCAAATATATAGATCATATAATCATCTCTGGACTTTAAGGAACAAAACATATGCTACCTAAAGATAGAAGAGATCACTCGTCACAATAAATACGTTGCTCCCGATTTGTTAATCCTTTTTCAGATCATCCATAATAGTAATTTTATTCAACATACATTTTGATACTATTAATGAGCAGCAGAGAGGGTGAACAGACCAACTTTTCAGGCGTCAACGAGGCTTCCTTCTCGAAAATGCTTAATAGAAATCTCGATTTTGCGTCAGCGAGGCTTCCTTCTCGAAAATGCTTAATAGAAATCTCGATTTGGTAAATTAAAGCTTCCTCGTAGGTTTCTCATGGTAAAAATAGGACGCCATTGTCGTTGGCATCATCCTCTCTGCTGCTATGATTTATCATTGGAACTTTCAGTTATGGGTTAATTGAAAATTTTATCAAGTCCGACACGATATCGCGTCCCAGGGCCTGATAAATTTATCGTCACAAATACGTGTGGAATTGACTGAGCGTGACTAAAGACATTTCTAAATCGATTATGATCCATATCACCGCAGCACCAAGTTTGCCAAATATTTCTAAGAGTATGTGTGTCATCTCCGTTAAACACACAATAAATTACAGTTATCTCTGATCACTTTTGGTATTTGTGTGTATCGTTGAGTGATATATATCACATCAGTGCTTTTATGTCTGCCTCTGGAAAATATCCTAGCAGCATTGTTTTGATTGTCTAACATGATATCATCATATACGACTAAATTGTTAATGTTTCCATCAATGGAATCAATGCTCGGTGCTTCTTCGATATCGGTCATAAACTCAATGATACCATCGTTGTTAATTTATATTGCTTTCTCGTTAGCATCTTTTAACACTTCATAGCATCTTTGATCGTCTACACTTGGGGCGACTAAATACAACTTGTCCCATTTCATCCATCTCGTTATCAAATTAAGTAGCAGTTGTGTCTTGCCGCTTCCAGATGGTCCGATTATAATCATTCTAATTGAATTCGGCAACATCGCATGGTGTTTAATAGGTTCCCGTCGTCGGGTAGCTGAATAATCAATTACATTCATGTTATTATAAATAAATTATGGCTCTATATTGAGTGAAGTGTAAGGCGCGTACTGGTACAGATGACTTGACGACGATTACAACTAAAAATAACCGATCAGCACTTTCTGGTAAGTGTGTACAATGTAGTAAAAAAAAAAATTAGATTTGTTTCCCTTGATAAATCAAAGGGATTAAAACAAAAAGAGGAGGTGATATCGCAGCCAAGTTAGTAAAACTCCCTGGAACCCCATGGGTAAAGTATCCAGGAGAAAAACACCTTCCAGGATATAGTTATTGCGGACCCGGGACTAGACTCGATATCAGACTCGATGATCATAACCAACCCAAACCCCTTGAAGAACCAATAAACGCTATTGATAAGGCGTGTCACGCTCATGATGTTGCTTATAAAAGCAGCAATCTGCAACACAGACATCTTGCAGATGTGAAATTAATTCACGCGTTGAATTCAATCACTGATAAATCTTTCAAAGAAAAATTGGCTTCATGGTTGATAAAATCGGCTATGAAAGGTAAATTGATGTTAGGTGCTGGTAATTAATAACAACATGGAATCTCTTTATTATTATCCAAGAGGATACTGGAGGGGCAAAGCAGCAATTGGTAAACTCGTTAGCGCCGCTAAGGTGAAAAAAAACCACTGCTGCGAATTGGTTATCTAAACAGGCGATATGGCAAATTTATCTATCACCGCCTAAACAAATTAATTACTCCCATTTTGATGTGACCGTTCCCAATGAAGTTCATCAAAGCCGATATATTATTTCTGCCGCATGAACGCGGTTGCAAATACGCGTTAACGTTAGTTGATATTGCGAGTCGATACAAACAAGCAGAACCGCTTAAAAACAAAATCATCAACTGAAGTCGCCGATGCATTTGAGAGGATTTATCGAAAGGGTCCTCTGCGCTGGCCAAATCTATTACAAATTGATCCTGGCAAGGAATTTCAAGGTGTGGTTCTATCAACGATGACACATCATAATGTCACCATCAGACGAGGACATACTGCACTACATCGTGATCAGGCAATTGTTGAACGATTTAATCGGACGCTTGCTGAGCGGTTATTTGGATACCAATACGCGAAGGAATTTAATCAACATAAACGATCTCGTGAATGGGTCAAGAGATTACCAGCTTTGATTACCGCGTTGAATAATGAGATTACTAGAACAATCAACATGAAACCTATCAATGCGATTAAGAAAGCGTTTATACCTAAAATCCCACAAAAAGATTTTTCAAAAGAACCAATTCTTGGTAGTAATGTCACTATTAGGTATTTATGCGAACCAGCAGAACTCAAAGGTGGCACAAAAAGGGCTACTGATCCTATTTGGAGTGTTACTGTACATAAATATCTAACATAACACGATCCACGGGTAGAACAGCAATCTATAGATTGGATTCAACTGCCCCTCAGTGAGGATTTACTCGACAACAACTACAAGTGATACCCGAGGATATTCAATTACCAACGCGTGGTCTTAACTAGCACCCAGGGTGCTGGCACCCCGGCGTCTATTACACTCAAGACATGTCAGCATCACATTGTCTCTTGTATGACCTACGCTGCTATTGTTTCTGTCTACGGTAAATTGGCGAGGATCCTTATCCGACCAACTCCAACTCATTATACAATTGCAACTCGCGCAGTGATTATTCTGTTGTTGTTTCAATGTCATTATTAATTCAGCATTAATATCAAATTCTCGTTTATTTTTTTTATCCTGTTGTTTATAACCAGAGAGTTTTTTCTAATTATATCATCGCGTATATCACTTATTTCATTGTCATTATCATTCCGGACAACTCTTCGAAGTTGATGTATTCTCCTCACTCTGGACACTGCAAGATCAACTAAATTTGACCACTCGATGTGATTATCTATTATCCAGATAATTGTATCTGTGATAGTCAATCCCTGTGAAGAACGTATCGTTGCTGCGTAACCTAACGTCCATGGTGATTTATCAGCGCGCAATGCATCTTCGACGACGCTGATATCAACCAGCACAATATCATTTAACACTAAATTCTACTTCGTTGTCAACCCAGGAATATCAGCTTCGATATTCTGTTTTCGTGTATCCGAAGGTCTATAACACATCGGCACTGGAAGTGTTGCAAATTTTTCTTTATGCGCTTCAAATAATTTCATCTGAAGTGTGTCTCTGACTATTTTTCTACTTGCTACTATCAAATCATTTGGTCTCCACGTTTCCTAAAAATCATTCATGGGAGTTTCTGAAATTATTTCACGCGCTATTTCACACTTGATTTTATCAGGTTGTAATCTAATTAGCGCTTTGAACTCGCGTAATTGTTCATCAAGTGATCTGTGATCGGTATTAATCTCTTCATAATAGTCTGAAAAACCCTTTAACCACTCATGTGGAGATGAACCAACAAATGGTGGTGGTTGACCGTAATCACCGCACATTACGACTTTTGTATTTTTCAATAACAACCACTCAAGAAATGTTTGTAATACTTTCAACGATACTGTGCATATTTCATCCCAAATTATGATTTCAGGAATGAATTTATCGCCCATTCGATCAGGAGTCCATACATCTCCTTTCCATCGAAAGAAACTATGATAAGTACAGGCATTTACCTCTCGTTGTTTCATCTCTCTGGCGAGTCTGTGAGTTGGTGTTAGCACAATCATGTTTGATTTTGGAAACGCTATCGTTTCTACGAAATAATTCAATTGCACGAGTTGTCTTTCCTGACCCACCACAACCGTTTAAATAAACTGTCTTGTATCTACATATCGGATCAGATATCGGTGGTGCATTAGAAAATTCTGATTGAATCTCAGAGATATTCCGAACACACTTCAAGTATTTATCTTCAACGTCAACATCTACCGATTCACAATACTCGTGTAACGTCTCCTTTTTAAATCTTCAACATCCCCAATTTTCCTCCGGATCTGTGAATTCAGCTACAGCTGATTTGTATTTCTCGTGGATATACATAGAATCAGTGGCTACTCTAACAGCTGTATTAGGAAATCTATTTATCATCGAAAAAAGATTAATAGAAGCATAAGCTAGCATAGAACTTCTCAAATGCGTATATTGGGAACTATATCCATCACAATAGGTAACAATTGTACCTAATCGTCTTCCATCGGATAGGAAAGCGTCTTTACGATTTACAAGATTTCCCTGTTTCGTTAAATCCGCTACAATAAAATCGTATTCAGCGACGTCTATGATCAACCGCGAGAAGTATTTTGCGTTGTCGTATCTTCCACCCTGTGTAAATTTACCTATTATTCTTCGTCCAAAATCTTTTGCTTGTCAGTTTTTAATTTCAAATAACTCCTTAGACCAATTCATGATTTGTTCTTCATTGAAATCGGGAAACTGTTTTCGCTGTTCGCTAATTATACAATCTAGATCGGGTTGTGGTAGCCAAACTTCTTTCTGAGCTCGATAGCATATAATAGCTTCGCAAACAATCAACGATATCAGCATACCACAATCAATCATATATCGTAGTAACACTATTGGCATCCACGCCTTTTCAGATATGTGTCTACCAATCCAAACATAACTACATGGATGTAACCCTGTAGCGAATTCGAATGATACCACACGAGCGAATCCAGTCAAATCAAAATCAGGCAATGGACCATTAATAGCAACACGAGTCATTTCATGCGTGGGGTGTCCAAATCTTTTGAAATAGTTACTACATTCTCCACACCCGAGAAAACTCCCGGGATAACACGCGGATATATCAATTGAAATCATATCGTTACGGTCGTATTTTGTATTCCACAGCCCTCCATGGAAACATTCGATGCAGCTCAATTTAACTTCTTCGAGAAAATCACTTCGTGTTGGACGCCATGAGTTTTTTTTCTCTTGCGAAGTGAGCAACCACTGATGGTATAGTGAAACTATCCGTTAATAGTTTTTCATGGAAACTCTCCGTTGGATTTTCCGGTGAAAAATCATTAGCGATTTTTCTCATTCTAGATTCTAACTCTTCAACGCGATATAATTCACCATTTGGTCTTACAAATTGATCAAATCCCATTTCAGATTTGCTATTAAGTAGCCACACTGACACAGGATCATCTTTACACAACGCATGAATAGCATCAAATAATTTCTCTTCATAGAAAACTTCCCTGCAGAATTCTTCAGGGATATATCTCACGGTTCTATCTCGTGGAAATATTGTTACTGCAGGTCCACGCGTGTTCGTTATGATCAATAATTTGTATTGGTGCTCCTCTCGATTTATATTTCGATTCATATAGTATCTGTTATCGACCTGTTATCGTCGCTCCAGATATTGGGAGCTCCAGATATTGGGAATTTTAATGATGTTTCTAACTATATAGCTATATCCTGAATTGTTGCACCGTGCTGTTTCACTGTCAGTCCCCATTCATTTATTTTTTTGCGTCTTAGATCAGTTAATTTATTTCCCCGGGATGCATTTGTGAAGTATTCTATTACCCGTGTTGCTACACAATTCAACGTTGACGATAGTTTCATAGGAGCTAGTTTTGCAATATCGGGTTTATCATTTAACGGATATATCCCATAAACAACTGCTGTTAAGGATAAGATCTCTCGTAATACGGTCTATCAATTCCAGTCAAAATTCCTGGTTTACAACCTCGACTCATAATGACAGTTTTTTTATCCTTAAGAATTGGTTCAAATTTATCCCTGATAATCCATTCTCCGGGTTCCTCCCCTTTGGTAATGAATTTTATTCTGAAAAAAATACCTCTTTCCGCCAAGGTGTGAAATTATCTCAGCTGCTCTTTCGTCGTTCATGGTAGCATCGATGCTGGGTACATCATCGTGGATAATTCGAAATGTCGACCAAGTATGAGATGCACCATCGTGGTTAAATTCATTAAAACAATTACGAATTTTACTCAACATGGTTCTATCATCTATTAGACTTTTTGGTATATCATAGACTCTATCTAGATTGAATTTAGCATTTTTCCAAGGCGTAATTTTCGATAATCTCTAGAATTCTTCCATGTTATAATTAAAACAAGTATTTAAATAGAGGATTTTTTTATATAATGAATCATTGTAAATGGCTCTTGATTGGATCAAAGACTCCGTGTAACAAATCATGCAGAAGCGAATTCTGTGGGTATCATTTACAGAGCATTCGCAACGGTTCTTTTGGCCTTCTCCCATGCCTCCGATGTGGTGTAGGGGTTAGGGGCAAATCACAGTTATGTCTACGTAGTGGTGGTAAGCGATATAGAGAGTTGAAGCGTTATTATGACAAAAAAAGACAACGACAGGATTATAAAAACTGCCCAAGACTACATAGAAAGATTTTCAAGTAGTGTATAATTCAGCCAAATAATTAATTAGATAAATAGTATTATTGTATATAAATATATATATTGTATGCCCTCGGAGCGATATGTAGCGGAGGGAATAACCAAGACTGCCTTTTCAAAACGTTTTAATAATAGGATTCGATTTATTTACATCAACTAACTGTATGTATTTTGAATGGCATTAAGGGAGATAACTCGTTTAGGTATATCGGCGAGTGACAAGTCAGTAACGAAGTTACCGATGACACGTGATTGTACTGGTTTTTCCCACGATTGACTGATTAATCAATTATATGTTTGTAAACAAATCAAACATGAAGTATTTACAAATAGTTATATTTTTTTAATTCTATTTCAATGTATTGATAAATAGTACAGCATTGGCTGGAGTAAAATACTCCATTATTTCTTGTTTTACCCATACGCGTGCGTTCCAGGTAAGTAATTACCTACGAGGAAGTATTTACAACATATATATGTTAAAAACTATTATTATTATGCCTGGTGATAACGATGTGATGTTTTTCTATTAATTGGGGGGAGGCGAAGCCCCTCTGTCTACATTCAAATTACGAACTAAACGCAACCTATAAATCAAATCCACGGCGACGTGGTTGGATTTTTATTCCAACTATGCAACCATGGATTTGATTTATAGGTTGCGTTTAGTTCGTAAGTTGAATGTAGACACACACCCCGTGACCCCCATGGTGTAACATGGACGTCAAAATAAATAACAACATTGGATGTAATTAGCTCTCTGTCACGGCTGGGTAGCCCCGTAGTGTAGTTCAGAATGAACTACCGGCCAAAAGAAACGGTCATAGGGTCAAATCGAAATTGAAAAATGGAAATGAAAATTGCAAAACAATTTCAGGTGTAAAATACTTGATATAGAAAGAACCCTATGAAAGACACAAAGGCCTAATAAGCGGGCCAAATGAATGATAAATGCTCATCAAGGTTGTTATTTATTTAAAAAAAATATTATTTTTGCAACTAAAAGTATAATAATTATATACAAAATGAATTCTGAAAGTATTGACTGTATTATAAATGAAATATCGAAGTTGAAAAAAAATGGTATTCAATTATCGGAGGGTTTGAATTCTGATCAAATTTTTTCTGACTTTGAAAACATCAATTTTGCACAGATTAATAATAAATACACGCTTTCGAAAAAATATTCTCTAGTAAAGCGCATTCAGAATTCAATACGTCAGAGCTTAGTGTATTGTGAAGATGTTGGTGTGTTTGTACCATTATGCACTGTCGTAGAAGCTGTTAGAAAACAATTAGAAACTGAATATGAAATTAAAAAACTAATGAATTCACGGGTAAGACATTTAAAAAATCTAATGGAACAAACTGAGAATACTCTCTTAGAGAGTCTTTCTGTTGTATAACAGTACAGGTAACGCGGTGAATGAGCCCATTCATATAGGTATCTAGGTGGATTTAGTCAAACAATAGCGGTGAAATTCTATACTATGAATGACATACCAAAGAATTGTAAATAAAGTAAATATTTTTTTTTATTTATTATTATTTAAATATAGTTTTTTGACTAATTTGGATAGTTTTTTCACTGATTTGGATAGTTTTTTGACTGATTTGGATAGATTTATGAGGGTAAAAACCCCAGGAATTCATTTAGAAAAAATCGATTTTTCATGTTGAAATTGCAAAGTAATTTCCATTTTTCAATAAAATCATACAGATTTCAACGGATTTTCATCAAAAATGGCTAAAGAAATGACTAAAACGACTTTTAAAAAAATCAGTCGGTGAAAACCCAAGGAATTCATTGAAAATTGTAAAACAATTTCAAAATCAATTTTGAAATTGCTTTGAAAATCTTTGATTGTAAATTGAAGCAATTTAACAATAGCGCTTGTTTTCAATAATGACCAATGAATCAATAACCACGAGATCAGCAAGAGAAAGATTGAACGCTATTAAAAAGTTTATTCCAATTCGTGACTGGCTACGTGAAAACTTACAGCAGCGACAACTCCTCCAAACCGATTTTTCCACTGACACAGAACAATTATTTAGGCCGATAATTAGCGCCACCGAGGGTGTAAAATCAGCCACTGAACGAGCTGTATACGGAGATATCCCTAAGACGGGGAAGAGAACAGAGAGACCTCTTCTTGGTGAACTTGAAAAAATAGCAATGGAAACTGAACAAACAAAACAAGCCGTACAAAAACATCACGGTTATATGTCAACTCAGATGGAAATACAACGACAAGGTGATATTGATGTTAGTGAACAACCTGAACCACCTAAATCAAAAAATTCAGCGGAAATATTTACCGATAGCGCTAAATTACAAATTCTCAATATGAATGAGGACGATTTAGGTGAATTTGCTGCTAACAACTATAATTTACAAAAGGAGTTTTTCACGGACGAGTATAAGGATTATACAATGTCACCCGATGACTGGAGTTATATGTTGCATAAAATAAATACCGGGAATTCAGATAAAAAGATGAGGGAATATAGAACCTTCAAAAGACAATTTGATGACTATATACAACAAGAAAGAAAACGCCAAACACCAAGACAAAAGAAACAAGACCCATACGATGATGATACACAGGAGGAATTTTCTGGGAGTGGGATATCAGGTAGTGGTCAAAACGTATTGACGTTTCGTAGTTGTCCCGGTAATGTTCTTAGTGATATATCACGATTAGAAGTACTCTTAGGAGGAAAACGGGCTGGAAATAACTCACCGGAAGTAATTAATGAAGCAGCTGATATCTGCAGGAAGTTATTTCAGGGTGGTATCATGGATATTGCAACATATCGAGATTTCATTGACGAGTTAGCAGAACACCATCATGGTTATCTCAGTGTCTGAAAATCCAAAGGATTTTTCATCACCGTGATTGAAAATCGTAGAACAATTCAACGCTAGTGTTTTTTATAAGATGATCATACACTACAACCATGATAAACCCGTTAACGTCTACGTGGTAAATTCACGATTGCCAGAATACCGAGCATACTATAGAGATGGTCCCGGTGATACCATTATAGGATTATTTAGAAGAATGGATCCAAAAGTGGCTCCGATAGCAAAACAACTATCAATGAAAGCCATTGATGTTATCAAAGATAAGGGTATTAGCGCCGTTGGTGATCTTGCCGTGAAGGCATTTTCATTTGCGAAAGATAAAATAACATCATTAGTTAGACGGAGAAAACCTAAAGTATTTTCAAAACCTCAAATACCTTTACAGCCTACTTCGTCATTGCCATCTACTGCAGTGATGCATGCGCGGGTTAGTAAAATAATAAATAAGTTCATGATACCAGTAAATACTTCCTACCATGTGAAGCCTTTATCGAAATCAAAGGTGAACTTCTACAAGCAGATGATACACCATACGCAGATAACCCAACTATCCGAGTTGGTTTTGTTAATAATGGGATTAAGATGTTATTTGAAAGTGCAAGATATCTCATTGATGGAGGAGAGATTGAATCTATTGAACGTGAGGTTGATATCGCTACGGGGGTGATCGGGTTAGCGAGATATTCTGATGACTATACTAGATCGGCTGGTCCGTCTATGATGTTCGCGAAGGATATTACTGATAACGCTGAACACGTCCAGTTTTCTAGAGTAAAAGCAGCACAAGCTACTGCAGTTAATCCAGCACCAGCCGGATACGTAAGACCAGCTGTTGATTTTGATGTCATCAATAATATTCCTAATTACAATATAGGCTTTGCAATTCGAGTAGCAACGTTGCAAGGACAACTTCGACGGTTTTCATGTGCAATTCCACTCCATCACATATTTTGATTCTGCAGAAATGTCAGAAAAGTTATTTATGGAACAAAGCATACAATAGCGTTAATACGAAAGGGTACTGACGATAACGCAATCTGGCGCGGTGCTGGTGTTGCCGCCGGTAAAGTCGTTTTATCAAAAATATCACTTTGGATGCCAGTGTTGACTCCGTCGCTGTCAACAGAAGAATGATTACTATCATTTATGGACCAAGGAGGAAAGTCATTGTTGAGTTGGTTGTCAGTGTCCATAGATACGTTGGAATCTAACATCGATGGTATATTTACATGGCACTTGGCAGCACGACAGGGTATTACAGCTCAACGTCATATATTTGTATACAGAATACTGCGCGATTAAATAATCAAGAACGTTCCCATATGATATTTGATCAAATCGGGTGTAATGAAGTCTCGCTGAGAATAAAAGGACAGCAAGAACCGTCCGAGGATATACAACTTGATTACGCCGTTAACCATATAGCACGCGCGTATCATCGGTTGTTGTCGTATATGGGACGCGATCAAAATGTCGACACTGGTCTACAAATATCTCAGTTGGATTTTAAAAATCTATATCCGATTTATTACTTTTCACTGGAACATCTTGATTTAATAAGACAATCCGTCGTCGATATACACTTCCGAGCTCGTGTAACCCGTCCTGGTGGTATTGCTAATTATAGAGCGGTTGCTGTCATTCTCAGTGATAAATCAATGCTACTTGAAGGTATTGGTGGACGAATGAGAATCATTGATGCACCGGTGGAAAATCTATAGCAATTAGATCAATCTGTGTTTGTATAATGTCGTATAGTAATATCAATGTCACGTTGGCACCCGGTCAGTTAAAAAAATTACAATCCAAAACAGCTAAGCGATGTGGAACCACAATAACGCTAAAACCTAATCAAATGAATGGCGGGGCAAATACATTATTGCTGACAACTCGTCAAGTGAAACATTTCAATGACGCACTTGTAGCAAAAAAAGGTGTCCAGGTTACTCTCTCTGCTGCCGCGATTAAAAACATGATAAAAACAGGTGGTATATTCCCGTTGTTAGCTGCAATTCCAGCGCTGATTGCCGCAGCGGCCCCAGCGGTGGCTAAGGCGGCGGCGTTAGGAGCCGTTGGTACTGCGGCAGGAATGGCACTAAAGAAAGCAACCGGACAAGGATATAAAAAAAGGGAAAGGGTCTAAGATTACCAGGAACCCCCCACACGTGGTACAAGGGGAGCGGTCTAAGAATCCCCGGAACGGTTTACTAGTTGAAAATGGAAAATCCGTAGGATTTTCACCCATGTCCAATTTAAGATTTAATTGATGCCGCTAAAAAATTATCAATAAAAAAACTTTAGAGGTATTTTTATGAAAGATCAGTTACCGACACAACCCAACGATGTTGAAACCGGTATCATTAATCTAGATAACAGTACCGGACCTGGAACCCAGTGGGTTGCATATGCGATTGATCCACGTGGGATTATTTATTTTGACTCATATGGATTAGCGCCGCCGAAGGAATTTATGCGTTATATTGGAAATCTACGATTTAAAAATCCCAAAAAATTTCCGGTTTGGTATTCCACGTTGCCAACACAAACAATGAATGACCCACCAATATGTGGCAATGAAGTATTAAATGTCCTTGATGCTATTTCACGGGAATCAACCACCCCCCGCCCCTTGTAGTCGTGAATAAATATACTAGCGGTCGCTGGAATCCCCTTCGGTGAAATCATTTGGATTTAGAGACAGAGAAAGGATTTTTAAATAACATGATTGATATTTGGGGACGACCTTTATCAACGCTGAAGACCACCCCCGATGGAGTTGAAATCGATGGTGTTAAAAAACTAATCGAAGATGAAATAGCTGAAAAGTTGAACCTAGCAAGTGTTGATCCCGGTGAAATAGTTATATGTGGTGATCGTCAGGGTAAATTGAAAACTAGTAATGTTTCTCTTGATGATATTTTAGTTAAACGACGAGACACAGCAGAGGATACTATTGCGCTATTTTCCGATCAGGGTAAACTCAAACCGGGTGTAATTATTTCAACAATTACAGATAAAATTTTATCACTCGATAACAATTACGTATCTGTTACGAATTCATTAAAAAGATATGACGATAAATTTAATCAACTCATTGATGGCATCGATACCTTCTTTGGCGTTCCACGTGTAACCACACCAAAACTCGCCTCGATAAAGGATGCTATGTTGGAGCTAGAAACACTTCAATCCGAATATGAAAAACACGTTAAACAATTTTCAAGTTTTCGTAAAAACATCATGGATAAATTTATTGGAACCACGTTGGATAAAATTGAAAAAACCCTTCCCGAGATTAAAAAATCCATCGATGAACTAAAAACAAAAATTCCCCATGAGAACATCAACAATATCGTATACACAATTCAACACGGATCATTTGCGTGGACTCCCACAAACAACATTTTACACATCACTGCAGCCGTCAAGGGTATTTATCGATTAACAATAGTATCACCGACTCAGTTTAATATATCATCGAGTAGTTCATCTGGAATTAACAATGTAATACCAACGATCATCGACAAGGATAAATCTGAACAGTTCACGATGATGACCACTGATAGAAATTTAGTCAGGGTTTCAATAACGTGGTACGTGGAATTCGTAGCGGATTTAAATTGAATTGCTATCGTAATTGAAAACACTAGCGGGTTTAAAATAAAATGACAACACCGATTTCATCACAGACGATACCTTCGGTATCTCAATACCGCTATGATCAGGTGAAAGAATTTTCAATGAAACTCGGCACGCTTTCTGAGGAGTATCAAACAAAACAAAATACCGAAGAAGAATAACCGCGGTTGATGTTACCGTGTACTTGGTGTCAGGGGTAATCACTGCTGCTGGAATAAAACTATCTTCGGTTACAATGGTCGCCCCCGTCGTAGTTCCAATTTGTATTTCTGCGGTGGCTACAATCGCGGGTATATTAACAGGGGTCACAAAAAAATTATCATCGTGCAGCCAGAGTAAACTGCACGATTATGTAATTAAATTTCACGTTGCATCTGCCGGTCACTCACAATTATCCTCGATGATTTCTTCGTCGCTCGATGACACAACAATATCAGATAGCGAGTTTTCAGCGATGGCTCAATTGTACAAGTCAACGATGTTGAAATTGGAAATTGAAAACAATAATAATAATAACAATGACAACGTCATCGCAAGAACTGCTTCAACAAATAGTAGAAAATACCACACCGGTGAAAACAAGCATGATATCAATAACTTCAACGCGTCCTGAATTCAGCGTGAATTTCCCGACTCCGATCCCCGTGAAAGAGATAGCGCTGGCAAAACTACGAGTATATCATAGTTGGCCTAATATCAGATCGAAACCATTCGGTGGTCAACAACCGAATAGCAGTTTGGTAAACACCAGACACCAATATGGAAAAATAAACCAGACGGAACTCCAGACTGGAACGTTGTCTCGTTGCCAACAAGGTCATACCAAATTGAACAAATCAATGCTGAATTTCAACGCAGAATTAAATCTAATACTGGAAAAGAATCGAAAATCGCTTTAACGGTCCACGAACCAACGCTATCATCTGCGATCGAGATTAATTATCCCGGGTATGTTGCAGATATATATAACAGCTCAATCAGATCAGTGTTAGGATGGCCTGAAATCCCACCTAGACGAGAAGTTGATAATTTAGTGGTAACAGAAATTAATCCTGAAAGAATTCATCCTGAATTAATTCGTCATTTAGGAATTCATCCTGAAGGAATTCATCCTGAATTATTTAATCCAAAACTCTATCCTTTAGGAATTCATCCTGATGTATATGATCCAAAACCCTATCCAGAAAGAACTTATAAGGATTATATAGGCTCAGATTTTTTCACCGAGGTGCAAATAGATAATGATATCATATACACACCACGACGAGAAGAAAGCGAAAAAAATATAGCAGCAATGAATAATGATGCTACACTGTTGTTATCATACCTTAATAACCCCGATACCCCCGATGATAAATTTATAGATACGTTAAAAATGCTTAACCAAATTATTGGTGATATGAGATATTTTAATATATCCATTATCAGGTTTGTAGCAGAAAATGAAAACCATAAGACACAAGACGAGTTTATGAAAACATTCGACATAGAAATCCCAATCTTCCCAGATGTGATAAAAAACTTCGAATACAGGAGAATAATTGAACAATTTGAACTACCAGGACATAACGCTGATGATGTTATAAATAAACGAGATCAATACTTTTATGATTTTTTTTATAACATAAGAAAATAACCTATCCTGAAATATAATAATGACCCAAATGGCGGCAGTAGACATATCCCTGTGAACAACGTTAATATATCCTCGGTGATTGCATTGAATTTAGTATATGATGTCATCGAAGGAAGCTATCAAATAAATCTTGAGCAATCAAATCAAGCTCAGCAAGGATATATTCTATATTCATTTGCACCAACGGATCCACCAGGGTTTCTAATTATTGAGGATCCAACTAATCCAGTCTTTATGCGGTGTCATAATAATTCGCTAACGAGAATTAATTTCAAACTCACTGACCAATCTAATAATCTAATTGATCTGCGATGTGAAGTTTTGCAAATTAGTCTGTTTGTGAAATCATCAATGATTTTTATTTCCGTCCTAGGACTTTCAATCGTAAATTGCTTTGCAATTTCAAAGGATTTTCATCGTAAATGATTTTCATAGTAAAAAAAAAATCAGTTAACACATGGCAGCAGAGAGGTGAACGCCAACGACAATGGCGTCCTTTTTTGCCAAATGGACCCCCTACGAGGATACAAAATCGACCTTTCTAGTAAATATTTACTAGGAAGCCTCAATTTGTCAAATAGACCTTTCTAGTAAATATTAACGAGAAGGAAGCCTCGTTGACGCCTACAAAGTTGGTCTGTTCACCCTCTCTGCTGCTTAATGGCATAACAATGTATTTTCCCTCAGTAAAATGGTACGTTCAGTGCAAGAGATCTCTGTAAGCTACTTAATGGTTAACTTTAACTGTATAACACCGAGATAACATATCTTGATTTTTCTGCATCGTATGAACTCATCCCAAAGTCTGTCTATATATCCCCGTGTGGATATATATTCCGAATCGAATTATCTGTCAATACACTGTTTAGCTTAGACGTTTTGTAATCGCTTCAATGAAGGTTTTCTTTGCATGAGCTTTAGCAAGCGCGATGGCAAAGGCTGAACGCATTTAATCTTAGTAATCATTAATCTAGACGATACATCGTTTTAGTAGAGTTAATCTGCCTATAAAACGTTGCATTTTTCGCTATCTGAATGAGATGAAACCTTACTCAAACGAACTGTCCATGAATTTTGGAAGCGATTAATTTCGCAGCTGTACTAAATTGGATCCAAACAGCAGATTAGTAACTGATCATAAGTGATCCAAAGTAACAACGAGGTCGTTCTTTAGCTTGAAACTGTCATTTCCGTTCTAGCAATCACTAATAGGTGAATACTAAAGAGAGATGCATTCTCTGCCAGGCGTCAGATGTGAACATCAACGCTAGACAAATCGCTATACATTTAAACGTTTGTTCTGAATCGTCTGAACGTCAATTTGTGAGCAGTTAATGTGTGGCACTAATCATGAAGGCTACCGGTTTGTAAAGTTGAGCATGCAAGTCTTCGATTGGCGAGGAAGATGTTCTCCGTTGGTAGATGTCACGTTTAACTACAAACAGGTGCTGTATAATCAACTCACGATGGTCGATAATGCAAATGCGATTTGACTAGGTACACACTCTAGTTAACACTCTCTCTATCTCTCTCTCTCTCTCTCTATCTCTCTCTCTCTCTCTCTCTCTCTCTCTCTCTCTCTCTCTCGTTTCTCACAAATCACAAATACAGGATAGATTTTACAACATCGAACAATAAAGCTGGTGTCATCAATTATATAGTGGTATTAATCGATTGCATAGAAATCAAGTTCCATCTGAAAAATGTGGATGTTGCCTGCCTTGCACGTCCTTGTGAGAACTACTCTCACACAGCGGATATATTGATGATACGTTCAAAGGACACAACAAACCACGCTGGCGATAATATGTTTAACACCCTGGAGGTGCCACTGGAGTAGGAATTTAAAAACAATGTATAGAGAGGCATCAACACCAATTACATATTGACGATGCGGACATCACTTGTCGACAAAAATGACAATTTGTCAAGTCCCATACTATTAATAAACATCTTCACATTTTGTACCGATGTACTAAGTAAACGTTTCTGCGCTATTTACACTATCGCGCCACAATGGTGACATAGACCAGTTTCTTAACCACATTCACTGGTGCATAACCACATACAACCAGCAAAAATAAGTAAATGGTCAACATTAGCGATAAATTACACCACAGCGGACAATAAAGCTATCAACACTTATGTAATTACATTAATCGACACTGCCACTATCTCATTGCTTGCAAAGAAACCAAGTTCCGTTTGTAACATTTGGGTGTTGACTTGCTCGCCGTCGTGAGAACTGATCTCACACAGCCGTGTCGGTTGATGATGCGTTCAGATGACACAACAAACCACGCCAGCGATATCATTTTTAACCCCTGGGAGGTGCCACTGAAACGGGAATGCACGAAACGACAATTTAACAAAAATACTGCAGTGATTAGTTAACCTACTGCATATCATACGAAAATGTTGACGGTTGTAGTCTAGAGACTAGTTCTCGGATACTTAATTGGAAGTGTGTCTGACCGATTCAATATGGATGTCACATCCACATAGAATATACATTATAATTCAAGACGTACATAAATGTAACAAAATTATTGACACAAGAATCAAAGAATCGCAAAAAACAATAATTACAAGAATTCCTTCAAGTTTCAAAAGTTTGTTGTAGATAATTAACCTCTAATCCCTTTTGCATCACCATTATGAGACTTTAGTAGAGACTATATTTTTCATCATTTATTGAGACTTTAGTAGAGAATATATTCTTCATCATTTATTGAGACGTTAGTAGAGAAAATATTTGTCATCATTTATGAGACTTTAGTAGCGAATATATGTTTCATCATTTCTTGACTTTAGTAGATAATATATCGTTCGTCATTTATTGAGACGTTATTAGAGAATATATTTTTCATCATTTATTGAGACTTGAGTAGAGAATATATGTTTCATCATTTATTGAGACGTTAGTAGAGAAAATATTTGTCATCATTTATTGAGACTTTAGTAGAGAAAATATGTTTCATCATTTATTGAGACTTTAGTAGAAAATATATGTTTCATCATTTATTCAGACGTTAGTAAAAAATATATGTTTCATCATTTATTCAGACTTTAGTAGAGAAAATATTTGTCATCATTTATCGAGACTTTAGTAGAATATATTTGTCATCACTTGTTAATGTGTAATTTCTGTACATAGGTACTGGATCAGTTTTTGTTTCTCGTGTAGAGTTAGCTGATGCTCATAAAATAATATCCAGATACTATATATGTTCATTTCCTGCAGTTTCACAAACATTTAAGTCAAATTATATTTGACCTTGTTCATGTAGTCCATCCGGAAATATTTATTCAACTCCCTTAATGCTAAATCATTCCCGTGTTCATACTATTTTACCAGTGTTTCTAATTGATAATTTGTTTTTTGTCTAATTTAGATCATATAATAATACCGAAATATTAATTTAAAAAGTTTGTTCTGGTCTAAAGTTCTATCGGATTAAGTTGAATAATATGTTGTATCATCACTATCTAATCTGTTCTTAGATTTGTTTTTAAATTATCTGACTTGTTCAAGTCTAATCTGTTCTTAGATTTGTTTTTAAATTATCTGACTTGTTCAAGCCTAATCTGTTCTTAGATTTGTTTTTAAATTATCTGCCTTGTTCAAGTCTAATCTGTTCTTAGATTTGTTTTTAAATTATCTAACTTGTTCAAGTCTAATCTGTTCTTAGATTTGTTTTTAAATTATCTGACTTGTTCAAGTCTAATCTGTTCTTAGATTTGTTTCTAAATTATCTGACTTGTTCAAGTCTAATCTGTTCTTGGATTTGTTTTTAAATTATCTGACTTGTTCAAGTCTAATCTGTTCTTAGATTTGTTTTTAAATTATCTGACTTGTTCAAGCCTAATCTGATCTTAGATTTGTTTTTAAATTATCTGACTTGTTCAAGTCTAATCTGTTCTTACATTTGTTTTTAAATTATCTCACTTGTTCAAGTCTAATCTGTTCTTAGATTTGTTTTCAAATTATCTGACTTGCTGGATTGCTCTTTTCCTTCTTTAAGTATTCTATTTTTCAATTTCTAGAAACGTTCAGTTCCTGTTATGTTATATATTTCTTCAAACGCGCTTCGAGAATAAACATGGACATAACTGTTTTTAGAATTGTACCTACTTTTTTGTGTATTTAAATGCGTTTAATAGCATGACATGTTACTTTCATTTGGTTTGTTATTATGGTTTGACCCTAAATTCAACATTATTCATAGTGAAAGGCATTCTTATTTTACACATTGTTGCATTTATTTATAGATCTACTTTCTCATATGTTCTGTAATTTGATTCCTAAAAATGTTAACATCCTCTATGTGTTTATAATATTTATGATATATATTCGTAACTATTTTGTTTCAATTATCTTTATAGAATTAAAAGGAACATTATATGCAAAAACACGTAGTGGTTTTAAAATGATAATAACCAATCAACACACCTGTTATACGATACAAGACAATTAATTGGAACTTTTTTTAGATGTTAGTATACTTTTTATATTTGACTCATACAGTATAAAGGAGACCATACATATTATCTTAGCTAATATAGCTATATAAAACCAAGTAATGAAGTATAATAATATAATCACTGCCATCCATTCTTAAGGTTCTATTTTTTTTTCCTGAATGTGGTCAGATATGATAAATATATACTTCATTTTCTAATGCCAAAAACGGTTATCTCTTTTCAAATGTATTGTTTATTTGTCTGGTGCTGATAGATAGGAATTTTCCTGCCTCATCAATACTGGTGCATATGTTTTATTCCTGAATGTTATTGCTGCAATGAGCGACATTTTACATTGGAATATTAAATGAAATGGTACTACAACAGGTAAATGAATTATGTATGTTTATTTGTACTCGCATAGATCTTATACAATATAATATATATGTTTTCCAGAAACAAAACTGTGTTTTAAGATTTGTAAAAATCCTTTTACACCTGAAAGTATATATCAACAGAAGTCAATGTAGAAATAATGATTAAAAAGTAAATAAAGCATACTTTTCCTACAGTTTTGGTGTTCTTATATTTCCATGTTTGGAATTATAACTTATAAACATACATTCGTTTTTTCCTCACCTAAATCCAAGCATTCTGCACACAACTGTGGCATCAATATCATTAAAATCGTCATCGCATACAGTGCCCCAGGTGCCATAGTAGTATACCTCAACTCGCCCCTCATATTGGTCTATTCCACCAACCAGTCGAACTTCAGAACTAATCCCTTCAAGAGACAAAATTAAATACGCATGCTGAGACATGTAGTGTAATTGTTCATATCTACAGATACTTTTGACGTTTGTTCTTCATGGTACTATTTATGATGTTGTTAATGGTTTATGAGGTTTTATTGTTAGCATGGCAATTGTTTACATATCATAATTGCCTAGGTAGTATTTCCCGTGCAATGCATGTAAATGTAAATACTTCGCAAAGATAAAACGTAACAATGGAATTATTTTCTATAAGCAATATATCAATTTCAAGAGTTTACGTTATAAGAATATTCAAACAATTATTACTGACCCCATCAGTGTGGTTAACTGGAGAAAATCGGTTCCATTAATGACGAACTATTGCCATAATATCATGTGAGCAGTAATACATGTCACTCGTGACATCACAAATTACTTAATTTAATTTATATAATACATCGATAGATGACTTGACGATTAGTGAAGCCATTGAGAAAATGTATCTTTATAACAGTCTGTATAAACTGTATTATTTAACTGTGGCACAGGTGTCTAAACGTTAGAACAAACTTGTAAAAAAAAAACATTCTTCATGATCATTTAAATATAATATCGAATGATTCATCAATTATTGTCAAGATTTTGTAATACTATATTCATTTTTGTCTTCTGTTCATCTGGGTTTCAATATCCCCGAAGTTGATTTACTTTTCCTAAAGCCAACAGCAAAGATAAAACTTACTTGGGGTCTACCATATTCCATTTTATTCTATGAAGAAACATAATCAGCGTTATGATCTTATCCTGTACTTACAAGAGCACGCAGCTCTCATATATGTACTCTTTTTCACAGTTATGCCACTTTTAAGAAACTAAAACGTAACATGTTGCGCCCTATTGAAATACGCACTACCTGAGTTGTTTTGCGATAACGCCTCATCAAGAAATTGGAAAAAGATGATCAGTGTCCACGCTTTGCTGCAAATCTTCATGACTTGCAATGTCAAATACTAGCATTAGCAACTGAAATAAAAATGGAACAATTAATTACATGAGGGCATATGATGCTTCCGTTTACAGAACGATCAATGATATTATCAGGCATCTGAGGATAAATATAAAAGTGACAGTTTGAAGAAAGAATAAACAAAGTATCAAAGTCAACTTTGAAAAATCAGGGAATGGCCAACATCTGAAAATAATCACAAGATTTAAGACGAAACGTGCAGAAGAAAAAAGAACAATAGGCATAACATAATAATCTATGGATATGTGGTTTGAAGAAAATCAACAAGCCAGCATGATAAAATTAAATTACGTCTTTGATAGGAGAACTAAGGGTAACAAACATCTCTTTGGGCATATATCAGCTTTGACATGCACTCCGTGGTCAACGTAACCTTATCAATAATAATGTTTTCAGTTTTACCTAAACTGTTAACAGGTAATGCGCGCAAGCTTTGGGTAGGTCACATTGTCATACTCAATTGAGATATATCTGATTACAAAACTCTTGTGCTTGGTCAATTGGCTGATCGACATGCAGCTGCAACAAGAATTGTGTTCTGAATGATGTGGCGATATACATAATAGATTGGGCATCAGCGACGGTATTAATATTTCACATAGAAAATAATATATATTTAGTGCAACAAATGCAAGACGTTAAAGACTAAAACAAAATAGATTTGTAATTGTCTGTATTTTGTGTCTAGTAGAAGTAAAATTTGCTGCTGTTGTATCTGATTTTCTTATTTTGTACTTTTTCACTTTTTGAACATTACAAACTTGTGTTTTCTGCTGATAAAATGTCTCGATACCATGGTTTGCTTATGCGTCCTTAGCTACCTCTTGGTTCTTGCTGTCAACTCTTTCCTGCAGACAATCACAGTAACAATTAGTTTAGTAAGACTCATCTGAACACAAGAAGCATAGAAAATGCGAATATGGACTTATTTTCTAAGCCATGTGAGTCTAGACTAGCTTAAAACATTTCGTACATAACAGTGCGCTATTATCTTGTCTTTAATATCCAAAACATCATTCCTTCTCCTCAGTGTGCGAAAGATATATATGTCATAATAAATGTCAGCTACTTCATATATAGTAAGAAAGTTAGACAAAGTGCATAAACTCATTACATGAAGGTGTAAATTACAGTAAACTTCACAGTAGTATATGGCATCAACAAAATGTGTGCAATGTTAAACGTTGATTGCATATTATTAGATTGTATCGGGATATATATATATATATATATATATATATATATATATATATATATATATATATATATATGCAATTCAATTGTTTGTGTGTTACAACTATTGCAAAAATGAGATACTGTGTACTGTGAATAAGGTTACCAAAATGTCAATACGATCTGCCTTCCCCCTGCTTTATGTGTCGCATGAAATGTATCTGCACGACATGTATCACCCTACCTAATAATGCAACACAAGGGAATAGAAACAAATACGACAGGGGCCATAACTCAGCAAAAGGTTGCAAAAAAAGATAAAAATATGAGTGTTAACCTAACTCTTCTTAAGATAACTATACAACTAAAGGTAACATTTTCAGAAGTTATTCAGATGGAATTATAAAGCAGATCAAGTCAAGACCATAAACCCGGTACATTTTCCCAAAAACACTATGTATGTATGTATGTATGTATGTATGTATGTATGTATGTGAAGGTATGAATGTATGTATGTATGTATGTATGTATGTATGTATGTATGTATGTATGTATGTATGTATGTATGTATGTATGTATGTATGTATGTATGTATGTATGTATGTATGTATGTATGTATGTTTGTATGTATGTATGTATGTATGTATCTATGTATGTATGCATGCATGCATGCGGGCAGGCAGGCAGGCAGGCAGGCAGGCATGCGTGCAGGCAGGCAGGCAGGCAGGCAGGCATGCATGCAGGCAGGCAGGTAGGTAGGTAGGTAGGTTTAATATACACTGTTTGTTGTTTTAATCATTTTGTTTTATTTTAATACGTCATTGTAATATAACCTTTTGTGTTGGACGTCACCGTGTTCAAAACTTACTTCATTACCGATTCACATTATTAACATTTGTTATTATTATTGTTATTTGTTATTCTATTCATTGTAAACAACTGCTAAAGAGCTAAATTATTATATGTTTATTCGGGTAAGGTTAATTGAATGTCCTATGTGAATTAAACATAATTCAGGTTATTATGTTTTTTAAACATATGGCTCAGTCTAGAAGGTTATGTTCCGTTAGTTCATTGTTGTTGTACTTTTTTATATAGAAAAGGCAAATTGTGACCTGAGGTCAAATAGAGAGCTATATGATATTTCAACTGAGAGGACATTCGTTTCAGCGGAATTAAATTATATATTGTATTCAGCATTTGTTTTTAAATTTTGGTCTGGAATCTTTTTTATTTAAATTACTATATTTAAGTGATAATGTCCTTCAGAAACATTAAAGTTTTCTGATAAAAGTTTTAGATAAATTCATCTTACTGGAATTAATATTGACTTCAACATTTGAATTGTATTTTGTGCTCAATGAAATGCTGTCGGCACATCAACACAATACAAGCTAGAAAAGACATGTCGTTGCCTTCAGTTTTAGTTTTACTTTTACTGATTTTTATTCACGACGTAAAATTACCACTAGGATTTTTGTCTGTACTTCGTGAATTAATTATGTGGGGAGTTTAGGCTTTGTACCATAACCTTCATTATTGTTTCCTCTGATATTGACAGAACTATATGCACGACAATGAAATTAGGTTTCATTTTAATATTACAAACATCAAGATTAGGATTGATTTGTACTGTTTTCCATCTAGTACATTTTGAAATATGACACTTGCTTGAATGTGAAGATTGTCCTTCAACGTTGTTTCAGTTCAACAACATTGGACGGATTTCACTTTTGGGGTTAGAATGTTTATCTAAAATATATAGTCGTACTAGGGGAATAAGTAACAGGGTAGAGTGAAAGACAGAATGCTTTGTAATATGTAACAAAAATGTATTTCCCTTGCATACAGAGTGAAATTATGAATAAACAACTTATTGTATTTCGAATTAAATCCATACACATTTGCCAGAAATGCATTGATCTTGAATGTAGAATTTCCTAAAGAAAAGCATCATAGCAGATGTAATCTTAGATCTAGTAAGTCCTTCAAACGTTATTAGGAGAAAAGTAACTTGATAACGAATGTTGGACATCACACAGCTGCCATTAAGTCTTTATAACATTGCTGGATAAATGACACAAACATTCTGCAAAAAGCAGGGACCAAATCGCCGTTAACTTTTGTTAGATAATGGTGAAAACTGAACATGTTCAAAGTCTTATATATGCAAAAACATCGATAGGTCTAATGCGTATAATCGTAGAATGTTTTCCCCGGTGTTTCAGTCATCAGCAGGATATGCGAATAGTATTATATTTGTCCAATATTTTGATCATAATTCTGGTTAAGTGAAGGGGAAAATATGTTATAATAGATTTGACATGCAATCCACTGTGATATACATATTATGTAGCCTTATAGGTTTTGTTTAGCCCCGGAATAGATAAATATTAGATTATGTTTTTAAATATCGAAATGAAGTAAATATCATAGCACACGTACATAACGTGTGCTGTCAAACTGCTAATGCCGATATATTTATCTGTCTTTAGTTCTGTCTTTAGGACAGTGCTGGGGAAAATAACAAATTGTCTTCTATCCACATCTAATGTTTGTTCTATCTGCCTCTACAGCTTATTCCCACTAAGAATGAAGTAACAACACTGATCAGACCCACCAATAAACATGTACATTATAAATGAATTCAGTTTGCCAACATTAGCATTTTTATCCTGAACAATTTAGGTCACAGTTACGCACTACTAGGATCTATTTGCTGGAACCCAATTGAGTATCATTGATGCAAATATGGTGTTCGGGGTGGTGTTCGGGGTGCTCTGGGAAGGGTAGTATCTCTGGTGGGTGGCATATCGTGCTCCTTCGGGAGTAGCTTACCCATCTTTGGTCCTCACCAGGCGTTAAGCCCTCACCTGTGGCTCCAAGCAGATGTAGCATGTACAGCGGCCACACCACGGGCAACGGCTTCGACTGGCCGGCTAAACCAGATGGAGGTTAGCCGACGGGCCTCAAACCCTCGGTGACTTAGGAGTTTGCCTATCCTTGCATGTAAAGCCAGATTCGGCAGAATTGGCGGAAGAGATCAATTGAGTGATCCAACGGCCACAAAGGCTAATCTGCAAACGCTTTGTGGAGAGCGTAGGGTATGACAAGGCACGGAAGACGTCATAGCCATCCAATGCAGCCGAAGTAGTCCCCCAGCCGTGACGAATCTTCGTACCACTGAGTTCTAACTACCAAGGCCGAGAGTGAGGCTGTCTCTGTGCAAAGGCTGTTTCACTTTAATCTCCTTCACGCACAGGTTGTGTTGTGCACCTATCATTCATCCTCATCATCACACTCATCGTATTTTACCTACACCAGCCAAAGTCCTACGGCGATGGGCGACTGGCGACGAAACAGGTGGAGATGACCACGGGGAGTTGTAGTCAGAGACCTGCACGTAGGCGGCCCTTGGACAAGGGGTCGTTTTGCTCTGTACCCAAGGCAGCAGAACAGTTCGGCAGCATCCAGGGGTGACTGAGCAGACCTTTTTAGGACGGCGCTGCTCCTAGAAAAGGTGGCCTAAAAAAGCTTGCCTTGTGAAAATCTGGTCAGCATACCGCGGCTGGCAAGATCATCCATATCTGCGGTCGAAATAATAGAAGAAAAACACGTATTATTGGAGCATGGAACATCCGTACTCTTATAGACAAAGTAAACGTAGCAAGACCTCACAGGAGAACAACTCTAGTTTCTAAGGAGCTATCACGCTACAATATTGGCATTGCAGCCTTGAGTGAAACCAGGTTCGCAGAAGAGGGTTCTCTTACTGAGCTAGCCAGCGGCTACACATTTTTCTGGAAAGGAAAAGCCCAAAATCAGGACAGGATCCATGGAGTCGGCCTGGCTATCAAATCAAGTCTTCTGAAGCAGCTCCCGGAAATGCCGGTTGGTATCAATGAGAGGCTAATGAAATTGCGAATACCTATAAGCCACAAACGGCATGCAACAATCATCAGTGCATACGCCCCTACCCTATCGAGTCAAGCAGAAAACATTGAGCAGTTCTACACGGACCTCAGCTCTGTACTTAGCTCAGTTCCAGCGGACGACAAGATCATACTACTGGGAGACTTCAATGCCCGTGTTGGCTGCGATTATGGAAAGGTGTACTTGGCATGCATGGTTTCGGCAGAATGAACAGCAACGGCCTGCTCCTACTCAGCAAATTCACAGAATTTAACTTTCTAATCACAAACTCAATGTTCAGAATGGTGAACAAACATAAGAACACCTGGATGCACCCCAGATCTCGCCAATGGCACTTAATTGACTATATTACAGTACGCCAGCGTGATGCCAAGGATGTCCAAATCACCAAGGCCATGCGAGGAGCAGAATGCTGGACAGACAACAGACTTATCAGAACTAACCTACAGCTGCACATTTCCCCTCACCACCTAAGACGTCCTACGATTGTGCGCACAGCCCTCAACATTGTCAAACTTCAGCAGCCTTCCACCCAGCTCAATTTCCAGAAGAGACTAGATGACAATCTGTCAACAAACGGACCGTTATGTGGAAACGCCTCTGAAAAATGGAACAAGCTCAAGGACATAATAAGAGAAACAGCTATGGTAACCATGGGTTCAAAAAACCTCAGCTCAACGTTATAAGAAAGCTTTAGAATATAAGAACTGTGGTCAACTCAATTTTTCTCTGAGTTCCATTAAAGACACATTAAAGCAGGTGGTATATTTCCATTTCTTGTCGCGTTGCCAGCGATAATAGCTGCGGCTACTCTAGCTGTTATCCATGCCGCAACGTTGGGTACTGTCGTAACAGCTGTTTGAATAGCACCATGAAAGAAACAGGTCATATAACTTTTTTTAAAGAGGAAATAGTTTAAGACTACCAGACAGCCAGTACAAATACTACTTGGATTTAGGGCCCTTTCTCCAGAACATACTGAATACAAATTTCACATATATTTTTGACACAACTGAATCAGGCTTTAAGCACAGGTATTTCTGTATCTAAAAATAAATGATGTAATGGTGGGTGTTATTCGCTGTTTTTTTGTCTTCATTTTTGTCGTAGCAAAATTCTAAATGAAGCAAGAAAAAGAAGATGGTGTAAAAGAAGATAATGTTTCTAAAACAAGATCAACCTAAAATAAAACAAATTTGATTAAGGGCTCTACATGATGATGTAAGTATATATCAAGACACTGTCAAGGATTACTTAATCTAAATAAATGTTACCAACGTTGAATTTCTCTGTCGTTCAATAGGAGTATTTTCAGGAGTGAAATACTGAACGACCAACAAGAACCAAACTTTAATAATTATCTCGACCATCAAAGATATATTTTCAGTGTTGATGATTTAGCGCCGACGAAATTTTCAAACATATATTGTGTAGCCAAACGAATGTGGGAACATAGTACATATGCAAATCATGAAAATGGATAAATGGATATAAGACTTAATCAATAAACGAGTTCGCTGAATAAGTCAAGGATACTGGAACAACAATTAATGATGTCACTAAGCAACAAAAAACAATAGAATGTCCAATAATATTAGCAATATTAACAGGACAGATTTTACACTATTCGAAACATTATAAAAGTAAAGCAGTTCCAATAAATATTATTGATAACATGCGCATTCGTGGATAGGCGCAGTAATAATATTTACAGGAAATCGAAAGGTAAGATTTTATAACAATTCTATATTTGGTTTTATCGCGAAAATAAGGAAAACATTATCTTGTATCAGTATTGTTATTTCGAAGTTCGCCTCATGATGAAAAATATTATCAATTTGTAAGACCTAAAGGCGAAATGTATCGTCTAGACTATCTCCACGAAGAAATTAAAAAAAATCTTATCCGCAAATTGTCATCTCAGATTTTCAACACTGAACAATTACTAAATAATTGTATTACAGTTGCTCAATTGCTGCTCACCTTTCCAGGGAAAATAAATTGTGGAACCCAACTCAATTGGAATCACTTGAAGAAGACTAAGTTGTGTCGACTAAGGTCACGGTGGACCGAGGAATGCTAAATATTACCACAACGATGTTATCTCGGTTGATATAGCAGCGTGAAGTTTTCTTGGTATAGGAGAGTGTTCTAGGTATTATGCGCGGCTTAGACATCACATACATGAAATGACCAGAGTATCGATAAATGAACCTTTACCTGACTTTGTCATGACTGGATAGGCCTTTATAGAGTAGCTTGAATTTGCTGAAAATTTACAACCGATTTGTTACGTCTGTTTTGATAGACATTTTTTCAGACAAACAATGGGCTCCAATTGTTTTTTACGATATATGCTTGCGAGTAAAATACTGATATCTTTGTCGGTTAGTGAAGCAATTATATCATATCGGAAGCAAATCGAATTTCGGTTACAACAAGCTAATAAGTTTACCCGTGACAGCGTCAAAGATTACTTTCCTCATCTCAGAAAAAAATGTGATTACTGGAATGTTTCATAATATAATTAAATTCAGAGATAAAAGCGATGTAAAGTCATGAAAGGTCTTTGCAGAAAAATAAAAGGTAAATTTGCTAAAGCTGAAGAATATCGCCAAAAGCGACATTGCACAAGATTAATTATAGATGATGTTCAGTTCTATTGTACAATTGACAATACTACACGCAAAAGCACGTTTATAGGCAAGGAAACAGCTCTTGTGACAAACGGAAGTATATTATGAACAATTATAAATTATACTGATGGAGAATCTTTTATTGTTTAAACCGTGGCTAAATCATTGGCTGGAATTAAAGTATGCAACGTAATAAATATAAATCCATATATTTATAATATAATATGAATGTAATTGATTTCTCAGCCACATCAAAACAAGAACCAGTCAAACAGCATCCAGCGCTATCGAATTCTACTCGAATGATAATAATACGTTGATCTGAAAGCGGAAAGACACAATTATTACTTCATTTGATAATTAGATGGATGAAGTGAAATAAATTATATTTGGTGGCACCATCTGTAGATGCAAGTCATTCCAAGTCGCAATTGGAGGAAAATTTGCTAGACTTATTGTGATGGATGTTGATGTTAAAGTGATGACAGACACTTTGAAAACATTCATGTCAACAGCTGCCAAGAACATCATTGGCATCCATCACCCAAAAACATACATGGGTTACAGAAGAGTTTCCTAATCTGTGTGATGCCCAAAGAGACCTCAAAAACACCAGACATACAACAGGGGCAATTAAATACCGAGAAATAAACAAGAATATCATAAACAAACCCGAAGAAGCAAAAGAAGATTGGATTGGACAAAAGTGTACATAAAAAGAGAGCAGTCTGAAAATGAAAAACAGCAGAACGGCATTCCAAATAATGAAAGACCTTACCAGAGAGAAGCAACCAAGACGCAGTACCATTCAAGACAAAAATCGAAAATGCCTCACAGACGCGAGTGAAACTGCAGAAAAATGGACTGAGTATTGCAAAGAACTCGAAAACCAACCGTCCACAGAAGACGTAGAGGTGCATAATGTTCCAAGCTCCTCAAAAGATCATGAGTTCTCCATTCTCAAACAAAAAGTGGGGTCAGCAATAAAAGCACTGAAGAATGCGAAGGCAGCTGGAGTAGACAACATCTCAGACGAACTTATCAATAATGGAAAGAATCAGTGATAGAGCTACTAACAAAAATCTGCAACAAGATCTGGCAGACATGAGAATAGCAACACCAGTGAACTCAGTCACAGATTATAACACTCCCAAAACAAGGCAATCTCCATCTTTTCCACAATTATAGAACTATCAGTTCGATCAGCCATGCTAGTAAGAAAGATCATACTGAACAGACTCAAACCACAAGCAGAACAAATATCAACTGAAGAACAGGTCGTGTTTCGGAGTGTAAGAAGCGCAATAGAAGTAATATTTAATCTCAGGGTTCTGTATGGAAAATACTCACAACATCAACAAGACACCTATCATATATTCTTAGATTTCAAACAGGCCTTTGACACAGTGTGGCATGATGCAGTGTGGGCCAAAATGAAGTAAAACATGCGTCAAACGTTTACCAATACAATCAAACAGTTATATGCCAAGGCTACCAGTGCAATAATTGCCCCAGGTTATGTTGAGGACATATCCAGACAACAGTTAGAGTACAGCAAGGCTGTCTCTTGTCACCCGCGCTGTTTAACATCTACTTAGAGCCCATCATGAGCGAAGCACAAGGAAATCACTGTGTGACAGTCCGTATTGGATGGCGCTTCATCACCAACCTCCGCTTTGCTGACGACTAATATCGGTTGGCAGGCGGTGAAGACTAGCATGCCACCTTAGTGAAGAACCTGGATGAAACATCTTCCAAATGTGACATGGAGTTAAGCGCCAAGAAGACAAAGCTGATCACAAATAGTGGCAAACATATCTCAGCCACGATCAAAGTCAGGTGACAGGAACTGGAAACAGTGAGCTAGTTCAAATATTTTGGTTACATAATCAGCGAAGAGGGATTGAGAGCGAAAATTCGGTCACGAGAAGATCAAACAATGGCAGCTAAGTCAAAGCTACGTCCGATCTGGAGAGACATGTATATCTGTCTGAAAACTAAACTCAGACAATTCAGAGCACTATTCATCTCAAACTTGTTGTATTCGTGTGAGTCCTGGACCCTGATCTCAGAATTACAACGAAGTATCCAGGCACAATAAATGAGATGCTACATAACCAGCTTTGGTATTGCTTACATGGACCATATCATAAATGAAGAAATGAGTAAAACCAACAGGCGCAAAGTAGTCCATTATGAAAACCTCCTTTTAAACTGTCAAAAAGAGAAAGCTGAAATGGTATGGCCATGTTACTAGAGCCAAAAGTCTATCCACATAGTCCTACTGGGCAGGGTCCAGGGTGGCAGAAGAAGCTGTGATCAGAGATAACTGAATTTAGCTTAGCCGTATTTAATGGAGTTAGTGCACATACACTTACAAATATTCATCAGACTTGGTGTTCCGAGGATATGGATACATTTAAGTTTAAAAACGTCTTTTCATGTGCGCAAGCTACCCCACACAGATTTATAACAATAAATTGATATGATACTTGGTCGCGATATCATGTAATAAAATATATGGTTAGGAGACTGATATAGAACATTATAGCAGTAGAGAGGGCAACAAGACAATGAATCGTCTACCGGGTGAACTCACGTGCATACGACTGAAAGGAAAAGGAATGCTATGGTATGTATGTATGTATGTATGTATGTATGTATGTATGTATGTATGTATGTATGTATGTATGTATGTATGTATGCATGCATGCATGCATGCATGCATGCATGCATGCATGCATGCATGCATGCATGCATGTATGTATGTATGTATGTATGTATGTATGTATGTATGTATGTATGTATGTATGTATGTATGCATGAATGTGTGTGAGTGTGCGCGTTTGAAGTTTAGAATGAATTGTTCAGGGCATTCATATACATTGTGCATCTTACTGCAAATTATGTCGTGGATTGACAAGTGTGAAGAGATAAGAATAGTTGCATTCATAATCAGTGTACTGAGTGTTATAGGTGCATGAGGTTTAGTCCTGACATCAATTCATGGCATAACGTAGTAAAATACTTCTTGAAAATATTGAACCTTCAGAACTTACAAATTTACATTAAAATATGGATATTTAATGACAATGTCATATTATCTTTTGATTTTGTATTCATTCTCATATGATTCTGATAAGAATAAACGTATTATAGGGTCAGCAAAACAGCTGAATCAGATGGTGATGGAGTGGAGTAAGGTGATAATTTACTTCATGGATTTATATGTAAAAGAAAATAATTGTCTTCAAATTGTGGGTAAATTTTTCAGGTCAAATACGATATTTAATCATTAGTCAAAATGGTAGGTTATATTAAAATTGATATACTCGATTGTATATATTTCAACTGATGATGAAATGCAAAATAAATAGTAAACCGTTTATATAAAACATACAACGATCACTTATGGGTATCCTTTATAAGTGGTCTTATTTACAAATATATGTCAAACACAAAGTTTAAAATTATGGAATTGGTGCAGCAGACGGTGTCAGAGACAGGCAAAGGAAAGAATACAAATGAATAGCTGTCCATGTACAGCTATGTAGATTGATAGATGAGTTGTTAGGTAGATGGAAAGATACACGATAGGTATGAATAGGCACTTTACTTCATTGCAATGGGCTCAACCAAAATTGTAACAAATGTAACTAGGTACATGTGTTCAGTACAGGTAGCCAGTTAGATTGATAGTGAGGTTTGTGGTGGCTAATGCAGTTAATTACTTCAAATAATGGATACAAATCCACATACCCACGAAAAGCTACCGGCAAGCTTTCACACATAACTACATTAGCCGAAGTTTAGACTCAAACCCACGCATTCAGAGGTGAGATGGCAGTGATCCGTAACGTAGAGCGCTTTAAACTCCAATTGTACCAAAGTATGTGCTATATAATATTTTAATGAGATGGAATAACTGTATCTTTAAATGTAAAAGTAACAAAAACAGTTTCACTTTTTACTAGTAACTTTAAATTCAATTTTCACAAAAGATGACTAACCCTGTATTTAGCCGAATTTAATTTTTTTATAAATAATCTGAAGAGCATGGTGTTAGTCTCTATAGTCGTTAGCCAAGTGTTGGCCAAGCATTCATTATCAAAACTTTTTTTATTGCCTAGCACCCAGAAAGATATGTTACGCAAATGCAGATTAATTTGGATATCCAAATTTGCTAATCATACATTTAGCCAAATTCTGCTTTATGTTTAAATACATATATCTTTTGAAAATGACAATGCAGTGGATAGCCAAATTGAATGGAATCTAAACATACGTTGGTCAAAGAGATTAAAAAGATAAATGGTTTTAATCATGAGCTCTTCCAGCTTTGGGGTAAGACATTATAGCCCACAGCAGAGGCTTGAAATGATTACATGGAAAAATTCACATGAACTTGAAAGCTTTCTAGGGTATGCGATAGCGGATTAATAAATATCTGATTGCAGATCAATACATGTTGGTTATTGGATAATTATTTCACAATATATTTTTCACAGGTTCGGTTGCCTAAGTTGCCGTCTCAGATGCGGGATCTCGCGGGTTAGGTCATGTCACAACAATACAAATGATACTAGCTGCTTTTTGACGCTCAGCATTACGAGGTTAGTGCTTGCACTGGTCGACCTGATGTCAGGATAATATAACTAGGTGGGACATGATGACACATATATGCGACATAATGCCTCACTGCTAGATATCACTATAAACTGCCACGCTGCAGAAATCATAGCGATATGACTAGAAATGTTTAAAATCTATGCAAAAATTGCAAATTACACACACACACAATATATATATATATATGTCTGTGTGTTGTGTGTGTGCGTGTGTCTAATCCTACACAGATCCACACAATTTTCAACATTAAGGTGTAATTTTAGATACCCCTTGTGCCACACTTTCTACCCCAACATAAACATACGGCGTAATGTTATGTTAACTCCTCTTGTGTTCCACAATGATACATTTTACTACTGCTCATAGAAACACACAAACATATATAGACATATACATACGTTTAAAATATAAAATGTACTTACCTTCTGTCCTTTCTTTTCAATGAGATTTGTGAAAAGCTATTTCTTTGAAACAGGCAAACGGTATAGAGTAACAGAATCGAAAACAGATAATGTATCCCAAGCTGTACCTTGCATTTATGCAAGCAGAAGCTGCACTTTGCATTTATGTAGGCAGAACATATCACGTCATCCTCTATACTATGATTCAGATCAAGACTACTATCTCTAATTTTTATATATTTATTTCTAAAACTGTGCTTCGACCAACCATAACCTTTATATTAAGCAAAGGAATGCGGTCTTCGGTCTATCGTAACGTGGTACAATGTACTGTCAAGCGTAAAGGAGGAAAACCTGTACTCATATTACTTTGTCCTTTTCATTGAAAGTACTTATCTTACCTTCTATTTGTTCTATAGTTACTTCGGCAAGTGGATGTCGTAGTTAGCACAGTCGAAAAGTATACGTCTAACGTTTCTCTGATATATATATATATATATATATATATATATATATATATATATATAGAGAGAGAGAGAGAGAGAGAGAGAGAGAGAGAGAGAGAAAGAGAGAGAGAGAAGAGTCAGATAGATAGATAGATAGATGGATAGATAGATAGATAGATAGATAGATAGATAGATAGATAGATAGATAGATAGATAGATAGATAGATAGATAGATAATATTTTTATCAAATAAATTGTTCAACGTACCCATATACATTGTGCATCTCTTTGTAAAATGTGTCGCGTACTTATATGTTATTAAAGACAAGATTTGTTGTATTGATAATCAAATATTAAGAACCAAATTTATATTTCGCTGACAACCGAGTAAGGCAAAGTGAATTATACAGACAAACATCAATTAATACTAAATTCTAAATTAAAAGAATTGATTTAATTGATCTTGTTTTGCATTTCATTTTTTCATTTTCTATAATGAATTGATGTCTTTAATTTTGTGTTGGCCTTTCTTAATTTTGTTCACCAAAGTTGTTGTTTGTTCTTTAAAAATAATTTATCCATAACTTGTGCGTTTAATGTCGAGTTATATATCAATATAAATTTTAAACAATATATAATCTATGTAATATAATTACCTTTAAGAATTTGCATTGAGTAGATGGAAAGAATTTATTTTCATTATCTGCATTGCATAATGCTGGTATTTCATTTTCTATTTCAATTCATAACGTATCTTGCTTTCATGTACTCCCATTAAACTATAAACGTTTCTTCTCTTAATTCTGTTACTTCAAAATCCATTTCGGATGAATTGCAAGAGACTGTTTTTATGGAGTATTATTACATTCGTTAAAACGTCGTTTTACAAAGTAGTGTTTATTTTTAAAGTAAATTAGTCTATTAACATTTGAAATCTTTAATTAAGAGCTTTAGCAAAAATTATGACCTCTTCTTTTATTTTCTTTATATCTGCATTCAAGAAATTTTTAATAAATTATTTTAATTAGTGTGCGTTTACGTATAATGATTGTTTCTTTCTTTTTTTCTGCATTTCGTACTGAATTATCCGTCTTCGACAAACGTATTATCCATCTCTTTGTCCCAACCAAATCATAAAGCATTTAAGCTGTACCGGATCTAAATCAGAAAACAATTACGGGGTGGTATTTCGTTTAGCCGTCAATTAGGACAAGCTTATCGTCACTCTAAACTACTGGCAAGATAGTCATGAAGCTATAAACATGCATTCATCACATGGATTAGCTGGTCTTAACTGAAAATGTTGCAGCAACGGACATCAACCATGGTCGTCACAACAGCCTTTTTTAAAAAATCTTTTATCGCTAGTTCTAATGAATGAATGGTGATATCAACATGGGCTTTTTTCTATAAGACATATAATGATTTATATTTAGTCCTAAAGCAATAGTGTGTATCTAACCTCTTATATGATCACTAAAGTAGTCATCGTGAATATGCTGTTATTGTTTATTTATAGAAATTAATATTGTATCTGGGCTTCAACAACTGACAATGTGTGTTGTCTATTCGTACCTGACTGAAAAATATGATACGTTGATATTTAATATGGCTGCCAGAGCAGCCATCTTGCTATTGTGTACTGATTGTCATGCGGTATAAGAGTTAATGTATGAATATGAAATAAAAACAAGTCTTTTAAGTTGCTGAAAGTTTGAACCATTTTTGTGGATACCGCTTGTTATATATGTTAATGCATAAAACCTCTTTTGCATTGTTTGGATTACGTTTAACCGATTGTTCTGATGGCGCCGCGTTGATAATGTACAGTCTTGACCTACTTAAGGCATTTTCTTAAGCAGAGAGAGAGAGAGAGACATAATATTTCTACTGATAGAAACATAAAGACACATACATATAGACAGGAAGACATAAACGCACAATGTGTGTCTGTGCGTGTGTGTCTTGATAGATAGATATATATATATATATATATATATATATATATATATATATATATATATATATCTTTCTATCTCTATATATGTATGTCTGTCTGTCAAAATATATATCTATCTGTCTACTTATCTGTATATATCTGTCTCTCTGCCCATGGTATCTATCTACTAATCTATATATATATCTGTCTCTATGCTATGGTATGTATGTATGTATGTATGTATGTATGTATGTATGTATGTATGTATGTATGTATGTATGTATGTATGTATGTATGTATGTATGTATGTATGTATTTGTGTGTGTGTTTGTTTGTGTATGTGTGTGTGTGCGCGCGCGCGTTTGAAGTTTAGAATGAATTGTTCAGCGCATTCATATACATTGTGCATCTTACTGCAAATTATGTCGTGGATTGACAAGTGTGAAGAGATAAGAATAGTTGCATTCATAATCAGTGTACTGAGTAGTATAGGTGCATGAGGTTTAGTCCTGACATCAATTCATGGCATAACGTAGTAAAATACTTCTTGAAAATATTGAACCTTCAGAACTTACAAATTTACATTAAAATATGGATATTTAATGACAATGTCATATTATCTTTTGATTTTGTATTCATTCTCACATGATTCTGATAAGAATAAACGTATTATAGGGTCAGCAAAACAGCGGAATCAGATGGTGATGGAGTGGAGTAAGGTGATAATTTACTTCATGGATTTATATGTAAAAGAAAATAATTGTCTTCAAATTGTGGGTAAATTTTTCAGGTCAAATACGATATTTAATCATTAGTCAAAATGGTAGGTTATATTAAAATTGATATACTCGATTGTATATATTTCAACTGATGATGAAATGCAAAATAAATAGTAAACCGTTTATATAAAACATACAACGATCACTTATGGGTATCCTTTATAAGTGGTCTTATTTACAAATATATGTCATGCACAAGGTTTAAAATTATGGAATTGGTGCAGCAGACGGTGTCAGAGACAGGCAAAGGAAAGAATACAAATGAATAGCTGTCCATGTACAGCTATGTAGATTGATAGTTAGATGAGGTGTTAGGTAGATGGAAAGATACACGATAGGTATGAATAGGCACTTTACTTCATTGCAATGGGCTCAACCAAAATTGTAACAAATGTAACTAGGTACATGTGTTCAGTACAGGTAGCCAGTTAGATTGATAGTGAGGTTTGTGGTGGCTAATGCAGTTAATTACTTCAAATAATGGATACAAATCCACATACCCACGAAAAGCTACCGGCAAGCTTTCACACATAACTACATTAGCCGAATTTTAGATTCAAACCCACGCATTCAGAGGTGAGATGGCAGTGATCCGTAACGTAGAGCGCTTTAAACTCCAATTGTACCAAAGTATGTGCTATATAATATTTTAATGAGATGGAATAACTGTATCTTTAAATGTAAAAGTAACAAAAACAGTTTCACTTTTTACTAGTAACTTTAAATTCAATTTTCACAAAAGATGACTAACCCTGTATTTAGCCGAATTTAATTTTTTTTATAAATAATCTGAAGAGCATGGTATTAGTTTCTATAGTCGTTAGCCAAGTGTTGGCCAAGCATTCATTATCAAAACTTTTTTTATTGCCTAGCACCCAGAAAGATATGTTACGCAAATGCAGATTAATTTGGATATCCAAATTTGCTAATCATACATTTAGCCAAATTCTGCTTTATGTTTAAATACATATATCTTTTGAAAATGACAATGCAGTGGATAGCCAAATTGAATGGAATCTAAACATACGTTGGTCAAAGAGATTAAAAAGATAAATGGTTTTAATCATGAGCTCTTCCAGCTTTGGGGTAAGACATTATAGCCCACAGCAGAGGCTTGAAATGATTACATGGAAAAATTCACATGAACTTGAAAGCTTTCTAGGGTATGCGATAGCGGATTAATAAATATCTGATCGCAGATCAATACATGTTGGTTATTGGATAATTATTTCACAATATATTTTTCACAGGCTCGGTTGCCTAAGTTGCCGTCTCAGATGCGGGATCTCGCGGGTTAGGTCATGTCACAACAATACAAATGATACTAGCAGCTTTTTGACGCTCAGCATTACGAGGTTAGTGCTTGCACTGGTCGACCTGATGTCAGGATAATATAACTAGGTGGGACATGATGACACATATATGCGACATAATGCCTCACTGCTAGATATCACTATAAACTGCCACGCTGCAGACATCATAGCGATATGACTAGAAATGTTTAAAATCTATGCAAAAATTGCAAATTACACACACACACACAATATATATATGTGTCTGTGTGTTATGTGTGTGCGTGTGTCTAATCCTACACAGATCCACACAATTTTCAACATTAAGGTGTAATTTTAGATACCCCTTGTGCCACACTTTCTACCCCAACATAAACATACGGCGTAATGTTATGTTAATTCCTCTTGTGTTCCACAATGATACATTTTACTACTGCTCATAGAAACACACAAACATATATAGACATATACATACGTTTAAAATATAAAATGTACTTACCTTCTGTCCTTTCTTTTCAATGAGATTTGTGAAAAGCTATTTCTTTGAAACAGGCAAACGGTATAGAGTAACAGAATCGAAAACAGATAATGTATCCCAAGCTGTACCTTGCATTTATGCAAGCAGAAGCTGCACTTTGCATTTATGTAGGCAGAACATATCACGTCATCCTCTATACTATGATTCAGATCAAGACTACTATCTCTAATTTTTATATATTTATTTCTAAAACTGTGCTTCGACCAACCATAACCTTTATATTAAGCAAAGGAATGCGGTCTTCGGTCTATCGTAACGTGGTACAATGTACTGTCAAGCGTAAAGGAGGAAAACATGTACTCATATTACTTTGTCCTTTTCATTGAAAGTACTTATCTTACCTTCTATTTGTTCTATAGTTACTTCGGCAAGTGGATGTCGTAGTTAGCACAGTCGAAAAGTATACGTCTAACGTTTCTCTGAGATATATATATATATATATATATATATATAGAGAGAGAGAGAGAGAGAGAGAGAGAGAGAGAGAGAGAGAGAGAGAGAGAGAAAGAGAGAGAGAGAGAAGAGTTAGATAGATAGATAGATAGATAGATAGATAGATAGATAGATAGATAGATAGATAGATAGATAGATAGATAGATAGATAGATAGATAATATTTTTATCAAATAATAAATTGTTCAACGTACCCGTATACATTGTGCATCTCTTTGTAAAATGTGTCGCGTACTGATATGTTATTAAAGACAAGATTTGTTGTATTGATAATCAAATATTAAGAACCAAATTTATATTTCACTGACAACCGAGTAAGGCAAAGTGAATTATACAGACAAACATCAATTAATACTAAATTCTAAATTAAAAGAATTGATTTAATTGATCTTGTTTTGCATTTCATTTTTTCATTTTCTATAATGAATTGATGTCTTTAATTTTGTGTTGGCCTTTCTTAATTTTGTTCACCAAAGTTGTTGTTTGTTCTTTAAAAATAATTTATCCATAACTTGTGCGTTTAATGTCGAGTTATATATCAATATAAATTTTAAACAATATATAATCTATGTAATATAATTACCTTTAAGAATTTGCATTGAGTAGATGGAAAGAATTTATTTTCATTATCTGCATTGCATAATGCTGGTATTTCATTTTCTATTTCAATTAATAACGTATCTTGCTTTCATGTACTCCCATTAAACTATAAACTTTTCTTCTCTTAATTCTGTTACTTCAAAATCCATTTCGGATGAATTGAAACACATTTTTTTTTGGAGTATTATTACATTCGTTAAAACGTCGTTTTACAAAGTAGTGTTTATTTTTTAAGTAAATTAGTCTATTAACATTTGAAATCTTTAATTAAGAGCTTTTGCAAAAATTATGACCTCTTCTTTTATTTTCTTTATATCTGCATTCAAGAAATTTTTAATAAATTATTTTAATTAGTGTGCGTTTACGTATAATGATTGTTTCTTTCTTTTTTTTTTTGCATTTCGTACTGAATTATCCGGCTTCGACAAACGTATTATCCATCTCTTTGTCCCAACCAAATCATAAAGCATTTAAGCTGTACCGGATCTAAATCAGAAAACAATTACGGGGTGGTATTTCGTTTAGCCGTCAATTAGGACAAGCTTATCGTCACTCTAAACTACTGGCAAGATAGTCATGAAGCTATAAACATGCATTCATCACATGGATTAGCTGGTCTTAACTGAAAATGTTGCAGCAACGGACATCAACCATGGTCGTCACAACAGCCTTTTTTAAAAAATCTTTTATCGCTAGTTCTAATGAATGAATGGTGATATCAACATGGACTTTTCTCTATAAGACATATAATGATTTATATTTAGTCCTAAAGCAATAGTGTGTATCTAACCTCTTATATGATCACTACAGTAGTCATCGTGAATATGCTGTTATTGTTTATTTATAGAAACTGTTATTTTATATGGGCTTCACCAACTGACAATGTGTGTTGTCTATTCGTACCTGACTGAAAAATATGATACGTTGAAATTTAATATGGCTGCCAGAGCAGCCATCTTGCTATTGTGTACTGATTGTCATGCGGTATCAGAGTTAATGTATGAATATGAAATAAAAACAAGTCTTTTAAGTTGCTGAAAGTTTGAGCCATTTGTGTAGATACCGCTTGTTATATATGTTAATGCATAAAACCTCTTTTGCATTGTTTGGATTACGTTTTACCGATTGTTCTGATGGCGCAGCGTTGATAATGTACAGTCTTGACCTATTTAAGGCATTTTGTTAAGCAGAGAGAGAGAGAGACATAATATTTCTACTGATAGAAACATAAAGACACATACATATAGACAGGAAGACATAAACGCACAATGTGTGTGTGTGCGTGTGTGTCTTGATAGATGGATATATATATATATATACATATATATATATATATATATATATATATATATATATATATATATATATCTTTCTATCTCTATATATGTATGTCTGTCTGTCAAAATATATATCTATCTGTCTACTTATCTGTATATGTCTGTCTCTCTGCCCATGGTATCTATCTACTTATCTATATATATATATATATATATATATATATATCTGTCTATGTGCTATGGTATGTATGTATGTATGTATGTATGTATGTATGTATGTATGTATGTATGTATTTATGTATGTATGTATGTATGTATGTATGTATGTATGTATGTATGTATGTATGTATGTATGTATGTATGTATGTATGTATGTATGTATGTATGTATCTATGTATGTATGTATGTATGTATGTATGTATGTATGTATGTATGTATGTATGTATGTATTTGTGTGTGTGTGTGATTCCGTATGTGTGTGTGTGCGCGCGCGCGTTTGAAGTTTAGAATGAATTGTTCAGCGCATTCATATACATTGTGCATCTTACTGCAAATTATGTCGTGGATTGACAAGTGTGAAGAGATAAGAATAGTTGCATTCATAATCAGTGTACTGAGTATTATAGGTGCATGAGGTTTAGTCCTGACATCAATTCATGGCATAACGTAGTAAAATACTTCTTGAAAATATTGAACCTTCAGAACTTACAAATTTACATTAAAATATGGATATTTAATGACAATGTCATATTATCTTTTGATTTTGTATTCATTCTCATATGATTCTGATAAGAATAAACGTATTATAGGGTCAGCAAAACAGCTGAATCAGATGATGATGGAGTGGAGTAAGGTGATAATTTACTTCATGGATTTATATGTAAAAGAAAATAATTGTCTTCAAATTGTGGGTAAATTTTTCAGGTCAAATACGATATTTAATCATTAGTCAAAATGGTAGGTTATATTAAAATTGATATACTCGATTGTATATATTTCAACTGATGATGAAATGCAAAATAAATAGTAAACCGTTTATATAAAACATACAACGATCACTTATGGGTATCCTTTATAAGTGGTCTTATTTACAAATATATGTCATACACAAGGTTTAAAATTATGGAATTGGTGCAGCAGACGGTGTCAGAGACAGGCAAAGGAAAGAATACAAATGAATAGCTGTCCATGTACAGCTATATAGATTGATAGATGAGTTGTTAGGTAGATGGAAAGATACACGATAGGTATGAATAGGCACTTTACTTCATTGCAATGGGCTCAACCAAAATTGTAACAAATGTAACTAGGTACATGTGTTCAGTACAGGTAGCCAGTTAGATTGATAGTGAGGTTTGTGGTGGCTAATGCAGTTAATTACTTCAAATAATGGATACAAATCCACATACCCACGAAAAGCTACCAGCAAGCTTTCACACATAACTACATTAGCCGAAGTTTAGACTCAAACCCACGCATTCAGAGGTGAGATGGCAGTGATCCGTAACGTAGAGCGCTTTAAACTCCAATTGTACCAAAGTATGTGCTATATAATATTTTAATGAGATGGAATAACTGTATCTTTAAATGTAAAAGTAACAAAAACAGTTTCACTTTTTACTAGTAACTTTAAATTCAATTTTCACAAAAGATGACTAACCCTGTATTTAGCCAAATTTAATTTTTTTATAAATAATCTGAAGAGCATGGTGTTAGTCTCTATAGTCGTTAGCCAAGTGTTGGCCAAGCATTCATTATCAAAACTTTTTTTATTGCCTAGCACCCAGAAAGATATGTTACGCAGATGCAGATTAATTTGGATATCCAAATTTGCTAATCATACATTTAGCCAAATTCTGCTTTATGTTTAAATACATGTATCTTTTGAAAATGACAATGCAGTGGATAGCCAAATTGAATGGAATCTAAACATACGTTGGTCAAAGAGATTAAAAAGATAAATGGTTTTAATCATGAGCTCTTCCAGCTTTGGGGTAAGACATTATAGCCCACAGCAGAGGCTTGAAATGATTACATGGAAAAATTCACATGAACTTGAAAGCTTTCTAGGGTATGCGATAGCGGATTAATAAATATCTGATTGCAGATCAATACATGTTGGTTATTGGATAATTATTTACAATATATTTTTCACAATATATTTTTCACAGGTTCGGTTGCCTAAGTTGCCGTCTCAGATGCGGGATCTCGCGGGTTAGGTCATGTCACAACAATATAAATGATACTAGCAGCTTTTTGACGCTCAGCATTACGAGGTTAGTGCTTGCACTGGTCAACCTGATGTCAGGATAATATAACTACGTGGGACATGATGACACATATATGCGACATAATGCCTCACTGCTAGATATCACTATAAACTGCCACGCTGCAGACATCATAGCGATATGACTAGAAATGTTTAAAATGTATGCAAAAATTGCAAATTACACACACACACAATATATATATGTGTATGTGTGTTGTGTGTGTGCGTGTGTCTAATCCTACACAGATCCACACAATTTTCAACATTAAGGTGTAATTTTAGATACCCCTTGTGCCACACTTTCTACCCCAACATAAACATACGGCGTAATGTTATGTTAATTCCTCTTGTGTTCCACAATGATACATTTTACTACTGCTCATAGAAACACACAAACATATATAGACATATACATACGTTTAAAATATAAAATGTACTTACCTTCTGTCCTTTCTTTTCAATGAGATTTGTGAAAAGCTATTTCTTTGAAACAGGCAAACGGTATAGAGTAACATAATCGAAAACAGATACTAGTAATGTATCCCAAGCTGTACCTTGCATTTATGCAAGCAGAAGCTGCACTTTGCATTTATGTAGGCAGAACATATCACGTCATCCTCTATACTATGATTCAGATCAAGACTACTATCTCTAATTTTTATATATTTATTTCTAAAACTGTGCTTCGACCAACCATAACCTTTATATTAAGCAAAGGAATGCGGTCTTCGGTCTATCGTAACGTGGTACAATGTACTGTCAAGAGTAAAGGAGGAAAACATGTACTCATATTACTTTGTCCTTTTCATTGAAAGTACTTCTCTTACCTTCTATTTGTTCTATAGTTACTTCGGCAAGTGGATGTCGTAGTTAGCACAGTCGAAAAGTATACGTCTAACGTTTCTCTGATATATATATATATATATATATATATATATATATATATATATATATATATATAGAGAGAGAGAGAGAGAGAGAGAGAGAGAGAGAGAGAGAGAGAGAGAGAGAGAGAAAGAGAGAGAGAAGAGTTAGATAGATGGATGGATAGATAGATAGATAGATAGATAGATAGATAGATAGATAGATAGATAGATAGATAGATAGATAGATAGATAGATAGATAGATAGATAATATTTTTATCAAATAATAAATTGTTCAACGTACCCGTATACATTGTGCATCTCTTTGTAAAATGTGTCGCGTACTGATATGTTATTAAAGACAAGATTTGTTGTATTGATAATCAAATATTAAGAACCAAATTTATATTTCGCTGACAACCGAGTAAGGCAAAGTGAATTATACAGACAAACATCAATTAATACTAAATTCTAAATTAAAAGAATTGATTTAATTGATCTTGTTTTGCATTTCATTTTTTCATTTTCTATAATGAATTGATGTCTTTAATTTTGTGTTGGCCTTTCTTAATTTTGTTCACCAAAGTTGTTGCTTGTTCTTTAAAAATAATTTATCCATAAATTGTGCGTTTAATGTCGAGTTATATATCAATATAAATTTTAAACAATATATAATCTATGTAATATAATTACCTTTAAGAATTTGCATTGAGTAGATGGAAAGAATTTATTTTCATTATCTGCATTGCATAATGCTGGTATTTCATTTTCTATTTCAATTCATAACGTATCTTGCTTTCATGTACTCCCATTAAACTATAAACGTTTCTTCTCTTAATTCTGTTACTTCAAAATCCATTTCGGATGAATTGCAAGAGACTGTTTTTATGGAGTATTATTACATTCGTTAAAACGTCCTTTTACAAAGTAGTGTTTATTTTTAAAGTAAATTAGTCTATTAACATTTGAAATCTTTAATTAAGAGCTTTTGCAAAAATTATGACCTCTTCTTTTATTTTCTTTATATCTGCATTCAAGAAATTTTTAATAAATTATTTTAATTAGTGTGCGTTTACGTATAATGATTGTTTCTTTCTTTTTTTTTTTTTGCATTTCGTACTGAATTATCCGTCTTCGACAAACTTTCTTTCCATCTCTTTGTCCCAACCAAATCATAAAGCATTTAAGCTGTACCGGATCTAAATCAGTAAACAATTACGGGGTGGTATTTCGTTTAGCCGTCAATTAGGACAAGCTTATCGTCACTCTAAACTACTGGCAAGATAGTCATGAAGCTATAAACATGCATTCATCACATGGATTAGCTGGTCTTAACTGAAAATGTTGCAGCAACGGACATCAACCATGGTCGTCACAACAACCTTTTTTAAAAAATCTTTTATCGCTAGTTCTAATGAATGAATGGTGATATCAACATGGACTTTTCTCTTTAAGACATATAATGATTTATATTTAGTCCTAAAGCAATAGTGTGTATCTAACCTCTTATATGATCACTACAGTAGTCATCGTGAATATGCTGTTATTGTTTATTTATAGAAATTATTATTTTATCTGGGCTTCAACAACTGACAATGTGTGTTGTCTATTCGTACCTGACTGAAAAATATGATACGTTGATATTTAATATGGCTGCCAGAGCAGCCATCTTGCTATTATGTACTGATTGTCATGCGGTATAAGAGTTAATGTATGAATATGAAATAAAAACAAGTCTTTTAAGTTGCTGAAAGTTTGAACCATTTTTGTGGATACCGCTTGTTATATATGTTAATGCATAAAACCTCTTTTGCATTGTTTGGATTACGTTTTACCGATTGTTCTGATGGCGCCGCGTTGATAATGTACAGTCTTGACCTATTTAAGGCATTTTGTTAAGCAGAGAGAGAGAGAGACATAATATTTCTACTGATAGAAACATAAAGACACATACATATAGACAGGAAGACATAAACGCACAATGTGTGTGTGTGCGTGTGTGTGTTCATAGATGGATATATATATATATATATATATATACATATATATATATATATATATATATATATATATATATATATATATATATATATATCTTTCTATCTCTATATATGTATGTCTGTCTGTCAAAATATATATCTATCTGCCTACTTATCTGTATATGTCTGTCTCTCTGCCCATGGTATCTATCTACTTATCTATATATATATCTGTCTCTATGCTATGGTATGTATGTATGTATGTATGTATGTATGTATGTATGTATGTATGTATGTATGTATGTATGTATGTATGCATGCATGCATGCATGTATGTATGTATGTATGTATGTATGTATGTATGTATGTATTTGTGTGTGTGTGTGTTTGTGTATGTGTGTGTGTGCGCGCGCGCGTTTGAAGTTTAGAATGAATTGTTCAGCGCATTCATATACATTGTGCATCTTACTGCAAATTATGTCGTGGATTGACAAGTGTGAAGAGATAAGAATAGTTGCATTCATAATCAGTGTACTGAGTATTATAGGTGCATGAGGTTTAGTCCTGACATCAATTCATGGCATAACGTAGTAAAATACTTCTTGAAAATATTGAACCTTCAGAACTTACAAATTTACATTAAAATATAGATATTTAATGACAATGTCATATTATCTTTTGATTTTGTATTCATTCTCACATGATTCTGATAAGAATAAACGTATTATAGGGTCAGCAAAACAGCTGAATCAGATGGTGATGGAGTGGAGTAAGGTGATAATTTACTTCATGGATTTATATGTAAAAGAAAATAATTGTCTTCAAATTGTGGGTAAATTCTTCAGGTCAAATACGATATTTAATCATTAGTCAAAATGGTAGGTTATATTAAAATTGATATACTCGATTGTATATATTTCAACTGATGATGAAATGCAAAATAAATAGTAAACCGTTTATATAAAACATACAACGATCACTTATGGGTATCCTTTATCAGTGGTCTTTTTTACAAATATATGTCATACACAAGGTTTAAAATTATGGAATTGGTGCAGCAGACGGTGTCAGAGACAGGCAAAGGAAAGAATACAAATGAATAGCTGTCCATGTACAGCTATGTACATTGATAGTTAGATGAGTTGTTAGGTAGATGGAAAGATACACGATAGGTATGAATAGGCACTTTACTTCATTGCAATGGGCTCAACCAAAATTGTAACAAATGTAACTAGGTACATGTGTTCAGTACAGGTAGCCTGTTAGTTTGATAGTGAGGTTTGTGGTGGCTAATGCAGTTAATTACTTCAAATAATGGATACAAATCCACATACCCACGAAAAGCTACCGGCAAGCTTTCACACATAACTACATTAGCCGAATTTTAGACTCAAACCCACGCATTCAGCGGTGAGATGGCAGTGATCCGTAACGTAGAGCGCTTTAAACTCCAATTGTACCAAAGTATGTGCTATATAATATTTTAATGAGATGGAGTAACTGTATCTTTAAATGTAAAAGTAACAAAAACAGTTTCACTTTTTACTAGTAACTTTAAATTCAATTTTCACAAAAGATGACTAACCCTGTATTTAGCCGAATTTAATTTTTTTTATAAATAATCTGAAGAGCATGGTGTTAGTCTCTATAGTCGTTAGCCAAGTGTTGGCCAAGCATTCATTATCAAAACTTTTTTTATTGCCTAGCACCCAGAAAGATATGTTACGCAAATGCAGATTAATTTGGATATCCAAATTTGCTAATCATACATTTAGCCAAATTCTGCTTTATGTTTAAATACATGTATCTTTTGAAAATGACAATGCAGTGGATAGCCAAATTGAATGGAATCTAAACATACGTTGGTCAAAGAGATTAAAAAGATAAATGGTTTTAATCATGAGCTCTTCCAGCTTTGGGGTAAGACATTATAGCCCACAGCAGAGGCTTGAAATGATTACATGGAAAAATTCACATGAACTTGAAAGCTTTCTAGGGTATGCGATAGCGGATTAATAAATATCTGATTGCAGATCAATAAATGTTGGTTATTGGATAATTATTTCACAATATATTTTTCACAATATATTTTTCACAGGTTCGGTTGCCTAAGTTGCCGTCTCAGATGCGGGATCTCGCGGGTTAGGTCATGTCACAACAATATAAATGATACTAGCAGCTTTTTGACGCTCAGCATTACGAGGTTAGTGCTTGCACTGGTCAACCTGATGTCAGGATAATATAACTAGGTGGGACATGATGACACATATATGCGACATAATGCCTCACTGCTAGATATCACTATAAACTGCCACGCTGCAGACATCATAGCGATATGACTAGAAATGTTTAAAATGTATGCAAAAATTGCAAATTACACACACACACAATATATATATGTGTATGTGTGTTGTGTGTGTGCGTGTGTCTAATCCTACACAGATCCACACAATTTTCAACATTAAGGTGTAATTTTAGATACCCCTTGTGCCACACTTTCTACCCCAACATAAACATACGGCGTAATGTTATGTTAATTCCTCTTGTGTTCCACAATGATACATTTTACTACTGCTCATAGAAACACACAAACATATATAGACATATACATACGTTTAAAATATAAAATGTACTTACCTTCTGTCCTTTCTTTTCAATGAGATTTGTGAAAAGCTATTTCTTTGAAACAGGCAAACGGTATAGAGTAACATAATCGAAAACAGATACTAGTAATGTATCCCAAGCTGTACCTTGCATTTATGCAAGCAGAAGCTGCACTTTGCATTTATGTAGGCAGAACATATCACGTCATCCTCTATACTATGATTCAGATCAAGACTACTATCTCTAATTTTTATATATTTATTTCTAAAACTGTGCTTCGACCAACCATAACCTTTATATTAAGCAAAGGAATGCGGTCTTCGGTCTATCGTAACGTGGTACAATGTACTGTCAAGCGTAAAGGAGGAAAACATGTACTCATATTACTTTGTCCTTTTCATTGAAAGTACTTATCTTACCTTCTATTTGTTCTATAGTTACTTCGGCAAGTGGATGTCGTAGTTAGCACAGTCGAAAAGTATACGTCTAACGTTTCTCTGATATATATATATATATATATATATATATATATATATATATATATATATATATATATATATAGAGAGAGAGAGAGAGAGAGAGAGACAGAGAGAGGGAGACAGAGAGAGAGAGAGAAAGAGAGAGAGAGAGAGAAGAGTTAGATAGATGGATGGATAGATAGATAGATAGATAGATAGATAGATAGATAGATAGATAGATAGATAGATAGATAGATAGATAGATAGATAGATAGATAATATTTTTATCAAATAATAAATTGTTCAACGTACCCGTATACATTGTGCATCTCTTTGTAAAATGTGTCGCGTACTGATATGTTATTAAAGACAAGATTTGTTGTATTGATAATCAAATATTAAGAACCAAATTTATATTTCGCTGACAACCGAGTAAGGCAAAGTGAATTATACAGACAAACATCAATTAATACTAAATTCTAAATTAAAAGAATTGATTTAATTGATCTTGTTTTGCATTTCATTTTTTCATTTTCTATAATGAATTGATGTCTTTAATTTTGTGTTGGCCTTTCTTAATTTTGTTCACCAAAGTTGTTGTTTGTTCTTTAAAAATAATTTATCCATAACTTGTGCGTTTAATGTCGAGTTATATATCAATATAAATTTTAAACAATATATAATCTATGTAATATAATTACCTTTAAGAATTTGCATTGAGTAGATGGAAAGAATTTATTTTCATTATCTGCATTGCATAATGCTGGTATTTCATTTTCTATTTCAATTCATAACGTATCTTGCTTTCATGTACTCCCATTAAACTATAAACGTTTCTTCTCTTAATTCTGTTACTTCAAAATCCATTTCGGATGAATTGAAACACATTTTTTTTTGAGAATTATTACATTCGTTAAAACGTCGTTTTACAAAGTAGTGTTTATTTTTAAAGTAAATTAGTCTATTAACATTTGAAATCTTTAATTAAGAGCTTTTGCAAAAATTATGACCTCTTCTTTTATTTTCTTTATATCTGCATTCAAGAAATTTTTAATAAATTATTTTAATTAGTGTGCGTTTACGTATAATGATTGTTTCTTTCTTTTTTTTTGCATTTCGTACTGAATTATCCGTCTTCGACAAACTTTCTTTCCATCTCTTTGTCCCAACCAAATCATAAAGCATTTAAGCTGTACCGGATCTAAATCAGAAAACAATTACGGGGTGGTATTTCGTTTAGCCGTCAATTAGGACAAGCTTATCGTCACTCTAAACTACTGGCAAGATAGTCATGAAGCTATAAACATGCATTCATCACATGGATTAGCTGGTCTTAACTGAAAATGTTGCAGCAACGGACATCAACCATGGTCGTCACAACAGCCTTTTTTAAAAAATCTTTTATCGCTAGTTCTAATGAATGAATGGTGATATCAACATGGACTTTTCTCTATAAGACATATAATGATTTATATTTAGTCCTAAAGCAATAGTGTGTATCTAACCTCTTATATGATCACTACAGTAGTCATCGTGAATATGCTGTTATTGTTTATTTATAGAAATTATTATTTTATCTGGGCTTCACCAACTGACAATGTGTGTTGTCTATTCGTACCTGACTGAAAAATATGATACGTTGAAATTTAATATGGCTGCCAGAGCAGCCATCTTGCTATTATGTACTGATTGTCATGCGGTATAAGAGTTAATGTATGAATATGAAATAAAAACAAGTCTTTTAAGTTGCTGAAAGTTTGAACCATTTGTGTGGATACCGCTTGTTATATATGTTAATGCATAAAACCTCTTTTGCATTGTTTGGATTACGTTTTACCGATTGTTCTGATGGCGCCGCGTTGATAATGTACAGTCTTGACCTATTTAAGGCATTTTGTTAAGCAGAGAGAGAGAGAGACATAATATTTCTACTGATAGAAACATAAAGACACATACATATAGACAGGAAGACATAAACGCACAATGTGTGTGTGTGCGTGTGTGTGTTGATAGATGGATATATATATATATATATATATATATATATATATATATATATATATATATATATATATATATATATATATATATATATATATAAATATATGTATATATATATATATATATATCTTTCTATCTCTATATATGTATGTCTGTCTGTCAAAATATATATCTATCTGTCTACTTATCTGTATATGTCTGTCTCTCTGCCCATGGTATCTATCTACTTATCTATATATATATCTGTCTCTATGCTATGGTATGTATGTATGTATGTATGTATGTATGTATGTATGTATGTATGTATGTATGTATGTATGTATGTATGTATGTATGTATGTATGTATGTATGTATGTATGTATGTATTTGTGTGTGTGTGTGTTTGTGTATGTGTGTGTGTGCGCGCGCGCGTTTGAAGTTTAGAATGAATTGTTCAGCGCATTCATATACATTGTGCATCTTACTGCAAATTATGTCGTGGATTGACAAGTGTGAAGAGATAAGAATAGTTGCATTCATAATCAGTGTACTGAGTATTATAGGTGCATGAGGTTTAGTCCTGACATCAATTCATGGCATAACGTAGTAAAATACTTCTTGAAAATATTGAACCTTCAGAACTTACAAATTTACATTAAAATATGGATATTTAATGACAATGTCATATTATCTTTTGATTTTGTATTCATTCTCACATGATTCTGATAAGAATAAACGTATTATAGGGTCAGCAAAACAGCTGAATCAGATGGTGATGGAGTGGAGTAAGGTGATAATTTACTTCATGGATTTATATGTAAAAGAAAATAATTGTCTTCAAATTGTGGGTAAATTTTTCAGGTCAAATACGATATTTAATCATTAGTCAAAATGGTAGGTTATATTAAAATTGATATACTCGATTGTATATATTTCAACTGATGATGAAATGCAAAATAAATAGTAAACCGTTTATATAAAACATACAACGATCACTTATGGGTATCCTTTATAAGTGGTCTTATTTACAAATATATGTCATACACAAGGTTTAAAATTATGGAATTGGTGCAGCAGACGGTGTCAGAGACAGGCAAAGGAAAGAATACAAATGAATAGCTGTCCATGTACAGCTATGTAGATTGATAGTTAGATGAGTTGTTAGGTAGATGGAAAGATACACGATAGGTATGAATAGGCACTTTACTTCATTGCAATGGGCTCAACCAAAATTGTAACAAATGTAACTAGGTACATGTGTTCAGTACAGGTAGCCAGTTAGATTGATAGTGAGGTTTGTGGTGGCTAATGCAGTTAATTACTTCAAATAATGGATACAAATCCACATACCCACGAAAAGCTACCGGCAAGCTTTCACACATAACTACATTAGCCGAATTTTAGACTCAAACCCACGCATTCAGCGGTGAGATGGCAGTGATCCGTAACGTAGAGCGCTTTAAACTCCAATTGTACCAAAGTATGTGCTATATAATATTTTAATGAGATGGAGTAACTGTATCTTTAAATGTAAAAGTAACAAAAACAGTTTCACTTTTTACTAGTAACTTTAAATTCAATTTTCACAAAAGATGACTAACCCTGTATTTAGCCGAATTTAATTTTTTTTATAAATAATCTGAAGAGCATGGTGTTAGTCTCTATAGTCGTTAGCCAAGTGTTGGCCAAGCATTCATTATCAAAACTTTTTTTATTGCCTAGCACCCAGAAAGATATGTTACGCAAATGCAGATTAATTTGGATATCCAAATTTGCTAATCATACATTTAGCCAAATTCTGCTTTATGTTTAAATACATGTATCTTTTGAAAATGACAATGCAGTGGATAGCCAAATTGAATGGAATCTAAACATACGTTGGTCAAAGAGATTAAAAAGATAAATGGTTTTAATCATGAGCTCTTCCAGCTTTGGGGTAAGACATTATAGCCCACAGCAGAGGCTTGAAATGATTACATGGAAAAATTCACATGAACTTGAAAGCTTTCTAGGGTATGCGATAGCGGATTAATAAATATCTGATTGCAGATCAATACATGTTGGTTATTGGATAATTATTTCACAATATATTTTTCACAGGCTCGGTTGCCTAAGTTGCCGTCTCAGATGCGGCATCTCGCGGGTTAGGTCATGTCACAACAATACAAATGATACTAGCAGCTTTTTGACGCTCAGCATTACGAGGTTAGTGCTTGCACTGGTCGACCTGATGTCAGGATAATATAACTAGGTGGGACATGATGACACATATATGTGACATAATGCCTCACTGCTAGATATCACTATAAACTGCCACGCTGCAGACATCATAGCGATATGACTAGAAATGTTTAAAATCTATGCAAAAATTGCAAATTACACACACACACACAATATATATATGTGTCTGTGTGTTGTGTGTGTGCGTGTGTCTAATCCTACACAGATCCACACAATTTTCAACATTAAGGTGTAATTTTAGATACCCCTTGTGCCACACTTTCTACCCCAACATAAACATACGGCGTAATGTTATGTTAATTCCTCTTGTGTTCCACAATGATACATTTTACTACTGCTCATAGAAACACACAAACATATATAGACATATACATACGTTTAAAATATAAAATGTACTTACCTTCTGTCCTTTCTTTTCAATGAGATTTGTGAAAAGCTATTTCTTTGAAACAGGCAAACGGTATAGAGTAACAGAATCGAAAACAGATAATGTATCCCAAGCTGTACCTTGTATTTATGCAAGTAGAAGCTTCACTTTGCATTTATGTAGGCAGAACATATCACGTCATCCTCTATACTATGATTCAGATCAAGACTACTATCTCTAATTTTTATATATTTATTTCTAAAACTGTGCTTCCACCAACCATAACCTTTATATTAAGCAAAGGAATGCGGTCTTCGGTCTATCGTAACGTGGTACAATGTACTGTCAAGCGTAAAGGAGGAAAACCTGTACTCATATTACTTTGTCATTTTCATTGAAAGTACTTATCTTACCTTCTATTTGGTCTATAGTTACTTCGGCAAGTGGATGTCGTAGTTAGCACAGTCGAAAAGTATACGTGTAACGTTTCTCTGATATATATATATATATATATATATATATATATATATATAGAGAGAGAGAGAGAGAGAGAGAGAGAGAGAGAGAGAAAGAAAGAGAGAGAGAGAGAGAGAGAGAGAGAGAGAGAGAGAGAGAGAGAAAGAGAGAGAAGAGTTATATGGATGGATAGATAGATAGATAGATAGATAGATAGATAGATAGATAGATAGATAGATAGATAGATTGATTGATAGATATATAGATAGATAGATAGATGGATAGATAGATAATATTTTTATCAAATAATAAATTGTTCAACGTACCCGTATACATTGTGCATCTCTTTGTAAAATGTGTCGAGTACTGATATGTTATTAAAGACAAGATTTGTTGTATTGATAATCAAATATTAAGAACCAAATTTATATTTCGCTGACAACCGAGTAAGGCAAAGTGAATTATACAGACAAACATCAATTAATACTAAATTCTAAATTAAAAGAATTGATTTAATTGATTTTGTTTTGCATTTCATTTCTTCATTTTCTATAATGAATTGATGTCTTTAATTTTGTGTTGTCCTTTCTTAATTTTGTTCACCAAAGTTGTTGTTTGTTCTTTAAAAATAATTTATCCATAACTTGTGCGTTTAATGTCGAGTTATATATCAATATAAATTTTAAACAATATATAATCTATGTAATATAATTACCTTTAAGAATTTGCATTGAGTAGATGGAAAGAATTTATTTTCATTATCTGCATTGCATAATGCTGGCATTTCATTTTCTATTTCAATTCATAACGTATCTTGCTTTCATGTACTCCCATTAAACTATAAACGTTTCTTCTCTTAATTCTGTTACTTCAAAATCCATTTCTTATGAATTGCAACAGACTATTTTTATGGAGTATTGTTACATTCGTCTTTTAAGTTGCTGAAAGTTTGAAGCATTTTTGTGGATACCGCTTGTTATATATGTTAATGCATAAAACCTCTTTTGCATTGTTTGGATTACGTTTTACCGATTGTTCTGATGGCGCCGCGTTGATAATGTACAGTCTTGACCTATTTAAGGCATTTTGTTAAGCAGAGAGAGAGAGAGAGAGAGAGAGAGAGAGAGAGAGAGAGAGAGAGAACATTGTCGAATATAGTAATAGGTTTTAAGTATCAAGCTTTAAATTTGGAATACATAATTGCTAAAGATGTTCCTTAATGTGCAAATACAGTAGTTTCAAATGTGATATCGTTATGGCGGCGATTCAAATGTACGTGGCGATAACAGTTTTCTTACAATGATACATTTCATTGACGCATTATAAAATATAAGATAAAAATATTTAGTCACCAGCCGAAAGTCGGCGTTCCACATAGAGAATTTGCATTTACGAACCTTGACTGGCAAATGATAATTATTTAGTTTTCTTACATATCATGTACTGCTTAAATTATCTAATCGCTTGCGTACGTTACAATTTGTGATGGGGAATCAACAAACAACAAGATTTGAAATGAGATTGCAAAGACACCGTGTAGTCTGACTTATGGTTTTGTTTTCGTGTGTGTGTGTGTGAGAGAGAGAGAGAGAGAGAGAGAGAGAGAGAGAGAGAGAGAGAGAGAGAGAAAAGTTATATTTACTGTACATGTATTGAGCAATGTATTTATTGAGCAATGAATAGGAACATTTGCGTTCCTTCGAAACAAATCCTGTAAGTTTGCTAATATATTATTAGCATTGCAATAAAATAGCTTAAACTAAATGTGCTCGCGTGTGCATGTGTGTGTTTGAGTTTTTAACGTAGCTTTAAACATTTTAGTCATATTGCTACGATGTCTGCAGTGTGTCACTTTATAGTGATGTCTAACACTGTGACATATGCTGCATACATGTAGCATGATGTCCCACCCAGTTACATTATCCTCACGCCAGCCCGACCAGTCCTAACACAAACCTCACAATGATGAGCGCCAAGTAAAACAGATGCAAGCATCAATTTTATAAAACTTCGGTATGACTCAGTCAGGTTTCGAAAATACTATCTCCTGCATCCTAGTCTGACCGAAACTGATGTTACCAATTGGGCCACCTGAGAGAGAGAGAGAGAGAGAGAGAGAGAGAGAGAGAGAGAGAGAGAGAGAGAGAGAGAGAGAGAGAGAGAGAGAGTTTATGCTTTAAAAAGTATATTAAATTATGGCAATTATAGTAAAGAACATTCTCATATGTTCTTTATTGCTTACGTTATGCTTGTGCACTTAACAAGGATACAGTGTGTATGGCAGCTTCTTAACCTACGAAATACTTAGATAATTTTGAAACGTTAATTAGGCAGGTTTGAATTTATATTAAATCTTACATGCATAACATCTCAAAATCCGTTGTTATTTTAAGTTTATATTGAATTATTTACAAATGAATGACTTGAATGTACGACCATACAAACGTTGGCACAAACATTAACACACACCGATATGCATGCCGTGTCACTAACAAGATACTCCCTAGAACTTACGATGCATGAAATTTAAGGTAAATGCCTACGGAAATTTACGAAGTTGAAGTGACATACCCTACAGGCACGGTGAATGAAATGATCATCGATAGATCATGAGAAAAAGTAAAAACAAATGAGTGTAATTTCTACTCGAAACGATGTTTCAATTACAACACTAGTATGTTCGCGCTTTTCAAATTTCAAAATGTGAATTTTACAACAAATGTTCAGACATTTAGAAACTATGTTTGAATCTTATGGATCTGCTTAAACGATATGTGCTAAAATGTGTGATTTATTTATTTATATAATCAGTAAAATTGAACGTATGTGTGTAAATTACAGAAAGCGTACCATATACAAAGATCCTTTCTCTCTTTCCTTATTTTCATATTTGCATCTATCTCTCTTTCTCTCTCTCTCTCTCTCTCTCTCTCTCTCTCTCTCTCTCTCTCTCTCTCTCTGTCTTCCTATATAATTATCTACGGTACTAATACGGCCAACAATGGAAAATTCAGCCTTCCTCAATACAAAATATTGTATTAAACAATGTTATTATATTCTATTGCCATTAGCATTTTTCCTGTCGGTGTTGCAGCTACTGCTGCTGTTATGCTCCTGAAGTTCTTAAGTATTTCTGTGTATAATATTTTGACTCCGAGTTACGTGTTCATATCATATCCGTACACATCGGTTCATTTCTGCTCTCATATATTATAGTTGATCAACAGACACATATAAGATAAGATGCAAGTGCCTGACGAGTTATTTTGGTGTTCAAGATAGTATGGCATGTACATGTGAAAGAGTACTTGAAAAGCAGATAACTGTCCTTTAATACGCGCAGCAAATGCTCGTGGAGACGGGTATTAATAATTTTAGCAAGACCTTGTACTATACAAGCGCAGCCAATGGAGACTCTAAAACATTAGCTGGTGTTATATTAACAATTTAGAGTATAATAGTATGCCTATTAGTGAAAATGGGCAACATCTGCCTTCGTGTCTTCGGCGACATTGACTCTAACAGCCTTGTTTGTGACTGGTTTAGGTATGTACATATCAAAACCAATATGTCAATAATGACATTGTTAGTTCACGATTTTCCAATGATAACATGAAAGCAATAGCGGATAGCTCTGTCAACGCGTGAATGGGCTACATTCGTTCGAATATCCCTCAAAAGCAGCCCAAAATGCAATAATAGTCCACGTTTTAGGATTCATTTTGTTCGTCTATATTGAAAGACCTCGTTGTATGGCTGAAGTGCACTGGTGATGAGCCTCAAACCAAAATGCTGTCAATCCGACATTAATTACGCAGATGCTTCTGAAATTCCAGAGAGATCATTCATCATCATCTCGCCAGCTTGTGCTCTTACGTTGGCTCATATTTTATTATGCCAATTTGTCGATTGCTTAAAAAGAGTTTGCCATGTGTGCGTTACACTGTATTACGTTTTTCATTGTCGTATATTTGTCGACTTCCTCAAAGATATGCTAGAAATCTTCCTCATAGATGGCGATGCATCTTAGTGCCTTAAATACAGTCCAAGTTTTTGTTTGAGCTTTGTTTAGCCAATATGCAGATTTAATTGTACAGTTTGACTTTCAGGGTAAGTCGTAAGCTAATAAAAGTTCAATGATTGATGACAATATTCCAATCTCCTCCACACAGGTGTACAAAGGCTCAGCCACCAGCGTTGTGTCAATACAATCGTCCGTATTTACTGCGCGCTTGTACGTTTCATAGAGGGTGTGCTGCTCTTCAGTCTCTGTCCATAAGAAGTCTGAAGCCTCGCATACCTTCTTAAGGCGAAAATATGTTATGTTGTGGATATTGGGTATACGACATTACTTTAATTCTATATAAGGAGAATGACTTAACAGTTCAATGATCTGGGATGAGGCCCTATGAAGACATGCATTACTAAACTGTAGATGTGGTGCATTAGCAAGGCGGCTATATTATGAAGGAAAATGTAAAGTCTTGTAAGCATCTTTAGATCCGGAAAGGGCACGGTTTTCAGTACAACCGCCAATATAATTGCAAAGTCTCACAACCAGCGAGTCTTCTACTTGTAAGTTTAACGATGTTTTATTTTTCTACCGATCACTAAAATGTAACAGTTCAAATCTCATTTCGAAGACCGCACAATCAGATGAGGTATTGATGGTCATATATATATATATATATATATATATATATATATATATATATATATATATATATATATATATATATATATATATATCGAAAGAAAGGTTATTCCCGAAGGCGTTTCTTCTAATATTATGCTATTATTGTAGTAGAGCATGTCCATCACATTATGTTTATCTGACTTGCATCCTCGTTCCACCCTAATCTGGACCGAAATTTGTCAACCACAAGTTGGCGTAGAAACGTTTGTACGAGTAGTATTTATTCCTTGTTGATGTCAGGCATTTGTTTTGCACGCTTAGCCAATACTTAGTGGTTGATCTACGGACTGACAGTAGTAGAGAATATGTGGGTATCTGAGCCCAAACCCTATGTTTAGTAGGGCAACATCATGAATATCCCCCCCACACACACACACACACCATCAGACCCCTCATGTTTGTCTAAGCAAATACGAACACAACTTATTTTGGCAAGTGTCAATTTCATTACTGACTACCTGTTAAAGACCTATATTTAAATCGTCGACATACAAAATTGGGTTATCTTTGATACGCCCCCTTATAGACTACTACTGCGGTCATTTTACTTAAAATAGCGAGCGATTTATATTTATATTTTTACAAACAAATATTGAACTGCTAGCAGTTTGTTCCTTGCGCTCCACTAGAACTAACATTCACATAACATTTACACGAATAGCAAGCGATTTACTGTAACAACCAATATACAAATTCCACTTGCTAAAATCAACACTCTCAGACATCTTATATCCTAATGCAAATGTATTGATCCCATCAGAGCAGTATAATTTATCATCAAAATTAAAATGAACAGATTTTATAATAGCATAATTCTCAATTTTATGGCAATTTGATTTGTATTGCCATCATTTCAGCATAGCTTGAAAATCCGTCTAACGCAGATTAATATTTGTTGAATCATATCACCTTACTTATCATCTTCTTTTGTAATCCATTTGTGCGCTTCACAACTTCAGCTAGTTTTGCACCGTATTTTTTACTTCGCAATCTGATGACGTTAGTTATAATTGTCATAGCAGCCTCATACTTAAAAATCTCCTGTTACTTTTTTATTATCATTACATGGAAATCCGCTAGGTTTATTTGGATAATCTGAAGATCAAATATTTCTTGGTTATCGTAAAATTCTTGATAAATATCATCAGATTGTATCTGTGTGGTGAGAATTGTCAATTAAAGAAACAAAATTGTAATTATTATAACATGAGCAATAGTATGCTTAGTGGACTCATGCCAACAGTTAGTGAGCAGGATACATTCTACATTCATCCAAAGTACATTTGCTATGCTGAAAAATATGCTTCGAGTAATGATCAATTTTAAAACGTAGGCTTCCATTGGGATTAAAACTCTGGCTGGTAATAAGATAAAAGTTGATACTGAGTATACCGAAATGTTAATCCAAGACTTTACTTATACGCTGTTTTGTGATGACACTCCAGGCGGAATGCAAGTTTATCGGGTAAATATGACTATTACTGACAATAACATCACCAACTTGTCATTGCAAGACGAGTTTTAACCACATCCTGTAAACGCTCTGTACGAGGTCAATGACAGATGAATTATTGGGAGTTTTAAAACCAGAAGTTTATGGTTGTATCCGTAATATAGGATATCAGTAATTCGTGGCATTAATACTAATCAAGTTTGTTACAGATCTCATAGACTTATCAACGAAGTGTTTCATGGTGAGATCCTAGTAGATTTGTGATTGATCATCTGGATAATATTCAAACTGACAACATACTAAATAATCGTATTATACAGAGAAAATATTTGTAGAGGCAGAGTAAAAATATATTCCAAAAGAGCCTGCCCAACCTGTTGTAGCAATAAACCTTATCACAAATAAGGAAACAGCATTTCCATCAACATTATAAGCAGTAAAATATTTTAATATGTTAAAATCATCAGTTAAAGGTGTTGCAAATAACATCATTAAATATGCCACCTCAAAACAAAAAGGGCATAAAACTGTTTTGCAATACGAATCATCTGCTATTTATTTAAAATATTAGCGACCTCTCTGTTTCTTAACCAGTAATGGCGATATTTGTTTCAGCTTTTTCTTGTCGCATTTGACTAGGATCATTCCATGTTGCAGCGAGTGATCAAGTTATGTGGTGCTTAACGAAATAAAATACATTATTATTTTTCTCGTTCGACTCCAAAGCGAGCTAGCAGGTTGTTGTTACCGCGGAGCATATTTCTTCTTCCAGCTGAAAGGGATTTACACTATTAGCTCGAGTAAACAAATACATCCAATGTTTGATAATTAACATAAAATTGCAGTTATTTTCCAAATCAACTTTAAAATTATTTCTTAGATTTTTCCTTGTCAAACATCAGTGAGCTCATTTCATAATAGTGACCTTGTCATATCTAACACATATTTTTTTATATTTCTCAATTTCTGATACCTCATAATCTGTAATTAATACATCACATTAATACATCAAAGACCGCATAAAGATCGTATTTAAGGCTAAAATTTCCATTGTTTTTTTTTTTGGGGGGGGGGTTGGGGGGGAGATTTTATTGCCCATAAACATATTGACATCGTCGATTAAAAAGTTAAATGATTAAGGTCTAAGCTCTGACGATTCTTCTTATTTCGTTCAGCATTTTTTTACGGTAATTTAGATAAGATGTTTATATGGATAAGATGTCTCAAGTATCTTTTCCGCGAAAAGACTGTCGATCTTTTACTGTGATATCGACGCGATACAGGGCATCACCCAGCGCATCAGTATTCTTCGAATTCCAATACTAACAGTCATGCACAACATTTCAAATTTGATCTCGAAACGTATTTGTTACTTGTTATCGTCGATATATCGACGATGCTTTTGCGGATGAGCCAGGTTTAATATTAGGTTTAATTAGTAGAATAATGTATTGCAGAAAATCACCATACCTCTTTAAAAAGATTATGGCCGTCAAAAAAAAGAAATTTGAAATTTATTTGTTAAGATTTTTAACCTGACGCACGAGTGCACACTAACAAACACGCAAAGAAACCATTTGACATCGTTGTGTAGGCCAGTGAAAATGTACGTTTGTCATTTTGAAATATGAAACGAAAGTTACATCGGTTGGATCCAATCGTTGGATTGCTAACAATTTGATTAAATAGTTTAAATTTCACTAGCTGGTATCCAGCTATTAAAACTATCACAGTAGCCTTTCTATTTCACCAAACACCTATTCCTTTTCTTGCAATTACTCGCTCGTTGATAAAATATTCTACTCTGTCATTCGTAATTGCTGTTCGTAGGAACCTCCAATAAATTATTATGCTAATGAGCCATTCAGCTTATACGTAACATATATTGTTGATCAAATATTATCCAAGAGGAATACATCCTCGGACAAATTCGGAGAGAATCATTTTTCAGCCGTTTCTTTTTGCCAGTATTGCGTTATTTACAGCTTCGTGTGGTGCAATTCCAATTTACAGATGAAAATATTTTTTTCCGAGGAAGGCAATGACGATTATCATTCAAAATGAAAGGACCGCACGTATTTAAAATACAGAAAAAAAATATAAATTTGTTTCTGTTTCGCTTAGAAAATTCAAATTCTTTTAGTAAGCTTACCTGGGTTGCAGACTCACTTTCTGGTGATGATGATAATCTTTACAATCCAATATCACATAATAAATACAATACGATCACAGTCGATGATGAATTGAAAAATATAAAATAGATTAAAAAATAATCTGAAATTTTATTTAAATGATAGAACTTGACACTCATCATTAGTGGTAAGAATAATTTGTACTTGTTCCGTCAGTATGTAAGTTATATAGCAGCTAACACAAAGCTAAAATTATATCGGCAATAAGCTGTTTCAAAACAATTCTTCGGAGCCATCATTGTGAAATCATATGCTCGCAAATAATCTACAATGTATCAATTGTACAATGTATGACCATCGTTAGAGCATATGTTATGAAATATACAATTAGTGGGTTCTTTTTGTAAATCCCAGCAAGTTATTAATAGAGTATTAATATCAGTCAGACGTGTTATCTGTACATGAAAAGCTGAGTGTTAGGAATAGTAATTTGGTGTAAAATATAAATACAAATCTCCCGCTATTTCACTTTAATTGCACAGTAGTAGAGTATAAGGGATCGTATTTAAGCCAAACCATATTCTGTACGCCCATGATGATTCAGTGATAGCTCATTGACAGGTAACCAATAATAAAAATCGACGCTGTTGCCTCAACAAAGTTATTTTCGTATTTTATTAAGACTAACATGAGGTGTTTTGAATGATTTTGGCTGAAATACCTCCTTATACTATATTACTCTGACAGCATTCAGATGTATTTTCTTACGCTAGTCCTACCAGATGTTATGAATCTCTCAGCCGTTAAATACACTGTTTATTTAAATCGGTAATTTTGCTGACCATGCTGACAGCGGCATCATAGCAGAACATCTCTGCCTATGATGCAAACGGGGGAGAGCCCTAAAGCTTCATTCAACCCACGGCCAAAGTCATTGCTCCTATTGCTTAACGTTATATGTTATATTGCACTCAAGCGTTTTAGCTGGTGTTGAATGTAATCTAAAATACGTACGTAGAGCTCACATATATCGCCATCAGCTGATCTATACCAATGTGCTTTCCCAAACGAAATGGTGCTCTGATCACTGTAGGAATCATTACCCACAGACAACGTTTGTTGCAGTGTACTGGTTTCTCATGAACGAATAAAACCAGTGTTTAATCTGGGTTTTATCGAGATAGAAATATACTTTTTGAATAGTACCATTATTGCCGCGCTATATAGTCTTACATTACTTGTACGCCGTAAAATCCAAAATCAACCTACTATCGAACCAACAAATAATAAGACGTATTATGCTATAAACATAAACATTCATTCCTACCAAGGCGACCATTTTCATTGGCTTTATATTGCTAATAGTATTTCACAACTTTCTCTTTGTCTCGTAGAACTTAGTGTTTCAGAGCTTCCTCGTTGTTTTCCTCATCACAGCTCTCCTAATACACCCAAAGATAGCAAATTTGTGTTGTATTTATATTTCAGTATGGTAGCCATGAGACTACAAACTAGTTCATTCCGTTATGCCATTTATCATTTATATTCTTGCATGAGGAAATTCACAAGTCTACCCTACACTTTTACTGGCAGTGTCTATTCGCATGGTTACCATGTACATTCTCTGAAAAGACTATTTGCACAGACGCAACGTATATAATTTGTGTAAGGCTATCTTTAATCAATCCTGTTAAAACTTGTAAAATGCAAAATACCCCATCACCTCCGGTAGACATGGAAAGTTCGAATATTGAGTGACTCGCATGTATAAAAGAATAAAATCTATTAATTCAATTGCTAAATTCTTCTGTTATTCACTCCTAACAAACAATGTGTTTTAAATTATGCTCAAGCCAGTTAGCGTAACTAAAATGTATTAAGAGTTTGAAATGAGCGGCTTCCTTAATTAATGTAAGCTGTTTAATGTTTAAGTTCTCCGTTGTTTTATATACATTCACAAAGTAAATCTATGTACAATAATTTTTTTTAAAATCAAGGTAATAAATCATACATTAAAAAGCGAACATACAGTAGTATTTGATCTTGGCTCTTTGGCGGTCCTTATGAGATAATGGAAACCACCTGAACCATCTGCTGAAGCACCTGCTTATGACGAGAGGTCAGTGAGCCAACACATGTTAGTTCCAAACCCATATAGACAGGAAATGCTTAGTTTAACCCCTGCTTATGACGAGAGGTCAGTGAGCCAACACATGTTAGTTCCAAACCCATATAGACAGGAAATGCTTAGTTTAACCCCTGAAAGTCCTTTGGTTAGTCATTTAGGGATCAATGGGAGTTATCGCAAAATGTTGAATCTCTTTTATTGACTGAACATTCAAGGTAGTGTTTGTAAATAGTGTTGATCTTGGCAAACAGTCGGAAATTCCAAACATAAAGTATGCAAGTCTCATCTGCAACATATTCCTGTATTTGAAACATCATTTTGCAGAATAATGGCTAACTGTATCTGTCGCGTACCAAAGAAAACGTCAAAAATTAAATTAATGTGCTGCAAAATAACAATGGAGAGAAAATTTCAGACTGGTGATATAACTATGTCTCTTGTTCTTTCTTTAAAAGTCTCTTCAGAGTAGATACTGAGGTGCTAATAGTGTTAAGCAGAACATGAATGAGTTAAATTACATTATTAAAAATCCTGGGATATAACTATTTTAAAGGAGTACGTTCATAGGGATAGCCATGTTAATCATACAGTCAGTTTTGTTCTACCTGTCCTGCAAAGTGAAGGCTTAAGCTATGGAAAAATATCGGAATCCAGTGGCATTGGTGTACCAAATTTTCGGAATTCAGTAATTATAAATAATTTGGACCAGAACTGTTCACATTTGCAGCAACAAGACCGGAGTGATTGAATTAAGCTATTTCTCAAATATGAGCACTTGTTTCCAGATGTTCCAACACGAACAATACTATTTAGTAAGACGTTGACATTCCACACCCTGTAAGACAATATTCATACAGAGTGAGCCATCTCAAACATAAATATTTGGAAGAATACATTCAGTATCTGATGAAGAGTAATGGTGACAAGTGTTCACCAGTTATACTTGCACCGAAACTAGATAATAGTTTCAGCATCTAAACAAACTGAATAAAGGAGAGCTAAGTGGCCAAAACAGGTTCATTTCAATTGCCAAGAATCGATGACATCATTGACAAAATTGAAGATGCAAAATATGACACTAAATATGAGCTCTTGAAATGGTTATGGAAAATTCCACAGACGGAAAGGGCAAAGAAACTCATAACTGCTGAAGGACTGTTTCAATTTCAAGTGATGCCGTTTGGTATTAAATGTTCGTCTTGTACATTTCAACGTTTAATGAGCATGACTATATCTAATCTAGATAATTGCGATGCTTACATCATCTTCAAACACACAGGGAAAGATCACTTCGAGACAGTTGGGAAATGTTTGAACAGATTTATTGTTTCAAATTTGACGATATATGAAAAGATGAGCTTTGCCATGCTTGTGTTACATTTCTAAGACATATCGTGTAAGACAGAGACAAGTTAAGCCTAATGAGTCTAACGTCAGTACTATCTCGGAATTCATTGTGCCTATCATTAAAAGACAAATGATAAGAGTTATGAGTATGGCTGGATACTATAGGAAATGATGCTACATTTTTATATAATTGCTGAACTTCCAAAAAATCTATTAAGTAAGGAAACGATGTTTCATTGGTCTGAATAACAACCAGAAGTTTTGGATGAGTGAATGGTCATGCTTAAGAGCGCACTATTTCTTTCAGCTCTAAATTTCAGTCAGTCATTTAAAATAAATGTTGGTACAAATGATGTTGGAGTTGGCACAGTATTGACGAAGAAGTACAAAGTGGTGCATATTACTATTCTTTGGCTTTGATGTTGACTGTAGCACATTTAAGTGTCCAATAGTTCAGCTCCATCTCCTATTATTGTGTTTAGTGACCAAACGTTCCTTAACTCGATGAAAAACAAATATCTGAAATTATTAAGTTGAAGCTCGATTTGGCATGAATGCCATATTGACAGCCGGCAGGTCAATCAAATACACTTTTACTTTTTTTATATAGGAATAGTATATAGTTTCACCTATACTTTATGTTATTCATTAGACTTCATCTTATCAAATATGTTATTACATGCATATTTACAAATAGAAATAAACAACGTTATTACATTAATACTATTTCTTTACAAGGGGGGAGTTTGTAAATATAATTTGCATAATTTGTTAGTTTCTATATTTTGTATTTCGTTATATACTATGGATAATTGTATGTTGGACTTAACCTTGTACAAATTGTGTTTTTTTTAAAAAAACATACATTGATAATATTTCTCTACCGGAATGAGTTAACTATCATTATTGTGGCCTGAGTCAAGGACATTATGTTTACCATGTTTCTTATCACAGTTTTCGTGACATACTATGTAATAATAATTAAGATTATATAAAAAATGAACTTTGGTTCTAAATCTTGGCTCTCATGTATGACTTTGATTTTATTATATAGCTTTGTTTATGGTAAAATATGTAATTCTGCTGAAAGATCTAAGTAGAATTGTTGTTAGTAATTCAGTTTTGGGATTTAATTCTCGCTACCAGAACATCCCTTTTACATATTCACTTTATATTTTAGGGCAATAATTTCGTTTGATCCATTCTAAAAAGGTTGTTGCTTCTCGCCGTTTTCTATTTGACCCGATTTATATCATGTCGCTGAATTACATGTATATATTGGAGATCCTGTCTTGCTTTTTGCCTGGAGGAACTGAAAACACAATGCGTATGGTTCATCGCTTTTTTCTGAAGCCACATTAACTCTTTAGCATGAATCCTTGGCCAATGTGATGCAAGAGACGATTCAGTAAGTATATTGACGGCTATTGATAACAGTGAGATACACCGAAGATTGCAATGCATCTGCTGGTTGCTGTTTTTGGACTTGTAAAGTTATGACTTGTACGCTAGTCTGGATTTAAGCAAGTGAACGTTAAGCAGAATCAGCCTAACGTTCATTTTCAGGATTTTCTCCATACAGTGGCGAGAGAGTATCTAGAAATTTGCAGACATATCTGGATGCAGTGGATTGCCATCAACTACTCGTGCCTCAGAGCTGATGACATCCTCAGTACAGACAAAACTATCTATCTGCCTTCACGCCTGTGGATGAGCATATCTTCTTGGATGTCCGATTCAACAGAAGACCTAACAGCTGTAGTCAAACGTAGCTGTCCACTCTGGATTAACAGTAACTGGTAGTACCGTTTACTGATACTTACAGCAGCAGGTAATCCTTGACCTAACATGGATACTTAGATTACATACGTAAACTATAAAACACATTTGCAGCAGCCATCAGGAGATGCAATTCAGTATCATTTAGGACTATAACTTTTGCTGTCTGAGTAATTTGCAAAATCTCAGCCATTTGTTGACATAATAACTGTAAAACAACCATACTTAAAATGCATAATGTATTCTGCGACAATACATTATAACCCGGATTTATCCATTACACATTTTATCAAGAAATAAGTTTCTTAATTATCAAATTTTGTAATTAGTTGTGAACAGTGGTTTTTTTCTGTTGATATTGGAATTTAATTTAGAGACGATATTGGGTGGTAAAGAAAATCTAATTAAAAGGTAAAATGATTTATTTGGTGGCATTTTAATTCTACCTTTATAGATGCAAAGAATGCCCTAAAAACTGATATTCATTACAGAATCATGATGGATTTGGCTATTGTATATAGTTGAACCAAAATATCAAAAATCCTAACAACAGCCATTCAAGGAAACAGGCCAAACATGCCATTATACATAGGTTACAGCTTTAAACAGATTCGCCTTTACAAATCGTTTTAAAGAGCAAATAATGTCTAGCAGCAGAGGGGATGAATCCTACAACATTTTCAGGCGTCGATTTAGCAAACTGAGGCTTCCTCGAAATGCTTAATAGAAGCCTCCATTGGGTATAAAAAACGACGCCAAACGTCGTTGTAATTCACCCCCTCTGCTGCTATGGATTTAACAATTTATGTAGTTAACGATGAGTTATGAGGGGGTGAATCCTACAAAATTTCCAGGCGATTTGCAGAGCTACCCCTCCAGTATCCTCTCGGAGAATAATAAATAGATTCCATATTATTAATTACCAGCACCCATCATCAATTTGCCTTTCATAGCTGATTTTACCAACCATGAAGCCAATTTTTCTTTGAAAGATTTATCAGGAATAGCATTTAACGCATGAATTAATTTCACATCTGCTAGAAGTCTATGCTGCAAATTGCTGCTTTTATATGCAACATCATGAGCATGACACGCCTTATCAATAGCGTCTATCGGATACGCACCACGTCGGGGCTGATTTTGATCATCGAGTCTGATATCTAATCGTGTTCCGGTGCCACAGTAGCTATATCCTGGAAGGTGCTTTTCTCCTGGATACTTTGCCCATGGAGTTCCAGGGAGTTTTACTAACTTGGCTGCAATATCACCTCCTCGTTTTTTTTTTTTAAAGCCTTGATTTTATCAAGCGAAACAAATCTAAATTGTTTTATACCACATGTTGCACACCTACCAGTAAGTGCGGATCTGTTATTTTTAGTTGTAATCGTCGTCACATCATTTGTGCTAGTACGCGTTTTACACTTCACACCATATAGATCCATAATTTATGTATAGTAATATGAATGTAATTGATTTTTCAGCGACTAAAACAAGAGAACCAGTTAAGCATCATGCAGCGCTACCAAACTCTATCCGTGCAATTATAATCGGGCCATCTGGATCCGGCAAGACGCAATTATTACTCAGTTTAATAATGAGATGGATGAAGTGGGATAAGTTGTATTTAGTTGCTCTTAGTGTAGATGATCAGCGATGCTACGAGGTATTAAAAGACTTTAACGAAAACGCTTTAGAAATTAATGGTGAGAACGTCATTGAGGTTATAACCGATATCAATGATGCACCATCCGTGGATGACCTTGATGGGAGCATTAACAATTTAGTTGTATACGATGATGTAATGTTAGACAATCAAAAAAAACCAGCTAGGATATTTTCCCGGGGGCGTCACAAAAACACTGACGTGATATATGTTACTCAACGCTACACTCAGATTCCAAAAGCGATCAGAGATAACTGTAATATTCTTGCTGTATTCAACGGCGTCGATACACATACGCTACGAAATATTTGGCAGACATGGTGCTCCGATATGGACTTCAATCAATTTCGAAATTTCTTTAGTCACGCTCAGTGGGTCCCACACGGATTTATAACAATAAATTTGCATGACCCTCGAACACGATATCGTATCGGACTCTATCAAATCTTCGGTTGAAATAATTTATTAACCCGACGCGACAATATCAATGGCGTCGTTTTTTTTACCCAATGGAGGCTTCTATTAAGCATTTCGAGGAAGCCTCAGTTTACCAAAATCATACGCAAAAAGAGTTGCTCTGTTACTTCATCGTTAACTACATACTGGTGACAAACAAAATGGCGTCGTTTTTTAATTTTGTTTTGCTGAATGGAGGCTTCTATTAAGCATTTCGAGGAAGCCCCACCCCCTCATAACTCATCGTTAACTACATAAATTGTTAAATCCATAGCAGCAGAGGGGGTGAATAACATTAGCATTTCGAGGAAGCCTCAGTTTGCTAAATCGACGCCTGAACATGTTGTAGGATTCACCCCCTCTGCTACTTGTCTTATTTATTAAGCAGCGGAGGGGTGAATCAGATAACAGCAAAGGCGTAGACGAGGCTTCCTTCTCGTTAATATTTACTAGAAAGGTCTATTTGACAAATAGAGGCTTCCTTCTCGTTAATATTTACTAGAAAGGTCTATTTGACAAATTGAGGCTTCCTAGTAAATATTTAATAGAAAAAGGTCGATTTGGTAACCTCGTAGGGGTCGATAAGCAAAAAAAAGATACCATTGTCGTTGGAGTCCACCCCCTCTGCTGCTCCGGGTTAATAATTCTTTTACGAGATTCAGTAAATGATTTTAACCAAATATTTTATCGAGTCCGACACGATATCGCGTTCGAGGGTCTGATAGACTTATCGTTACAAATCCGTGTGGGATTGACTGAGCGCGACTAAAGAAATTTCTAAAGATATTATGATCCATATCACCGCTGCACCAAGTCTGGTGAATATTTCGTAGCCTATGAGTATCAACTCCGTTAAATACGGCAAGAATATTGCAGTTATCTCTGATTACTTTTGGTATTTGTGTATATCTTTGAGTGACATATATCACATCAGTGCTTTTATGTCTGCCTCGGGAAAATATCCTGGCAGGTTTTTTTTTTGATTATCTAACATGATATCATCATATACGACTAAATTGTTAATATCTCCATTAATATCATCAATGCTCGGTGCTTCTTCGATATCGGTTATAAACTCAATAATACCCTCGCCGGATTCTTCTACCGCGCTGTCGTTAAAATCTTTTAACACATTGTAACATCGCTGATCATCTAGACTTGGAGCCATCAAATACAATTTGTTCCATTTCATCCATCTCGTTATTAAATTAAGTAACAAATGTGTCTTGCCACTTCCAGATGGTCCGATTATAATCATTCTAATTGAATTCGGTAACATCGAATGGTGTTTAATAGGTTCTCGTCGTCGGGTAGCTGAATAATCAATTACATTTATGTTATTATAAATATATTATGAATCTATATTGTGTGAAATGTAAGGCGAGTACTGGTACAGATGACTTGACAACGATTAAAACTAAAAATAACAGATCAGCACTTTCTGGTAAGTGTGTACAATGTAGTACAATAAAAATTAGATATGTTTCCCTTGATAAAATCAACAATTTAAAAACAAAACGAGGAGGTAATATCGCAGCCAAGCTAGCTAAACTCCCGGGAACACCATGGGCAAAGTATCCAGGAGAAAAACTCCTTCCAGGATATAATTATTGTGGACCCGGGACGAGACTCGATATCAGACTCGATGATCATAACCAACACAGACCCGGTGAAGGACCAATAAACGCCATTGATAAGGCGTGTCATGCTCATGATGTCGCTTATAAAAGCAGCAATCTGCAACACAGACATCTCGCAGATGTAAAATTGATTCATGCGTTGAATTCTATCGCTAATAAATCATTCAAAGAAAAATTGGCTTCATGGTTAGTAAAATCGGCTATGAAAGGTAAATTGATGTTAGGTGCCGGTAATTAATAACAACATGGAATCTATTTAGTATTCTCAGAGAGGATACTGGAGGGGTAAAGCAACAATTGGTAAACTCTCTAGCGCCGCGAAGGTGAAATATACCACTGCAGCGGATTGGTTATCCAAACAGGCTATATGGCAAATTTATCTACCGCCGCCCAAACAAATTAATTAATCGCATTTTGATGTGATTGTTGCTAATGAAGTTCATCAAGCTGATACATTATTTCTGCCGCATCATAGTGGTTACAAATACGCGCTAACCGTAGTTGATGTTGCGAGTCGATACAAACAAGCAGAGCCGCTAAAGACAAAATCAGCAACTGAAGTAGCTTCTGCATTTGAAAGGATTTATCGAAAGGGTTCCTCTGCGCTGGTATAATCTATTACAAGTTGATCCTGGCAAGGAATTTCAGGGTGCGGTTCTATCAGCAATGAAAAGTCATAATACTGCGTTACGACGAGGACATACTGCACTACATCGCGATCAGGCAATTGTTGAACGATTTAATCGGACGCTTGCTGCGCGGTCATCTGGATACCAATACGCGAAGGAATTCATTCAACATAAACGATCTCGTGAATGGGTCAAGATATTACCAGCTGTGATTACCGCGTTGAACAACGAGATTACTAGAACAATCAACATGAAACCTATCGACGCGATTAAGAAAGCGTCTATACCTAAAAATCCACAAAAATGATTTTTCAAAACAACCAATACTCGGTAATGTCACTGTTAGGTATTTATACGAACCAGGAGAGCTCGAAGTTGGCAGAAAAAGAGCTACTGATCCTATTTGGAGTGTCACCACGCATAAAATATCTAGTATAACACGATCCACGGGTAGACCAGCAATCTATAGACTGGATTCAACTGCCCCTCATCGAGGATTTACTCGTGAACAACTGCAAGTGATACCCGAGGATACTCAATTGCCGTCGTGTGGTCTTAACTAGCACCCAGGGTGCTGGCACTCCGGCGCCTGTTGCATTCAAGACAAGTCAGCATGACGTTATCGTTGGTATGATCAATGCTGCTATTCTTTCTGTCTACGGTTAATTGTCGAGAGTCTATATTCGACCAACTCCAACTCATTATGCAATTGCAACTCGCGCAGTGATTATTCTGTTGCTGTTTCAGCGTAATTTTTAATTCAGTATCAATATCAAATTCTCTATTATTTTTTTTATCCTGCTGTTTATAACCAGAAAGTTTTTTTCTGATTATGTCATTGACAGAGTCATCATTGACAATAGTGTTATTAACATCGTCGTCAATGACGAAGTCATCAAGGACAACTCTTCGAAGTTGATTTATTCTTCGTACTCTGGATACTGCGAGATAAATTAAATTTTACCACTCGATGCGATTATCCACCATCCAAACAATTGTATCTGATATAGTCAATCCCTGTGAAGAATGTATCGTCACTGCGTATCCTAGCTTCCACGGGGATTTATCAGCGCGCAATGCATCTTCGATGACGCTGATATCAACCAACACAATATCATTTAACACTAAATTCTGCTTTTCACGCTGTCCTGGAATATCAACTTCGATATTCTGCTTTCGTGTATCCGAAGGCCTATAACACAACGGTACTGGAAGTGTTGCAAATTTTTCTTTATGCGTTTCAAATAACTTCATCTGAAGTGTGTCTCTGACTATTTTTCTACTTGCAATTATCAAATCATTTGGTCTCCACGCTTCCCAGAAATCTTTTAGCGGCGTTTCCGAAATTATTTCACGCGCTATTTCGCATTGAACTCTATCAGGTTGTAATAAAACAAGCGCTTTGAACTCGCGTAATTGTTCATCAAGTGCTCTTTGATCGGTGTTAATTTCTTCATAATAGTCTACATGATTCTTCAGCCAATCATGTGGGGATAAACCGACAAATGGTGGTGGTTGACCATGATCGCCGCACATGACGACTTTTGTGTTCGCTAGTATCAGCCAATCAAGAAATTTTTATAACACATCTAATGACACCTTGCACATCTCATCCCAAATTACGACGCCGGGGACATATTTCTCACCCATTCGTTCAGGAGTCCATTCATCACCTTTCCATTGAAAGAAACTATGATAAGTACAAGCATTTACCCCTCGTTGTTTCATCTCTCTGGCGAGTCTGTGTGTTGGTGTTAGTACAATCATGTTTGATTTACCACGAAATAATTCAATCGTACGAGTCGTCTTTCCTGACCCGCCACAGCGGTTTAAGTAGCTTGTTTTATATCTACATATTGGATAAGATATCTGCAGTGCATTAGATAGTTCTGAACACTGATTGCTTTTCAAATATTTATCTTCAATCGTAACATCTGCTGATTTGGAATAGTCATGCATCATTTCCCGCTTAATTCTCCATGATCCCCAGCTCTCGTCAGAATTAGTGAATTCAGCTACTGTTTCTCGTTGTTTCACGTTTATGTAAAATGAATCAGTGGCTACTAATGACACCTTGCACATCTCATCCTAAATTACGACGCCGGGGACAGATTTCTCACCCATTCGTTCAGGAGTCCATTCATCACCCTTCCATCGAAAGAAACTATGATAAGTACAAGCATTTACCCCTCGTTGTTTCATCTCTCTGGCGAGTCTGTGTGTTGGTGTTAGTACAATCATGTTTGATTTACCACGAAATAATTCAATCGTACGAGTCGTCTTTCCTGACCCGCCACAGCGGTTTAAGTAGCTTGTTTTATATCTACATATTGGATAAGATATCTGCGGTGCATTAGATAGTTCTGGACACTGATTGCTTTTCAAATATTTATCTTCAATTGTAACATCTGCTGATTTGGAATAGTCATGCATCATTTCCCGCTTAATTCTCCATGATCCCCAGCTCTCGTCAGAATTAGTAAATTCAGATACTGTTTCTCGTTGTTTCACGTTTATGTAAAATGAATCAATGGCTACTCTAACTGCGGTGTCAAGAAATCTATTTATCATCGAAAATAAATTGATAGAAGCATAAGCTAGCATAGACGCCCTTAAGTGTGTATACTGAAGATTTTCTCCGTCTGCGTAAGTAACAATTGTACCAAATTTTGTTCCATCGGACAAGAAAGCGTCTTTACGATCCACGTATATACCTTTACTCGTTATATCCGCGATTATAAAATCGTATTCGACGTTATCTATAATCAACCGTGAAGAATATCGTTTATTGTCGTATTTGCCACCTTGAGTAAATTTACCGATTATTCTTCTACCGAGATCTTTTGCCTCTTTGTTTTTGATTTCAAATAACTGTTTGGACCATTTCACGATATATTCTTCGTCAAGATCGGGAAACTGTTTTCGTTGTTCGCTGATTATACTATCTAAATCGGGTTGTGGTAACCAGACTTCAGTCTGAGCTCGATATGACATAATCGCTTCAATGACAATCAATGATATCAGCATACCACAATCAATCATATATCTCAATAGCACTATTGGCATCCAGTGTTTTTCAGACATGTCTTCCAATCCAAACGTAACAGCACGGATGAAGTCCTGTAGCCAATTCAAATGATACCACACGAGCGAATCCGGTTAAATCAAAATCAGGCAGTGGTCCATTAATCGCAACACGAGCCATCTCGTGTGTGGGATGTCCAAATCGTTTGAAGTACTCAGCGCATTCTCCATACCCGAGAAAACTGGCCGGATAAGACGCAACCATATCAGCTGAAATAATACTCGAGGAACCTGTGGTTCCAGGGTCGTATTTTGTATTCCATAATCCGCAGTGGTTGTATTCGATGCAGCTTGATCTGACATCTGATAGAAACTCACCTCGCGTTGGTTTCCATGAGTTTCTCTTTCTCGCAAAATGAGCCGCAACCGACGGAATTATAAAGCAATTTGTTAATAATTGTTCGTCGTAGAAATTCTTCGAGAAACTACCATCTAGTTTTTTCATCTTGTCATGGAGGGCTTCAGTGCGGTATTATTCTCCATTGAGTCTTACATACTGATCGAATCCACCCTCAGGATTTGCAGCACTGTGAAGTAACCACACTGACACAGGATCGTTTTTACTCGAATGGTAAATAGCATCAAATAATTTCTCCTCAGAGAAACACTCTCCAAGCTCGGGTATATATTTTACAGTTCGTGTTCGCGGAAAAATTGTTACTGCAGGTGACCACGCGTGTTCGTTATGGTCAATAATTTGTATTGGCGCTCCTTGTGATTGATATTTCGGTTCGTGTAATACTTCTCCGGTTATTGTCGTTACTGATATTGGAAATCTTAATGATGTTTCTAATTTAGCTATATCCTGAATTGTTGCCCCATACTGTTTCACCTTTAGCCCCCATTCATTTATTTTTTGCGTCTTAGATCAGTCAATTTATTTCCACGCAACGCATTTGTGAAGTGTTCTATTACTCGTTCTGCCACACAATTCAAAGACGAAGAATATTTCATTGGTGCTAGTTTTACAATATCAGGTTTGTTATTTAACGGATATATCCCGTACACAACTGCTGTTACAGGATAAGATCTCTCGTAGTATGGTTTGTCAATTCCAGTCAAAATTCCTGGTTTGGAATCTTGATTCACAGTGATAGTTTTTTTATCTTTTAAGATGGGTTTAAATTTATCCCTGATAATCCAATCTCCAGTGTCTGAACGGATAATGAATTTTATTCTAAAAAAATACCTTTTCCGCGTAAGATGTGAAATTATCTTGGCTGCGTTTTCGTCGTTCATGGTAGCATCAACGCTACCATCAATTCGAAATGTTGACCAACAGTGAGATGCTCCATCGCGTTTGAATTCATTAAAACAATCTCTGATTTTACTTATCATGGTTATATCACCTATTAGACTCTTTGGTTTATCAGAGACTCTATCGAGATTAAATTTAGCATTTATCGAGGGTATAATTTTCGATAATCTCTCGAACTCCTCTATGCTATAATTAAGACAAGTATTTAAATAGAGAATTTATGTATAATGAATCATTGCAAATGGCTTATGATTGGATCAGTAACCGTGTGTAACAAATCATGCAGAAAGGAGTTTTGTGGGTATCATATGCAAAGTGTTCGGCGTTGAAGCCTTGGCCAGCTACCCTGCTTACAATTTGGGGTAGGGTTTAAAGGAAAATCACGGTTGTGTCTCGGTTGTGGTGGTAAGCGATACAGAGAGATGAAGATTTATTATGATAAACGAGTTAAAAACTCCATCAAAGATTCCGTTCATGACTGTGACAGCGTCAATGACAAAGTCATAAGAACTCCTCAAGACTACATTAATAGATGTCCAAATGTAATAATTCGACCAAACAATGAATTAGACAAACAAAAATAGTATATAAAAGAACCAAGAATTTCAACAACACTCTCTAATCACAAACTATGAAGCTTCCCGTGATGGTAGTGTCAGACACCGTAGGCTGAAGAAATCGGTCTGTGTTGTGAATAATCAGGGATTTTTGAGGTTTACTGTTGGGAAGAAGAATTATTACTGCCATCGTTTTGTATATGAAGTGTATAATGAATTGATCGAAGATGGGTATGTTATCGATAGTATAGTATTAAGACTAATAATTCTTTAGATAATTTACGAGCTGTTACACAAAGTGAGAATTTAAAACGAGGAAGGACTGGAAAAAACTCGAACGATGCTAGATCTGTAAAATCTTTTAATACGACAACTAATGAAGATATAATATTAAAATCAATGTATGAAGCCGGTAGATATTTCGATATTTGCAGAGCCTCAGTACGAAGAGTAGCAGAGGGAATCTATCGATCTGCGATTTCCCCAAAAAATGGACAAAAAATTCAGTTTTCGTATGTTTGATTCATATTTTGCACTATATGTATATAACACCAGCAGAGACAACTCGTTTAGGTGTGTTTACGGCCTGTAAAATAGTTATATCCCTTAGATTGTGGTTCAGTAAGATAATCAATTATCTGTTTTTGTAAAAAAACGAATAAAATATGAAGTGTTTACAAATAATTGTATTCTTTTTTTTCTTTAAGTATTTGGTTCTACTTCAATATTGTCTGTAAGTACAACAATATATAAATTCGAAACTAAACTATGATTCCATTATACATTCCACACTATTCATTGTACAGTCAGCCCGAGCTAGTATTGATCGGCTGTCTTTAGTAACTGGCACGCGTAACACCTGTTCATTATTGATTTACTATACCTGTAAAACAGTTAGTGTAACTGAAAACAAATCAAATATACAGTGTTTGGCTCTGCTTTAATATTGTCAGTAGATTAAAAATAATGCGATTGTAGCATTTGACGTACATCACATCTGTTCGTGTTCTGTATTTAACTTATCTGTATATTATAAGAACCGTTAGTTCAGGAAATACAATTATTTATAAAATATAGGGTTTTAATAATAATTGTATTTTTCTTTTAAGTATTCGGTTTTGATAGATTCGGTTGATCCAGTGACGTCATCACACCTGTTTGCGTTTGATTGTATTAGCTTACTTATATATTATATTCAAAAACATATACTGTATATAATAACCGTTAGCTCAATCGGTAACGTGTTGCTGTGTCATACTAGCGGTCACGGTTCGAAACTCGTAATGGGCATTATTGCCAACGATGCCGACAGATGGTTTTAATTGGGGGGGGGTACCTCCGAAATTCAAATTGCAACCACATACCAACCACATCACACCGTGATGTGAATGAAATTTTTCATTCAACCCAGGGTGATTTTGTGGGGGGGGTTGTGGTTGTATGAATGTAGGAGTGTCATCATTCATTGACATCATTCATTTAATGTTATATGTAAGTCTTGTACTGTCCCTTATTATTCATTCATTGTATATATCCATCCAATTCATTGTATATATCCATCCAATTCATTCATTGTATATATCCATCCATTCATTTATTATACAACTGCCATTTGGAGTTGTATTGTGTATATATATATATATATATATATATATATATATATATATATATATATATATATATATATATATATATATATATATATATATATATATATATATATATATATATATATATATATAAATGTACTGTCCTATATAATCTATTGTTTGTGCTGTCTATTCACTAAACATACCCTCTTGTGATTCTAATCCGATATTTGACGAGTTAGATTCACTCTTAGGGGAATATGCTTCGTGATAACTCTGGGTCTGGTTAGATGTGAAAACACCTGGTTAGACCCTATGAGATGTATTGTCGTATATGTAACCTCTGGACGCCTTCGATGTAAATAGCACCTAAGGCGAACAAATGGGGTTCATCATATATCATCGCATAATATCCCTTGGCGTGAGTAAGATGATCAAACAACTTGCAACGAACGGGGTTCATTGTATATAATCACCGTATATAATTATAAAATTTCTAATTATATATCCATCATCGCATAATATCCCTTGGCGTGAGTAAGATGATCAAACAACTTACTACAAACGGGGTTCATATATCCATCATCGCATAATATCCCTTGGCGTGAGTAAGATGATACAACAACTTACCACGAACTGGGTTCATTTTTGAAAAAATATATATTTTTTGTATTAGAAATATGTATTATAATATATGAATTCTGAAAATATGAATAAGATTATAGCTGAAATTTCAAAATTGAAAAACCAAGATATTAAATTATCTGACAATTTAAATCCTGACCAAATTATGTCAGACTTTCAAGATATAGAATACGGTATTATTACTAACAAATATATGCTGCCAAACAAATACGCGCTGATAAAAAAAATCCAGAATTCTATTCGGGACTCTCTTGTATTTTGTAGTGACGTAAGTATGTTTGTCCCGTTATTTACTATCGTAGAAGGAATACGAAAAGAATTGGGTCGAGATTATAAATTGAAAAAGGAATTTAATTCTATGATTAGAAATATACGAGCATTAATCCAAGAAAATGAAAAAACAGCTAACAATTTGACAGTATAAATACAATACAATGGAAAGCTATTGAACAAGGAAATAAATTAACTGAAAAAAATTTTTTGTTGTTTATCTGAGTCGGGTTAAAACGTAAAAATCATTTGATGATGACAAAATCACAACATCGTACATGAAAATCTCTTCTAGATTCAAATTGGAACTTGCTTTACTGTTTCAATAATGGTCAACGAAGCTTTAACAACTAGATTGGCTCGTGAGCGACTAGATGCAATTAAGAGATATATACCAATCCGCGACTCTGTCAGAAATAAACTACAAGCTAGACAGAGTTTACAAACGGATTTTGCTGCGGGGTCTGAAGAGTTGTTTAAACCAATAACCACAGCAACGAAAGGGGTAGAGCGTGCTATATGGGGTGATGTTCCCGAGACTGGGGAAAAAAGAAAAGAAAAATCTCTTATTGGTGAACTTGAAAAAATAGCAGCGAAAATGAGCAAACAAAACAAGCTGTACAAAAACTCCACTGTGATATTGATGTTAGTGAACCACCTGAATCAAAAAGAACAGTAGATGATTTACGTACGAGATTTAACGAGGAGGGGTTAGCAGCAATTGATAAGACTGATCCAGCAGAAATTCCTGCGCTTGTTGTTACGACTTATGAAAACAGAAAAAAATGTTGAAACCAGAACAACATAAGTATATTAAAAATATAACTCATAGGGCTGATGTATTCTACAAAATCAAAACTAACAAAAGTCAAATTTATAAGGATAAAGACGTATCATACATAGAATATATCAATGCGGTGGGTAGAGTGAATAAACAATATGAAGAATTTAAACAACAACAAAAACCTCCAAAATTACAAAGAAAGCGACAACAACCATCAAAGAAAATATCTTTCTCGCCTAAAAAACAAGAAGAACATCAACAACAACTACCATCTAATCGAGATGAAGATGATGAAGATGATGAAGATGATTTTGGTTATTTACAGAATACGAATTTAGAAAAAATGGATGCAGCAACTGGTTATAGAAGCGGGGAGGGATTTTCTAAATCTCGAAGAGATTCCAGTGGAATTTCAGGTAGTGGTCTAATTTAATGTCCTGGTAATATTCTCAGTGATATATCACGATTAGAAGTTCTCATCGGAGGAAAACGAACTGGAAATAACTCAACGGAAGTAATTAATGAAGCAGCTGATATCTGCAAGCGGTAATTTCAAGGCGGTATCATGGATATCGAAACATATCGAGATTTTATTGATGAGTTAGTTGAAAATCCTACGGATGGTTATCATAGTGATTAATCTGATGACGAAGTTGAAAATCCTTTGGATTTTTCATTAGATAAATATCATTTAAATAAGATGATCATACACTACAACCATGATAAACCAACCAGCGTCTATATAGTAAACTCACGATTTCCGGTTTATAGCGCGTATTATGGAGATGGTCTCGGTGATACAATTGCAGGGTTATTTGCAAGAATAGCTCCAAAAGTGGCGCCGCTAGCAAAACAATTATCGATGAAAGCCATTGATGTTATTCGTGATAAGGGTATTAGCGCTGTTGGAGATATTGCCGGAAAAGCATTTATGGCCGCGAAGGATAAACTAACAGCGCTAGTTCGACGGCGAAGGAATTCGGGACCACTGCCATCTACAGTGGAAATGCCTGCGCGGGTTAGTAAAATAATAAATAACGCAGTAGATCAAAAATTAGAGTCGCTGGTGACTCCGTCATACACCAACGACCAAAGCAACATCGCAAATATGATAGCGGGAAGTGGCTTAAAAAACCACGACGACGTCGACGATGATGATTTAGACGCTGATAAATATAATAAAATGTTCAAACAGTCACCTGATACAGCGTTTGATATGGACGCCCCAGTGCTCAAGGATGATTCCCTGCGCGATTATCAATATTACGCCCATCACGCAATACAACCAAATAGTCGAACAAGAATTGAACTTCAAGTTCATGATACCAGTAAATACTTTCTACCGTGTGAAGCATTTATCGAAGTAGAAGGATAAATTGTAATAGACGATGCAGTTAATACAGAATATCCACTTGATGCCCAAGTCGGATTTGTCAATAATGGTATCATGGCGTTATTTGAGAGCGCAAAATATCTCATCGATGGAAAAGAGATCGAATCGATAGACCGTGATGTTGATGTGGCCACAACAATAATAGGACTAGCAAGATATTCCGATGATTATACAAGATCGCCAGGCCCTTCTATGATGTTTACAAAGGATGTTAAAAATACCACTGGAAAAAATCTATTTATTGTAAGACAACCAAATGATCGTGCTGGTGCTGCTGCTGCTATCGAGGATATGTTTATAAATACTAATCCTAATTTTAATTTAGGAGCTACAACACTTATGTCGATGTTGAGAGGGAGACGTAGATCATTTTCATGTGCTATTCCACTACATCATATATTTGGATTATGCAGAAATGTTCGAAAAGTTATTTATGGCGCAAAGCACACAGTATCACTCGTACGAAAGGGTACAGACAATGATGCAATTTGGAGGATTCCAGCAGTCGATGCAAATCCAAATGCTGATGCCGGTAAAGTCAATTTAACAAAAGTATCACTGTGGATGCCAGTGTTGACTCCATCAATCACCGCAGAACAGCGACTACTATCGCTTATGGACCAAGGAGGAAAATCACTACTGAGTTGGCTAACAACGACTACAGATGTCGTTCAATCAAATATTAATGGGTTATTTACGTGGAACCTAGCATCACAACAAGGCGTTTCAGCTCCACGTCATATATTTATTGCGTTACAGAATACCGCACGAGTTGGTGATCAGCAACTCAGTCATACGATATTTGATCAATTAGGCGTTAGTAACGTCTCGCTGAGAATAAACGAACAACAGGAACCATCCGAGGATATACAACTTAATTACGATGAAAACCGTATTGCACGCGTGTAGCATCGTTTGTTGTCATATATGGCGCGTGGTCAAAATGTTGATACTGGTCTGCAAATATCACAATATGATTTTTTTAACATCTATCCGATATATTACTTTCCGTTGGAACATGTTGATTTAACAAGACAATCCGTCGTTGATATACACTTTAGAGCTACTGTAGATCGTGGTGGCATTGCAAATTATAGAGCGATTGCTGTCATTCTCAGCGACAAATCAATGCTACTCGAAGGTGTCGGTGGACGAATGAGAGTAATTGATGCGCCGGTAGAAAACATGTAATTGAAAATCCTTTGGATTTTTCCATTAGAATCAATTTGTTATTGTATAATGAAATATAGTTATATTAGTGTTGTGTTAACTCCAGGTCAACTCAAGAAATTGCAATCGGAATCAGCTAAAAAATGCGGAACCACAATCACGTTGAAACCCAACCAGATGACTGGCGGGGCGAATAAATTATCGCTAACAACTCGTCAAGTAAAACACTTTAATGATGCTTTCAAAGATAAAAAAGGCGTTCAGACCACTCTCTCTCTGCAGCGTTGATTGCCGCAGCGGCCCCAGCGGTAGCTAAAGCGGCGGCGTTAGGAGCCGTTGGTACCGCGGCAGGAATGGCACTTAAGAAAGCAACTGGGAGCGGGTGTAAAAATGAATGGAAAGGGTCTAAGACTACCAGGAACCCCGTATTCATGGTACAGCGGAAGCGGCCTGAGAATCCCAGGAACGGTTTACTAGTTCCTATGTCCAATTTTGATTTACTCGATGCTGCTAAAAAATTGGCCATAAAAAACTTCAGAGGTGTCTTTATGAAAGATCAGTTGCCGGCACAACCAAACAGCGTTGAAACCGGTATAATTAATCTCGATAAAAGCACCGGACCCGGAACCCACTGGGTTGCATACGCGATTGATCCACGTGCAATCGTCTATTTCGATTCATATGGATTAGCACCGCCAAAGGAATTTATGCGTTATATCCTTGATTTAAAAACTCTTCGTTGGTATTCCACGCTACCAACACAAACGATGATTGATCCATCAATATGCGGCAACGAAGTATTAAATGTCCTCGACGCTATTTCAACATCTGGAAAACCACCTTATGTTGTCGTAAATGAATATACTAGTAATCGCATTTTAGAGAGATATTATATACAATAACATGAGTGATATTTGGGGGAGACAGTTATCAGCGCTGAAGAAACGAACCACAGAAACATCTTCAACCGGTGATATAAAAAAAATAATCAAAGATGAAATAACTGAGACGTTGAACCTAGCATGTGTTGATCCCAATGAAATAGTTGTATTTCAAGATCGTCAGGGTAAATTGAAAACCAGTAATGTATCCCTGGATGATATTTTAGTTAAACAAAACGACGTAACCGAGAACACCGTTGCGTTATTTTCCGATCAGGGTAAACTCAAACCTGGCATACTCGTTTCGACAATTACAGATAAATTAAAATCTCTCAACGATGAGTTAAAATTCATACTAAGTTTTTTTGGTGATCCAGCGACAACATCACCGAATTTATCATTAATAAAAACTTTTATGGAAAGTATAAAAACTGTCAATGACGAATTAAAATCAATTACGGCTTTCTTCGGCGAACCTGCGGTAATATAACCGACGCTCACAGAGAAAATCTTCTATGTTGGAACTAGCAACACTTCAATCTAGAATTGAAGAATACGTAAAACAGTTTTCAGTTTTTCCTAAAAATATTCTAGATAAATTTTTGGGAATTGTGTTGGATAAAATTTAAATAAAACTCCCGGATATTAAAAAAATCAATCGATGAGATGAAAGCCTTCAACGAAGCAATCAAAATTGATTTTTCGAGGATGATAACAATCATTGAAAAAACAAAAATTCCTCATGAAAGAACCAATAACGTAGTAAACACGATCCAACACGGATCATTTGTGTGGACTCCTACAGACAATATACTAAGTATCACTGCACCGTCAAAGGCATTTATCGATTAACACTAGTAACACCGACTCAATTTAATATATCATCGTCGAGTTCATCTGGAGTCAATAATACAATATCAACGATTATCGACAAGGATACAACTGAAAAATTCACGATAGCATCAACTGATAAGAATTTGATTAGGGTTTCATTATCATGGTATATGGAATTTGTAGCGGATTTAAGTAAATAATTAAATTGAAATCGTAAATTGATTTGGAAATAAAATGTCGTCATCAACGATACCTTCGGTATCTCAATATCGCTATGATCAAGTCAGAGAATTTCAAACTAAACTCAAAACACTCACTGAACAGTATCAAACAAAAATAAATAAAATGCCGACGAAGAATTACCGCGATTGATGTTACCGTGTACTCAGTAAGTGGTGTAATCACCGGAGCAGGAATAATACTCGCATCGGTTCCAGCGATTGCTCCGGTCGTAGTTCCAATTTGCATTTCTGCAGTGGCTACCGTCGCGGGTATATTAACCGGGATAACAAAAAAACTATCATCGTGCAGCCATAGTAAACTACACTATTACGTAATCAAATTTCATGTAGTATCAACCGCGTACTCACAATTGTCCTCGTTGATATCGTCGTCGCTCGATGATACATTTATATCCGATAGTGAATTCTCAGTGATGGTAAGTATTTATGATTCCGCGATATCAAAATTAGAAATACAACATGAGTATAATAACAATGACAACACCGAAGGAATTACTTCAACGAATAATGGAGAACACAAATCCAGTACAAACCAGCATGATCTCAATAACATCAAAGAATCCTGAATTCAGTGTAAATTTCCCTATTCCGATTCCCGTGAAGGAGATAGCGCTATCAAAACTACGAGTATACCATAGTTGGCCTAATATTAGATCGGTAGCATTTGGCGGTCAACATCCGAATAATTCCTTGGTGTTTGCGAATAAGAATAAACCCGATGGAACTCCAGACTGGAACGTTGTTTCGCTGCCATCTTGGTCATACCAAATCGAACAAATTAATGCTGAATTCCAGCGTAGAATAAAATCTATTACTGGAGCAGAATCGAAAATCGCTATAACGGTCCACGAGCCGACATTATCATCTGCCATTGAGATAAACTCGCCAAGTTATGTAGTAGATATTTATCAGAGTTCTATAAGAACAATACTGGGATGGCCTGAAATCCCGCCTCGGACAGCTTATCAAATACCACCTGAACCACAAAAATCTGATTATATCAGCGACAGGATAAAACCCGATAATCCAGTAAAAAGCTATAGCGGTTACAATAAGTTGAATTTTTTCAATGAAGGAATAGACGACCAAAATCAAAGATATTTAACAATTCGACAGGATAAAATCACTGAAAATTTCAATAACGATATTTCGCTGTTGTTAATATCTCTTAAATCTGGTACTCTCACCCGAGATGAATTTATCAGCGTCGTACAAACGTGTAACAAAATCATCAATGACATGGAAACATTTCATTCTCAAAGTATTCAAGAGGTATTAAGTGATAGTAATATTGAAACGAGAATAGTGTTTTTGATAATATATCGCACAGGAGAAGATATTTCCACGATCAAATTACACGGATATAATATATCAGAACTACAAAAATCTCTCAATGATGCCATCGATGAAGGTTTCAAAAAAAATCCTCGACGCATGGAAAAAAACAACACCACAACAAACAACCATCCTTAAATATAATAATGACCCAGATGGTGGTGGTAGGCATATCACTCCTCAAAATGTGATAGCATTGAATTTAGTATGTGATGTTATCGAAGGAAGCTATCAAATAAATCTCGAGCGATCAAATCAAGCTCAGCAGGGGTATATTTTATATTCATTTGCACCAACAGCTCCTCCAGGATTTCTAATTATTGAGAATCCGGTTAATCCAGTCGATATGCGATGTTATAATGATTCTCTAACAAGAATTAATTTTAAACTCACTGACCAGTCCAATAATCTAATTGATTTACGAGGCGAGGTCTATCAAATTAGTCTGTTCGTGAAATCATAGCGATTTTCATCGTAAAAGAATTGTTAACCCGGAGCAGCAGAGGGGATGGACTCCAACGACAATGGCGTCTTTTTTGTTTTTGCTAATCGACCCCTACGAGGTTACCAAATCGACCTTTTTCTATTAAATATTTACTAGGAAGCCTCAATTTGTCAAAAAGACCCTTCTAGTAAATATTAACGAGAAGGAAGCCTCGTCGACGCCTTTGCTGTTGTCTGATTCACCCCCTCTGAAGCGTATTATTATTATTATAATTTTTATTATTATTATTATTATTATTATTATTATTATTATTATTATTATTATTATTATTATTATTATTAACAATTGATCAGGATTGTTTTTTGTGTAAGATATTGAAGAAAAATATAAAATACAAATATCAATCCTCCCAAATTTGCATCACGTAGTATTACAGTATTATGGTTACTGTATTCCATAAAGTAAGTGATCACAGACTAAAAATAATCACCTGATTGTATTTTGCACACCATGATATAGCAAACGTTTCACTACTGGTTGACGTCCTACATACGTACAACAGAGAGGTCACAGTCTCTTCAACTAGCGTGATTTAAAAATATTATCTACATGAACCCCAGTAGATCAATTCGCCCAAGGTGTCTTGTGTCACAGATATTGATGAACGGGAAATCAACAGAAGCCACACATTCCATTGTGACACATGGACCGAAGTTTTACCTGCCTTTACGGACAAGTTTTGAATATTTAATTACACTGTCATTAATGGGATGTAACTTGTATCTCTTCAAAAAGACAAATATTTGTCTTCAGAGATAGCTTTAAGCTGCCGGTAAATAGATACAGATATGGAACTATACGTGTCACACAAAAGACGACATCCGTTTCTTTTGCAATAGCATGACGACGTGTCCTACCATGCAGCAAATGAATTATTTCAACTCTCTACCCTGACGATAAAAACTGCATTACGTTCAAATTAAAACCTACCGACGCCTTTCGAGTAACATATTCAACATGAAATGCGTATGAGTACAAGCAAGATAAGAAATGTTTGCATATCGATTCGCATAATATTCCTACATCTGAATAATGCCATCCTCAGGAAGTAAAACTTTAGTTTGCATCAAAAGATTGTTCACTATAGACAGGTGACCGTGACCGATTAAAGGTGAAGGAAACAATTGTTTGGTTAGGAAGCACGTGACCTTTGACTATTTACATGTTAACTTTAGATAAGGAGGATTTGTATAGCAAATTTGTTAGGGGTTAATGAGATTGGCTGTTGTGGACATGTGCTAGCTGAGTAAAAGTGTTCATTATGACAGGTTTAACTGCAACATAAATACGTAAATTACAAAACTAGACGACACACCACTAACAGCATACAGCAGGAATTGTTGAAGATATTGTTATTACTATTATTATTATTACTATTATTATTATTATTATTATTATTATTATTATTATTATTATAGTATATATATATATATATATATATATATATATATATATATATATATATATATATATATATATATATATTAGTAATAATGAAGACTTTGTATAGAACCTAATCTTCAAAAGCTCTAAGCGTTTTACATCTATAATGGTAGGACTACAAAAAAACACACACAAAAAAACACCATGATATTATAAAACATAAAGAATGCTGAAAATGTTTAAGGTAGGAAACATTATTAGGTCTGTACGTTTGTTCTTGCTGTCGTAAAAGGCGAGTTTTAAGAGCACTCTTAAAAGGGACATATGTGTCTTTGTTTCTAATTTCAATGGGCAATTAGTTCCACGTTGATGGGCCCTGGTATGCAAAAGAACGTTGTACATTGAACATCGTTTTCATAGAGGGAATAATGAGTATACGATTGTCAGAAGAGGCGCATAAGTATATTGCTGGTGTGTACACATGTGTGAGGCCAGATAAGTATGTTGGATTGGAGTACGTAAGTGAAACTTAGCACATAGAACAACTTGGCCGGTTTATTCTGGTTAGCCAGTGCAGGGTAAAGAGCAGCGGGGAGATGTGATCTGATCGTGGTACTCTAAAGATGATCATTTGGGCTGTCTTTTGAAAGTTCTGAATTTTCTGTAGTAGATATTGAGATGAACCAGACAGAACTGAACTACAATAGTCCAGTCTTAAACGTTCTAATGAACATGCAAGTGTTTTTTGTGGCATCAACTAAAAGATCTTTGCAAATGGAGGTGATGCAATGCGAGAGTACTGTCTACAGTAACACCTAGGCTTCGAACTGACTGTGTGAATTTAATGTTGGTGTTGCAGATATTTATTGTTTGAGGTAAAGGATGTGAATGAGACAGTCTTTGTGTTGTGATTAGAATGGCCTCAGTTTTATCATAATTCATCTGCAGCTTGTTACATGACATCGATGATTTCACATCAGAAATGCACCTCTCTACTGCTTGGATGATAACATCAACTTCAGTTGGGAGGCTAGATTTGTATATTTGGGTATCTTCACCATAAAATTGGTGAGAGAGTTTGTTACATGTCATCCATGATTTAAGTTAAGGAATTAAGTTAGTGTCTTTAATATTTGTAATTACACTACATTGTATTTTCAGAAACTAACCAGCTAGAGATACCTTCATTGAGAACAGTATTTAATATATCTTGCAAAGGGTGAAAATAGACTGCCATAATGTAAGACAATTGTACACATTGTACAGTAAACAACACCCAAATGAAAGAATGACTCAAATAACTGTCCGTGATGTTAGAACTTGAATTAATTTGATAAATGAGAGTCCCTCAAACATAGTGGGTGCTCTACTAGCGGAAGAAAATATCGTGGACTTCATTGGAAAGTAATTTAATGACTTTACCTGCTGAGTGTTCAAACCATGTATTATCTTCTTTGGCGACCAAAACATTTACTGATTAATAAAATCAACGCGATGATAAAATACTCCTGAACGAATTGATGTCGACGACAACGACGTCGTGGTCGTCGTGATCATTATTTCATCGCTGATTTCAATTTTCTTCGAAATAATTTACTACGCAGTCGCTGTCGAGCTGTCTTATTCCGGTGATCAGATGTTTTATAAGGGGCTTTTTGTGCAACACAATAATACTTATCGTGTTTTTTTTTCAATCAACATGGCAGTCATTGGGTATAATTGCGATGCCGCGATAACCCCATCGGGGGTTTCACATGTTGTATAATGCATCATATAATATAACATTTTTTTAAAATTTAAAATATAACAGTATACAGGGATTAAAAACCGCGATGTTCGTTGACAGCGTCATCAACGACAACAACGATAACAACGGTAACAACGATAATCCTGGTGACTGTCACTGGTGACACTGTCATTCGTACTTGCGACATCAGTGATAGCGTCATGACGATGAGGAAACTTCGAATAATATTATTTTATTAGGGATTTTCGAAGTTTCCCCACTGTTGATAACGCTATGGATAGATCATCGGTTAACGCTCCCAACGCGCGTGTGTGGTCAACGATGATATGTCGTAACTTCGAATAATATTATTTTATTAGGAATTTTCGAAGTTGCGAAATCTATTGACAGATCGTAGCGAGAGAACCATCGGTTAACACTCCAATGTTGTAATTAAAAATCTTTTGATGCTCCATGTTGGTGTGGTCAACGATGATATATGTCGAAAGGGCGACTAATAATTATTTTTATAGAAAAATTCGCCCTTTCCCCAAACCTAATTCAGCTATGGATAGATCGTAGCGAGAGAGCCATCACTGACTCTCCAAACATGAAATTAAAAATCTTTTGATGCTCCATGTTGGTGTGGTCAACGATGATATATGTCGAAAGGACGACTAATAATTATTTTTATAGAAAAATTCGCCCTTTCCCCAAACCTAATTCAGCTATGGATAGATCGTAGCGAGAGAACCATCGATGACGCTCCATACATGAAATTAAAAATCTTTTGATGCTCCATGTTGGTGTGGTCAACGATGATATATGTCGAAAGGGCGAATAATAATTATTTTTATAGGGAAATTCGCCCTTTCGACAAACCTAAATCAGCTATAGATAGATCGTAGTGAGAGAATCCTATAATGAAAATTAAAGATTTTTGTTGGTTTATTATTTCAACGCGCGTGTGTGGTCAACGATAATGATGAGGAAAGGGCGAATAATAATTATTTTTATAAGAAAATTCGCCCTTTCCTCACATTTGATACGGTCATCTACAGATCATTCTGAGTAATCGTAGCGAGAGAACCATTTATTAACACTCCATACATGAATTTAAGCAAAGTAGTGTGGTCATCAACGACGTTGAAAATATTTTTTTGGTCATCATTGATGACGCTGTCTTCGACCATATGTTGCAAGTTCGAATAATTTTATTTTATTAAGGATTTTAGAAGTTGCGACATCTCTTGATACTGTCATCAATGGATCATTCTGAGTTATCGTATCGTGAGAACCATCGATTAACCCTCCATACATGAAATTTTAACACCTTAGTGTGCTCATCAACTACAGTAACATCGTTACCACCGTAGAATCCATCATCGGTGTTAGTTGTATTGATCCATAATAGGTCATCGAGGAAGTCAGATCTAGGCCACTCAGGATAATATAACGTTTAGTCGTTACGACTTTCATGTCTGTTTTTATCATCCGATTCTAGTTTAGCACCAAATCCCTTATAAATCAATTTCACCTTCTCGATTATATTCCTAGATGTCAACCCGCCTTTATTTGATCTAAATTCAGGAAATATCTCATCGAGATGCTTTATAAACCGTTGATACTTATCAAGTTCTGGACGATCATGCAACATCGCATCAATACTTCTCATGAGATCAGATCGATTTACCGGTTATATTATTTTACTCAAATCGCGTGGAACAACATCAGGAAGTTTTAACACTTCGAGGACTTCTCTGATTATTTCAATTTCTTCCCGCGGAGAGATTTTGTCAGACCTAAATTTCTGCACCGCGATAGCTTTTCCGTTGTTGTGTTTATCAACTATGAGTTGTTGTGCTTGTTGCAGCCGTGATACATTCTTGTCGAGTTGTTCTAATGTGCCACTGTCAAATTTACTAACATCAGTCTGAAATACATGATTGAGATACGCTAATTTTTTCTGATATGGTTCTAATTTTTCATCAGGGTCATATCGGTAGTATGTAGGAATTTTATTATCAACGATGGAGTCGTCAACGATGGAATCGTCAGTAATCGCAGCCGCGCTAATTATTCTCTCCCCGATAGAACTTTTCAGAAAATCATCTATGACAACACTATCATTTATTATCGCCGCTGAAGTCATTGATGATCTTTTTTTAGCAAGCCATAGTTGGTACTCGTCAGGGAGTGTTTGTAAAATTTCATACCCGGATTGTTTCATTAGCGCGATTAACCGTTGAGTAAAATAACACCGCGAGTTGTTCTCGTCCATGGTGATAAATGCATAACCGTAAGGGGTATATACGTCGCTGAAGTTCGGGGCACGAAATAATAGTTCTTGCGCTGATAGCGTCATCTCACGGGATTTTATCAACGCGGTAATCTCATCACGAGTCAGCGGTAATTCAACTTTGTTCCCGCGATGATTCGTTGAGTAGTGAATTTCATTAATATTTCTGAATCTATGAAGTGCTTGTTTGGTTGCTTCTACTGATCCTATCTGCGACGAGAACACAAGCATCTTCTTGAATCGTTCATCCATGATGGAAATACCAGCTTCGATGGTTGTATTGTATATAACCACATCGATGCCGTTGAAAGCTTCAATGGGATCAGAGAAATCTACTCGTTTTTCCTCCGAATCAGTCTCGGCGTGATAATACTTCACAAGATTTCCCTGGTGTTGAAATTGTTTAGCAAGATTCTCTACTGAGTAATCACCGCGTCGTTTGTTGTGTGTGAAAACCATAGCGAGTTCTCCACGATCAAGCGTTTCTAATAATTTCAAGTAGTTATCGCGGTGTGAATGCTCAACGATAAATTTCTTGTCATGATCGATTTTGTAGTCGTTGATGATGAATTTCATATCGGATTGCGCTAATTTATCTCGAAACAACGTCGCGTCGTCGTTGTTTGCGTTGGCATCTAACACAATGATTCTAACCGCGCTGGTTATCAGCGAAGCGAATATAGCCCAGACTGCTTTGTTGTCCCGCGAGTACATCATCTGTCTGAGAATACCGTGCCATTCATCAACGATAATCACGTCGGGAATTCCTCGTACGCTTACAATGGATTCAAACTGCGAGATGACTTTTCTGCGGCTGAGTTCATCGAATACAATCTCACCGTGAATTTCGTCATACGATGTTAGGTTATAATCGACACGTGTCCTCGCGGTGAATTTTTTTCTGTACGACAAATACAACACTGATTGATTGTCGTGAATTGATTTCCATGCTGATTCTGATTTTCTCATTCCACAAGCTGAACCGTCCATGTAGTCCTCGTTGAAAATTACTTTACAACCTCGACCTGATTCATGTTTTGGTGGTTCAATATACCCATAATCAGCGATTCTTGATTGTAGTTCTCCTGGATAATCAACTCTACGGTAGTTAAATGATTTTAAGTATTTTTCATAATCACTTTCTGTTTCAGAACCATCGGTTGTAGAACCATCAGCGTTAGAACTTTCAGCGTTAGAACTTTCAAAGTTAGAATTAAAAATTGTCGGAATTGTTATTTTTTCACCTGATTTTCTGAAACACCCTACACGATAACAGTCTGAGTATGTCTGAGTATGTTACAACATAACAGTCAACACAACTCTGTTCAACAAACCTGTAAATTTCATTATATCCATGTCGTCGTTGACAAATATTACACCACGAACCAGGTTTCCGTCGAAACGTTACCATGTTCCCACTGCCACCTGATACCGTTGTGATGTTCTTAGATTCGTTAGTGAGTGTAAAAGAAATTTTAATTATACCATCAGTGATAAAATCACCGGAGATAGCATCAGCGACATCTACGTCGGGTATTTTGATATAATTTTGTTGAATCCCACATGGACATGACAACGTTTCATTCACGGGGATAACTGTGTTCCGGGGATAGATCAATTTCTTATCACGTGAATTCGGTTTCATCGACCTAGTCCCGTGTAATTTTATACTGTGAAGTCCCGCCACGAGATCAACATTCCAGGTTGGATTATCCACCGTGGCTTTCTTTATCAATGCGCTATGAGTGTTAAAATCAACTACGAGATCTTTCAGTGTCACATGATACCTGTGCGTGGTTTCAGCGATATAGATATTCTCACCGAAGTATTTTATGATCTCGTTGCACGTTGGTGTTTTCGAATCAATGTCCACGGTGGGATGTCTCTGTCGACCGCGTGGAATTATCTCGTTGACGGCGCATTTCCGTTGAAACATTTCCTGGAAACCCTTGAAATGGTCATCCGCGAAAACATAAAATCGGTTCAGATGTTGTATAATTACCCCGCGAAGGAGATAATCATACCGGGTTAATAATTCAATCGCGGATTGCTTACTATTCGTGTATATTGTTAGCCCTAATCGTCTCTGATAATACTCGCGGAGATCATACTGACATGTTGGGGTTTGAAAGAATTCATCAGGGGGATTTTCATAATAGGATTTACCAAGTCCTAAATCAGCTATGAAATCATCGTCGGAATAGTTATTTATCATATTATATAATATAGAAAAGACTATAATTTAATTAAAAAATTACATTCCTGTTTAGATAAAATGCCATTTTAACCAGGAAAGAACAATTGTTGTTGGGTCACCGAAGGATCTACACAACAATGCGGACGGCGATGCCATGGAATATACTGCCACAGTCATAATCAATGTATAAAAAAAGGATCAACTGGTCCCAAGCGTTGTCAGGGATGCCAACGAGGATTATGAGGAAAAATTGAAATCTGTAAACGATGCGGTGGAAATGAGTATCGGGCGTTGTTGAGTTATTACACGAATCGATCTAACAAATATTACTGTAAAAATGAAAATCCACCGACAGTCGCTGAGTACTTAGCGAGAAAGAAAAAAGATGATTCAATGCCGTTTTGATACAGAAAAAAATTAATTAATTTAACAACTACGTCGTAGAATAACAACATTGACAACATCGCTGGAACTACTTCAACGGATAGCGGAAAACACAACCCCGACGAGGACAAGTATGATCTCAATAACGTCAACGCGTCCTGAATTCAGTGTAAATTTCCCGACTCCAATTCGTGTAAAGGAAATCGCGTTAGCGAAACTACGATTATATCACAGCTGGCCTAATATTAGGTCGGCAGTGTTTGGTGGTCAACAACCGAACAATTCTTCAGTGTTTGCGTGGAAAAATCGCAAAGATGGGACTCCAGACTGGAACATTGTTTCATTGCCAACAGGTTCATACCAAATTGAACAAATTAATGCTGAATTTCAGCGCAGAATAAAATCCATCACTGGAAAAGAATCGAAAATTGCTATAACAGTTCATGAACCAACGTTATCATCGGCGATCGAGATAAACTCACCCGGGTACGTCGTGGATGTATATAACAGCTCAATCAGATCCGAGTTAGGTTGGCCTGAATTACCACCTCGCGGAGAAATCGTTTTACCACCTGAACCACAAAAGTCTGATTATACCACAGATAAGATAAAACCCTACAATGAAGTAAAAAGCTATAAAATGGCAGATTTTTATGAAATTGCCACCAACGAAGAAATAGGAGAAGCCTATTTAAGAATCATAGAATTTACCGTCACTGAAAATTTTACAGCGATGAATGATGATTTTTTATTATTGTTAACGCCTCTTAAATTCGGTACTCTCACCCGAGATGAATTTATCAGCGTCGTAGAAACGTGTAACAAAATCATCGATGACATGGAAACATTTAATTTACAAAATATCCAAATTATTAAACAGTCATTCTGAAATAAAAATAAACTTTGCAGCGAAGTATAATATACGCGTTGAAGATATTCGAACATTCAAATTACCAGGATATAACGTTGTAGAACTAAAAAAATCTCTCAGCGACGCAATCGATGTTGGGTTCAAAAAAAATCCACGACGATTGGAAAAAGGCACCACGACAATAAACGACTATCCTCGGGTACAATAATGACCCAGAGGGCGGTGGTAGGCACATCGCGCCGCTTAACGTCAATATATCCACGGTGATAGCATTAAATTTAGTGTGTGATGTCATTGAAGGAAGTTATCAAATAAATCTTGTACAATCAAATCAAGCTCAGCAGGGATATATTCTATATTCGTTTGCTCCAACAGCTCCTCCAGGATTTCTAATTATTGAAGATCCAACTAATCCAGTCTATATGGGGTGTCATAATGATTCTTTATCGAGAATTAATTTCAAACAAACTGACCAATCCAATAATTTGATTGATCTACGAGGTGAGGTTTTACAAATTAGTCTGTTTGTAAAGTCCTGAAAGGACTTTCAATCCTGAAAGGATTTCCGTCGAAAAATCTTCGATTTTCAGGACTTTCATCGTAAATTATTTACAATTGTTAACCCATAGTAGTAGAGAGGGTGAATGACAACGACGTTGACGTCGTTGACGAAGTCAACAAGGAAGCCTCAGATTGACTCGTCGACGCCTTTTTTTTTACTATTTGGTAGAAGCCTCAGATTGCCTCGTCGACGCCTCTATAATTGTTGTCTGATTCGCCCTCCCTACTACTACAGTACTGTATCAGGTTTTGTAACTCATGAAATGACGCAATCATGTTGCATTGGTATCTTTGAAATATGATCATGTTACTATATAAGCTTTAAAAGATCACAAAATATGTGCTACATTGTTTCCTTGGAAATAGGATAATGCTACTTCATGGTGTCAGGATAAGCAATGTGTTATTGTTACAACGTCAAGTTTTGGAGAATACATCAGTGCTACACTGTTAGATTGGAAATAGGGTAACGATACGGCATGGGCATGGAAATTCAAACTGCTATCAACAAGGAAACAGAGTAATATAATTGCATATATTTGTTACTTGCAAAGGTAGTATCTTTACTACATCAGGGTATGGAGATTACATAAACCATTATTTGAGTGTCATATTGAACAAACGGTATTTTTTCTACACTGATTTGTATATAAAGAAATGTTACTACATTGGATTGGGAATTAAGAAGGAAGTATTGTCACTAAATTACATTTTAACGACCTCTAAAATCAGTATTAAGATGTTACCTTGAAAGTATGATAATAGTTACTGCGTGGATTTTCAAATAGTGTAAAGCAACTGCATCACTTTGGAAATTAACTATGGAGTCATGTTACTACATCCGGGTTTAGAGAGCACAAAACCATTGTTATAGGTTCATATTACTATGCGGGTTTTGGTCATTGACAATTTAGTATTATTTGTTACTACTCTATAGTCACAATGTGAAAAACAGAAACAACACATTGAATTACTGTTAGTAAGTTACATACCAAAATGTGAGAGGAACTTAAGTGGTATGAAGTGAATCTAAACTAGTTCTTATATTGGTCTAAGAATGTCCGAAGTGAATGAAAAGTTCCTAATAAATTTGAAAATGTAAAATGTACAAGTTCTCCAAGAACTGTAATATTGTCCAGATGGCATAGTCCAGAATTCCTTAGCATAATGTATAACAGTTCCATAATAATAATATAGTCCAACTAATGAGCACATTATATTTCCAACTAACAGTTCAAAAAAAAGTTGTCCTCTTGAATAAGTACATAATAAATCATGTCTGCAGCCTTAAGACAGGAAAAATAAAAATCTAATGACTCCAATATCGGACTGAATCTGATCCCTCAGTTCTTTCCTTCTATATGTCGTTAAATGCGATTGTATTTTACAATACATCTCGCGTGACAAGTGACACATCTCATTTGCGTTGAATTGGTCTATTCAAATGACCTAGCCCATTAAATGAGAAGATACAGATTTATTCTAGAAACCTAACCGCCCCATCAGACACCTAGACCGAGAAATTAGAGCCTATAAGAGACATTAGTCTTATTAATACGATTAGTATTAATAATCCTTAACACATACATAGGGTCAGCACCACATCTGAATGGAATAGTGGTGAAGGTGAGAATTGAGATAATTTACATCATTTAAATATTTCTTACTTAAAATTATATATACATTGTTTGGTAAAATATTGCCTTCTGCGAAGTGTCAAATATGTAGGGTCAAATGTAATTTGTATACTCTAATGTACATATTTTAAATGATGATGGAATATAAAATAAATAGCAAAACGTTTATATAAAACAGATACAACGATCACATCTATGTATCCTTTTCACCTGGTCTTATTTACAAAGCTGTGTCATCCACGAGTACTTAACAAAAATGCATGACACAGCAGACTGATGTCCGAGGCAGGCAGAAACCAAGGAAATGAATAGTTGGCCATGTACATATAGGTATTAATAGGTAGATGAGTTGTTTGGTAGATGGATAGATAAAAGATAGAAATGAAAACGCAGTTTTCTTTGTTATAATGGGTTCAAACAAACAGAGGCAGGGAGGGTAAGACGACATTTTGCTGAAGCCTCATTAGTTTACAAACTAAAGGTTCCTTCGAAAATGAAAAATATAAGGTCAATAACGCCAAACCGAAGCCTCCAACTGACCGGAAGTTTCTCTAATTGGGTTAGTTATTTTGTTACGTTATCAGTCGTTAGCATTTCTTCAAGTTTTGGATGTTTTATTTACCCGTCTGACGTTTCATTGAGGTCGCACCCACCCTTTAAGTAAATATATCGATACCATATCAAAAATGACACAAGCTAATGAATCTTCCACAGCTAGCTTAGCTCAAGGGCAATTAGAAGCAATCAGATCAGGAAATTTCTTCCTATTCGTGATTCCGTCTGGCACAAACTACAGGAACGACACGAAGCACAAGATGAATATGCAAAAAGTAAAGAACAATTAATTAAACCTGTTACAAAAGTTACTGAAAGAGTTTAAAGGCTACTGAAGGTCTTCTTCCGACGTTAAAATAAACTGTTGAACAAATTGAAAAAATAGCGAGAAGAACTAAACAAACGAAACAGGTTTTACGAAATTTTCAGGTTTAATAGCTGCCGCTCAACCTGAAGAAGATATTAATAAGGAAGTAATAACAACGTCGAGTGGTAAGAGGAGAGTTATATGTATAGATATACGTACTGAAAATGGTATACAAGAAATATAAAATATGATGTAATTGATTTAGGAATCTTTGCTACTGCAAGTTGTTCCCAAAAAAATAAATATTTAAAGCAACAATATTTTATAGGTCTAAATCATGAAAAGTGTATAATTGGATAATTTGCATAAATTAAAAAAATCTCAAACAAATACTATTGATCCGGTGTATAATAATTCTCGCAGTAGAATAGAACAATATGTTGAAATGTTGGAGAAAACAGAACAAAAACCAATGAAATTACCAACGTTAAAATCTTCCCAAACAAAACCTTCTGAGCCACAATCTTCGGTAGAGTCTCCATAATTAATTAATATTAAGAATTATATGTCAACTAAAGGTATAGAATATATCAATACAGATTATGCTGATACAGTGTTGATATATTCAAATGGATTTAATGAAATATAAAATATGTAAAACTTAAATGTGATGACTAATTAAAGATGATTGGATTAAATATGGATATTCTGTACACACAAATAACAGTTTATATCAGACAGTGATTATTCTAAATATCTCTGTGATATGAATACACATTAAACAAGTAATACAAATATAATGATATATTTCTGGACGATCTACTCAGAGCTAAACTCAGCAGGGTGACTTATTTAAATATACAACTCTTCATAAGGTAAAGGATGAACTCTGTAATAGTTAGAGTCTAGCGAATGTAAAGCCAAATGAAGTGGTTATATTTCAAGATAAGCAAGGACCATTAAAAACGAGCAATATTTAATTGCAAGATATTAATGTTAGAATTAATGGAATAACCAAATACAGCATATATTTGTTTAATAGCAGTGTAAACAATAAGCCTGATGTTATTGTACCAATGATATTAAATAATACTTTCAATTGAGTACAGAAATCCGGTGATACAATATCCGTGATCATTAACATAACAAATAATAAAATTACCAGTCTTGGAGAACCAGAATCAAAAGATGATACTGCAACGCAGAAAAACGTCGATGATAAAAACATCCCAATGACGGACTCGCTAACGAGAATCAATATTAGAATGACCTTATTTAGGAACTGACATTTCTAATCATGCAAACACGTTCTTGACATTTCGGAGAAACATACATATAGCCATTAATGCTCTGTTTGAAAGTCCAGCAGTCGTTGATATTAAACCTATTGATATTTAAAAGATCACCGATAGCGTAGCAAATACACTGATGTTAAATAGGCTGTCAGTGATCGGTGTTACAGTATTTAAGATATCTACCACAATGCCACGGTGTTATCGACTAACAAAATCTTCTGTATCTACGTTATTACTACTAGATTAGATAAGATGTAACATTTGAAGTGGAACCTAAGGATAAAAGACTCGACTTGACATGCCCAGTCAACTGTAACAGTACAGATACAATCAGGTGCGTGAATGAAAAAAAAACTGAACAATATCCTTGATGAGTATACAGCGAAAGTAAACAAGTAACGTAGACGTGTACTTGTTGTTGATAAAATTGTATATTCTGCGTCAGCTCTTATCGCTGGAACAGGTTAAAATCAAAGAGATTGCCGATTGTGTAATTCACACGACTCAGATCATCAACATTGAGCAATTTAGAATAAATCCATTCTCTCCTTTGCCTTATGGCTCCGAACCTTCTTCTAAAAACATAATAAAAATGATGGAAAATAATATTGAGACAATAATCATAATAGAATCGGAGGATAATATCTTAAACTCAGTGTTATACTACTACTGTCTGGAATTCGTCATGAATAAATCTTAATTGATTACTTAGTAAAACACATAATGAATCCCACACAATCCTATGTGTATAATGAAGCATTTCCGTGGAATGCATGGCTGAAAGAAAACCTCGATGATCATATGACAAAACAAACAAAATATCGCAGAAAATCAATGTCATCAACACTGTTGTCTATGCGGTGTCCTCACTGGTCGCCGAAACAACGACGTTAATATGTATGTTATCAGCGGCATATGTGATACCGCCATGGTTGAAATCGGTGTCTCTGTTGATGTCTTTGTTGCTAGTATACTAAATACTGTTGCAAACATATATACGTGTACAAGTAAAAACAATGCATGAGTACACAGAAATAACTTTCACTGTGACATATGCTTGCAGAAATATATCTTCGATTCTGTCAGCGGGGTAAATGGTTGTGTAATACCAGACAATGAATTTGATGCAGTTAGGGATATCACAAGAATACAAACAGACCATTGCCAACGTCGCCAATACCCCATTTAGAATCCGCTGTATAGATAATAATGACCGCATATTTATCCAAAAGAGTGGAAAAGATCATCGCTGAAACAATGTTGCAGATAACCACAATGGTATCAGTAATGTCAATGCGACCGGAATTCAATATTGGTTTTCCAGCAACGATAATCTTAAGATCGCACTGGCACAATTTTGACATTATTATTGTTGGCTAAATATCAGAGAAAATCATTTAGCGGATTAGACGCAAATACTTCACTTCATAAAACCACCACTAATGAAACTGACGAGTCAGTTCCAATCTTGGAAGGATACTGTTTGTGACACTGTTGGCCGCCCCAACATGTAGACAAATGTGTGTACCTGAAACATTTCTGTTATTCGAGACACGGCCAGATAAACTCAGGCTCTGCTGTAACCTCAACGATATCATTAAAAACGTGTTTTTGTTTTCGGCAAACTATGTTTGCTGTCTGGATATAGACAAGTATATTTTGTCGGCATCTATATGTTGGTCGATAACATAATGAAACTAACTGATCAGAAAATGTTTCCTTATGAAAATCAATTAATTTACGCTGAAGTAAATCATTAATGTTTTTTTTTTCTGGATACTTCCATTGCATCATTAGGACTCTATAAGTTCCAGAAATCTGACATTGCAGTCTCTGAAATTATGGTATGCAGTATTTCAGAATGAACTTTGTCATGCTGCAATCTCATTAACTGTTTCAGTTGTCATAGTTATTCATCCTATGATTGGTGATCGTATAAAACAATTTCATTGTGGATAGCATAGTTGTCCAACCAGTCATGTGGTGATGCACTTGTAAACGGTTGAGGTTGTTTTTGTTGTCCACACATGATAATTGAAGTAGATTTTGTTAATAATCAATCAAGAAATGTCTGTAACGTGTCTTGGATAATGTACAAATCTCATCCCAGATAATTATTCTCGGGATATATTTCTCTCACTCATTGGATCGGGTGTCCCTGCATCACTTCGCCATGTAAAAAGGTATGATATCTGCATGTGCTGACACCATATTATCTAATTTCTTTTTCCGGCCGGTGAGTTGGCGTTAACAGTCATGTCAGACGTTTTAAATAATTCTATCGCACGTGTTGTTTTACCAGAACCAATCAGATATACTGAGCTATATCTCGTGATTGGATCGTTTACTGACGGTGATGATAAAATCTGTGAGACATCATCGTTGCGATAATAAATATTGTGTGTTTTAACTTAGCTGATAATAAATATGCATGTACTTGTTTATGTTTTTAATTCGCCACAAACCCAAACAAGTATCCGCAGTGTCCTTATAAACTGCTCAAGAAAGTCCATTTTGCAATGACTAATATAAAACGAATTCGTGGCGACTCTAACGGCGTCATTAGCAAAAAATGATGATCATCGATAAATGGTTTATCGATGAGTAGGTGAGCATTGATGATTTAAAATGAGTGAACTGAACAGAATTGCCGTCTATAAGGCTACTGATCATGCCAATAATTTTTTCATCTTGTGTTCTTGCATTTCTCTTATACACAAATAAACCTTTTGCCGCTGTGCCCATGATGACAAAATCTAATCATGATGGATCCGTAATTGATTTTGTACAGCGACGTGATAAACACAGAAACTTTACCATACTGCACTAACCAAAACATGTTTTTGTTGTTTGGACGAAATTATCGCAGAGATTAACCGAACACGTTTTTGTTGTTTGTACGAAATTATTGCAGAGGTTACAGTGGTAATGTGGGGTGCTATAGCGTCAAGGGAAAATCCAGTCAAAAAGAGCTTGTGCCTGTATAGCGTCAAGATTTATAGCGTCAAGGGAAAATCCAGTCAAAGAGGTCGTGGGCCTGTATAGCGTCAATATGGGTCTGTATAGCGTCAAGGGAAATTTATTATGGGAACTACTTGGGCCTATATGGCGTCAAGGGGAATTGAACATGGGAACTATTTGGGCCTATATAGCGTCAATGGAAATTTAATATGGGGAATATTATTTGTATTTGGGCCTGTCTAGCGACAAGGGAACTGGAAGGCAAAGAAAGCAAATATATTTTCGAGGCATATGAGTGGCCCTGAAAAGGGCGTTATATGTAATGTTAACAGTATCTTGTTAACACAGAGGACATCTCACAAATCTTCTTCTCTTCCTTAAACTTCTCCTCACTCTTGGGCCATAGTGGAGAACTCTCTTTAAACAACCTTGCCTCTCCACATATATCCTTCTCTTCCAAAAGGCTGTATCAGCCATATGAGTGATAGAGCACGATGATCTGACATACATGGGTACGTCAGTACGAAATAGCATGGTAGAAACAAGGGTAGAAGATTCTACGTTGGTTCACATCCTGTGATGAGAAACAGGTGAATTGAATGCCGTGTACTGCGGTTATTTATAGGGGAAGAGCGGATCGAAACGGACTGAGTTTATTCACTTATCCAATCTCGCGTTACAAAAGTCAGTCACAGTCGTCCAATCGGAAGAGAGCAGTCTGTGACGTCACCTTCCCTATATAGAGGTACTAGCGTCTGTGCGCAGTCAATCGATGCGACAGAGTTGTCAGTCATGTCGGGCACTAAGAAGACGATTAATTGGGGTGAGTCAGTAGTGCAGACAGCCAGTAATGGGACAGCAGTGACTAACAAAGTCATGACAAATCTACATCCAGAAGAACTTGATTTTAACTCGGATATTGTGGATTTTCTAACTTCACAAGAATTTATTCCGGAACCTTCGTTACCTTCTGCTTCTTCTTATGTACAAGTCGATGATTTTAAGCAAAGACAAAAAGAAGAATTGGAGCGATTTTTACAACAACAGAAAGCAGAAAAACAAGCTTTTCTCCTTCAACAGCGGGAAGAAGAAGAAGCAAGAAGGAAACACCAGGAAGAAACAGTAGCAGCAACTGAGAATAAAGAAGACCAAGGACAGAAAGAGAATAGTGAAAATCAAACGGTCACAACGGTACTTTTAGATATTTTAGCAGAGTTAAGGAGTCTGAAACAAATGTATCAGACTTCTTTATCACAACCGAAGAGAAAAAGACCTTCTCGAGCTAAACAACCTAATATATCTGTGAATACGTCAGCCATATCACCTTTAGTGATTTTTACCAAATCACTGACAGAAACCACCAGTCCCGAAGTAGGCCTTGGCCGTGGCAAATGCTTAAGACAGCTAAAGATTGTTACGTCACGTTTCTGAGTTTGTTTTGTTTTAAAGAAACAAAACTCCAACGGTCCATTTCAGGGCCACTCAAATCTTTTGAAAAGAAAAACTGTTTCAATTGCATAATTCAATGAAAACTCACCAAGTCCCTTATTTTTTTATAACCCATGATGTACGTGTGAGTGTAGGAGTGTGTGAGTGTACGTCCTTATTCTATAAAATTCAAAACCAAGAGACACTTACGTTTTTTCTCTCTGGTGTATTCTGGTACAAACGTTTCAATCCAATATCACAACATAACATAACACAATACCACTTTAGAAAGTTCATAGGTTTCTTCTGTTCACTCTTTCTTTCTTTACAGTCACAGGTTTTTCTTTTTCTTCTTCCTCCTCACTTTCGTTTCGTCTTCTTTTCTTGTCTTTGTGAACGTATCGGGGTTCTTCCTTGGGGGAGAGTACCTCTTCTTCATTGTCCTGTTCAGAAATTCCTCTCCCCTCCTCCTCCTGCTCTTGTTGTTTCTTACGACAGTATGGAGACCAATGTCCTTTCTCTTTAGAATGATAACAGGTATCTTGACTTTTGTCTCCTCTAACACCTGTTTTGTTTTTGTTACCATCTGGACATTCTGTAGCCCAATGTCCTTTCTTCTTACAGATCTAGCAAGTATCTTGACTTTTATTTAGAAAGGCGGTAGAGTAGTCCGTTGGATTGTCTGAAGAAAACTTTCGTATGACAACACGCAAAGCTCTGATGAGAAGTTCAACTTGTGTAGGCTCTTCCATCGTTATGGTCAATGTGAGAGTAAAATGAATACTGAAAGGCTAGACACTGGTCATGGTCATGGTCTTAAAATGGTCATTTGACTTTTGACAAACAAGATGAATAGACCGCATCATGTTGTCGAGAAAGGAGAAGACAGTAAGAGACAGAAACGTGATGTATCACCTCGTACAGTAGCTGAAGTTTTGGCTCAAATTCATGCCAGTGATTTTGAAGATGACATGAGTGAGCCCGAATCTACACCCAGGCAATCAACGTCCAAGCAAAGGTCATTACCCTTAGTAAACCCTGAAAAGTACATTCGAGAGACGGAAAAGCGTTCCTCTTGAAAATTTAGAACTACTGCTTACACGTAAACCGTAAAGTTTAAATATTTAAAGTCCAATGTACCTTTGCAGAAAACAGAATGGTTCATTACCGAGGTGTGGGATTCTGTGTTAACTACACTGAAACAGCAATGCTAAGCCAACGAAGACGATCGCTTGAGACTTTCTACATCACGATAATTTGAAGTCTCACGTTTGGATCGAGTTTAGTAGCCCATCACAATTAACACCTTCCAAAGTCATCGACAAAATTCAACACGTGCAACAATCCAACGACACGTTTCACATCACAGATGGAAAAGCCACGTTGTTCATGGCCCACGTTTCTCTTCCCCAAGGGACCAGACAACGCAAAAAAGTGTTATTAGTCGACAACCTTCGCAGCATTAAGCGAAGCCTCATCCAAATTAACAATTATCAAGACCAGATGTGCTTAGCCCGTGCCATCGTCGTGGGACGAACGTATGCCAATAAGAACGAGACGGTAGAATGGAAAAGTATTCGACGATCGGGCCGAGCCAAGCAATAAAGTGAAGCAGAACTCCTGTTACAGCAAGCAGGGATATAGAAAGACACCGCTTGCGGAATTCCAGAAATGCAACAATTACAAGCCGTCTTGGCTCCACATTACACCTTGAAAGTACACGCTCAAGAAGTGTGTGATCCTGTGTTGTTTCGAGGTCGCGATTTCATAGATGGAAAATACATTCACGTCTATCATCACGATGAGCATTTTGATACCATCACCAGTATCACTGCATTCCTGGGATACAGTTACTACTATGAAACATGTGACTGGTTATAACAATCGAGAACACCACAAGCATTGTGGATCGAAATGTGAGGGATGTTTGGCCTCTCAACTCTGTCTAGACAAAGGACAAGTACGAGTGCATTGACCTATTTGTCAGCGCACATTTGTCAGCTCTACCTGTTACCAACAACATTTGAAGATGCAAGGTTCACACCAGAAAAGTACGTGTCAGCTTCTGAGATTGTGCCCTACTTGTGCACAAGGCATACGTACCAATAATGCCAAGTCTCACGTTTGTCGAGGGAAGAGACGATGTCACATTTGTCACCAAATCGTGAACTTGAAGCACGAATGTTTCATTTAAAAATACCATCTCCAACCAGAAGATTCCCAGAAGAAAGGGAATTTGATCTTTTTTGATTTCGAATGTAAGACCGGCATACACATCCCTAATTTCTGCGTGGCTCACCGAACATGTGAGCAGTGAATCCAAGAGCCTATCTTTAGTCATTGCCCTCACTGCAGTAAGATTCCTGGAGGACGTGAAAAAAATCTGTCGAGGGTCAAACACGCTAGCCAATTTTACCCAATGGATCTTAAATCCCATCGACGAAACGTGGAGTCCAGAAGACATCGAACGTTATGGAGATTGTCATCACCATGTCACGGTAATGGCTCACAATTTCTCCGGATATGATGGGCAATTTCTGCTCAGATACTATGCGAAGCAAAGTACTGAACGTTCTAAAGTGACTTTAAACGGAGCCAAAATCATTTCTTTGCAATTAGGACAAGTACAGTTTAAAGATTCAATGTGTTACTTGGCCATGCCTTTGAGTCGCATGCCTAAAATGTTTGGAATGACAGAAATGGCCAAAGGTTATTTTCTACACTTTTTCAATACCGAAGACAATCAACATGTCGTTCTACCCCCACTTGCCTGAGGCTGACGACTATGACCCCGATAACATGTGCGCCGAACAACGAGAAGTTTTCCACGCTTGGTACCAGACTCACGCCTCGAACCCCTTTGACTGTCAAGAAGAAAATGTTAAAGTATTGTCGATCTGACGTGAACATTTTATGACGTTGCTGTGGAAAATTGTTCATGGAGTACGGAGGGATCGATCCATTGAAAGAAGCTTGTACCATCGCCAAAGCGTGTTCCTTAGTGTACCGAAACGATTCATGCCTGAAAATACTCTAGCAGTCATCAGTCCTCAAAGGTCAAACGTCAATACTCGGTCAAAGCCCTACTTTGGCTACATTACTTGTGCGACAAAGAAGACATATGGATCCAACACGCTCACAACGGAGGAGGCGAAAAGACCATCGGAACGTATTTGGTGGATGGCTGGGACTTAGAAAACCCTCAAATCGTCTACGAGTTTAACGGATGATTATTTCACGGATGTAACATGTGCTACCTTCAACATGACACCAAAAATCAGTTTTTACAACGGACCATGGAAGACTTGTACCAGACAACTTGTCAGCGAAGTTTGACGTTAGAACAACAAGGATACCAGGTAGTGGAAACGTAGGAACACGAGTACAATCAGCGTTTGAAAGCCGATGCCGGGTTTAAACGCATCGTAGAAAGTTACAAGTTAGTGGACCCCCTAAACTCTCGGGATAGTTTGTACGGAGAACGGACGAATACCACCTGTTTGCTGTAACAGGTGGACGAGGAGAAGGAAGAAGAAATCAAATATTTGGACATGTGTTCACTGTATCCTTACGTGTGTAATTATTGCCACTTTCTCGTAGGGCACCCAGAATTGACGACGGAACACATTGACTTGGACCACATTCGCCAGTACGAAGGATTGATCAAGTTCAAAGTCTTGCCTCCCACAGACTTGTACCATCCCGTTTTACCTCACCATTGTCAAGGAAAACTAATGTTTCCTTTGTGTCGTACTTGTACCGAAACGTGCAACCAAGACCAACCTTGTCAGCACACCCAGAAAGAACGTGCCTTGAAAGGAACTTGGATTAGCGTAGAATTGTTTAAAGCTCTGGAACTGGGATACCAACTGTTAGAAGTGTACGAAAGTTACCAATTTCCCAAGACACAACAATACCACAAGGGCGACGAGACACGGAAAGGTATATTTGCAGACTACGTGGATACCTTTTTGAAACTAAAACAAGAAGCTAGCGGCTATCCGTCCTGGTATCACAATCTCGAAGACCAAAATATATTCAAAGAATAATATCGGGAACAGGAAGGCATCACTTTAGACCACATCGAAAAAATAGAAGGAAGGCGATCGTTTGCCAAAGTGATGTTAGATTGCTTCTCGGGAAAAATGGCACAACGACCGTCTTTACCGAAGACGGAGTATTTGTCCGAACCTTTCCGCTGCTTTCATATGATTCACAACAAAACCAAATACATGAAACACGTGGACGTCATTCGTGAGGACTTGATCTTAGTCAATTACGACGAAGAACTAAACATTGTAGAAGCCGACAAATTTGGAAATGTCATCATTGCGGCTTACGTGACAGCTCACGCTCCCTGAAAATTGTTCGAAGTGTTAGAACCGTTAGGAGATCGTGTGTTGTATTTTGACACGAACAGTTATATCTACATTCACCGACCGTACCAGTGTAACCCTGTCATCGAAGGAGACCGTTTAGGAGACTGGACCGATGAACGTCCCGATGACAAGATTCTATGTTTTGCAAGTGGCGGTCCTAAATATTACGGCTATGAATACCGAGACCCCCAAGGAGAAATGCACACCGAATGTAAAGTGAAAGGATTGACTCTCAATTATCGCACCAGTCGAGTGGTGAACTTTATCATCCTACAAGAAGCCTTACAGTCGGGACAAGATAAAACTTTTAAAGTGACTACCCACGAACCGCACAAGATTGTCGGTTTACCCACACACCATATCGTCAGTCGAACTTTGGACAAAGTCTATCAAATCGTGTACCAGAAGTAGAGTAAGACTTTCCAATCAATTCACTTTGCAGTACGATCACGTTGAGATTGGGCAGCATAGAAAAAGAGACATTGTCCAAGACCAATAGTTCATTTGTAACTACAACGACCAAGCGAAAGAAGATGAATCCATTTAAACAGGCATCATTCAAATTTGGGGATTCTCAAGTGGAGTGCGATGTTAAACCTTGCAATTGCAGTGATGCCAGACGCTGCGACCTTAGCGATTCAGCAGGATATCGTGGAAACACGTGAGAGATGCGAAAGCGGTGCCACACGTTATCGTGGACTCCTAGGAATTTCACCGTACCTAGATCGAACTGAAGTGGGGAGAGTCGAATATTCGTTCCCTACGAGTTTGCCTGAATACTGTCACTTTAAAAATCGATTCCACACCTTCAAAGATAAATGGCCAAAATATCTGCCTGGACCAACTCCTGAATAATTAGCCAGGGCCTGATTTTTCTACTTGGGCGAAGGGGATCAAGTCAAGTGTTTTAGTTTTGGTGTGTCAATTTACGAGTGGGAACAGAAAGACTCCGCTTACCTAGAACATGCTCGATGGTCTCCGAATTGTCAATACCTACCTTTAGTGGGACCAAGTGATTGAAAGTGACAATACTGTACCATGTCGTTTAACAAACCAGTTTGGCTTGGAGACAAACCTAGTCCAGTATATAAACCCTCTCTAAAACATAATATTCAAGGATTACCACACGAATTGCAAGAGGAGATCTACAAGGATGTTTGGCAGGGACTTGCTAGAGAAAAATCTCAAAGGGTGACTGTAGAACTTTTGTCTCGTGAAATTCACAAGAGGACAGTGACAAAAATTAACTAAAGTGTCAGTTTTCTCTGGATCAAGTATACCTTCCACATCTTCGAATTTAGTTCGTTTACATCTGAAGATTTTTTAATCATTCTTGACCGTTACCCTGAATGGCAGTGGTCTGAAATTACACGTTATATTAATCACTTTCGCTTTTGAAGAAGGTTTTAAATAATTCTGTGCAGAATATACACTTATGATCTTCGACATAAAAAGTATAAAATAGAACTACCATGCTACAACCTTTATCACTTATGATCAAACAGATTCCGTGGAAGGATATCAATGTGAATATTCACACGGTGAAGGATTACGAACACTTATTACAAGAACTGTGTCCCGTGAATGAGGGTCGACGTGTAGTGTGTGTTTTAGTGACTTGCTTTCTGGGATTTCGTTTACCTGTCGATTCCTTGTGGACACTTTACGAACACTACCGACAAAAAAGACAGTATGGTGACTCCCTTAAATGTCCACGAGTGACTCATTCTGTTAAAAGCCTTTCGCTTTCATCTGGACACGTCTCGACCTCTACATGAGAAAAAGATTCGTCAACCTTTACGAACGGAAATGATGTACGAAGATGTGTGTGTAGCTTGTGATTAACACCCTCACTGGACAGATGTACGTGACTGGAACAGTTGGGGTTTTGAGGCTTGGACAAAAGAAGCATCTCATTATACTCAAGCGCTGTGTTCGTAAAATTCATTGTCGATTGAAAAGAGTCACTTTTAAACCTGTGTTAGTGACAGTGCCAGAAGATGAATCTGTCACCGAGGACAATCACTCTGTTCAAGACAGGACTGCTATGGACATTCCCCCACAAAGACCATTCCTAGAGGACACCTATGTGACTGTACCCCATGTAGAGACTATGCGAACATTACACACTACCTCTGGGACTCCTTGGTTACCCAAACAATGTTGTACAGTGACTTATTTATATGCCACTTTGATCGTTACCCTGTGTATTTTATTCCTGTACGTATCTATTTGGCTTTTATATATTTTTGTATTTCGTGTTGTTCCAATTTAAACATGCATTGAAATAAATGTGTCTTGAAACAAAAGTATAAAAACCTCTTGTCTTGTCTTTTTTGTGTTAATAGTATCATACCCTACACTATTATGGCTAATTCTGCTATTTCTTCTCCTCTCTCCTCGACATTCAAAGTCATTGACGAACACTTAGATCATGCTAGTTGGGAAGCCTTGTATCTTCGTCATCTTTTTAACATGTTAATTGCTGGACCGAGCGGTTCAGGCAAAAGCGAATTTGTCAAACGTTTGATCGAACATAAACATCATTTAATCGATCGTTCACCTCAATGCATCGTGTGGTGTTACAAAGAGTGGCGATCGGCATGCAGTCTCTTGCAAGAAAGTCAAGGTGATTCCATTGTGATTGTGGAAGGTATTCCTAGCGAAGACGATGGGATTGTGTCTGACCCTAGTCAAACTCATTTGGTCATTTTTTTACGACATGTTAGGAGAAGACGAAGAAGAAATTAAACTGTGGTTTACGCGTAAAGGGCATCATCGTAATGCCAGTGTCATTTACATTACACAAAATTTATTTCAACAAAGTAAAGCCCATCGTACCACTAGTATCAATGCTCATTACGTGGTCTTGCTGAAAAGTCCTCGAGATAAAATCGCAAGTGCAAGTCTTAGCCAAACAGTTAGGAACACCTTGGCTGACTCATGCGTACGATGATAACACTCAAACTCCACACGCCTATTTACTCGTGGATTTAAAACCCACTACTCCCGATTATTTGCGATTTCGTACCCATTTGTTTCACGACTGGTGTCAAGACGGAGGACCTGTCGTGTACACGTCCTCGTTGTCGACATAACAATATGAACAACTCAAAAATCTATAAAAACCTCGGTCACTTTGATCTTGTCTCATATATCGTTAAATGACGTCCCATCAGTCTCATCTTCCCATCAAATTGATTCTGGCCTTGTACGGTATCAGTCGCGAAAAAATCCACAAATACGTACTCACGTCTTAGAAGCCAGTCTCAAAGAAGTCTTACGATGGTTTACAGTGACAGCACGTCAATTACTGCAAGGCATCATTCACATTCCACATCAAACCAAACTCTTTTTTGACAGAAACAAATTAGCCTTGACGCAACTGGTTGATCCTCGCATCAACACTCAAACCAAAAGGCAAATCATTTTGATACCTGGAGGTAGCGGTTCTCTAGGAGGTGTCATCACTCGTTCCCTTTTAAAATGGGATACCAATGCACCCAAAGATCACACCAAGAAAAAAAAGCCAAACGAACCCCTACGGAAAAAACAATGTTGCCAAGACCAAAACACAGAAAATAAAAGTCCACAGAAAAGAGCTGTCGCCCGCATAAGAGGTACTTCGGCCAGGACGCAACCTTACCTTCGTAAACCAAGTCTTTGACGTTAGTGATATTGTGGAACGAACAAGCAAAGATGTCACCTCGCAGAAAACATTCTTATTCACCCCACAAAGGAAAGAAAAGGAAAGGACTACCTCCTCGTTTAGCCAAACATCAACACGTTCTTAGTCAAATGGCTCAAAAGAAAAAACCCGTCCGTCAAAAGAAAAAGATGTTGGTGCAACGCGGAGGATTTTGTATTTTTAAAGAAGTGCTACCACTTATAAAATAAGTGCTGGCACAACAAAAAAGATAAAAGTTTGTGTGTTCCATGTCATTGACGTCAGTGGTATTGTGGAACGAACAAGCAAAGATGTAACCTCGCAGAAAACATTCTTATTCACCCCAGAAAGGAAAGAAAAGGAAATTACTACCTCCTCGTTTAGCCAAACACGGAGAAGTGTTGTCCGTCCTGTCCAAAGCCTCTCCACCCATGCGAAAACAAATCATTAAAACGGCCTCCAAAGATGTCATTGATACCGTGTGCGAATGTTGTTTGAATGTCTTGAAAGGCACGATACCTTTGTCTCCACACCAGAAAAAATGCTTAGTCAAACATCGACACGTTCTTTGTCAAATGTTCCAAAAGAAAATACCCGTCCGTCAAAAGAAAAAGATGTTGGTGCAACGCGGAAGATTTTTACCCTTTCTTCTTCCTGTGTTGGGAGGATTAGCGAAAAATGGCATCCTAAATATGTTGTCAGGTTTGATACAAGCAATGGCACGAGGGATATACCAAAGTTGATCCTTCCAGAAGATCAAAGGGACCCACGGAGCACCACGATCTCATACGTAACCTTTAGAAGCCCATGAAAGGACGAAAACTGACTTTAGTCCCTTACAAACGATGGATGGAATACCATCGTTGGCAAGACCAACGTACCCCCATTTACCACCCAATCCTGATCTGACCGAGATGTCCCAATTACAACACGAAGTGCAATCCTTGATGCATCGCCACGATTTGTCCGAAACCGAAAAATCGCAATAGTACGATCAACTCTTGAAACGACTGCAACTCTTTCATCGCAAAGCTGTGGAACAAACAGCTCTACCCACTCTGACCGATTTGAAGGCTCTGATGAATAATCCGTCGCTCTCACAATCTACAGTGGCCAAGACAGACGTCACCCCACCATTACCCAAGAAAGAAGAACCCCATGATATCTTTCAAACACCCACCGCCACTCCCATTCCGAGTAAGATTGCAGATTCCTTGTTGACCCCTTCCCCCACTCCCCAACGAAAACTCAAAACTTGGGTTAAAAAGATGATGGCCACTCCTCCTTCGACAGATGTGAAACAAAAGGAAAGGAAATCAGAAGTGAGAAGAGAAAAGAAGACCACAACTATCCCATTACCACCTCCACCACTGCAACCACCACCAGTGCCCTCGACGTCGACTCCTGAGGCACATCGGACACGTAAAACGGTTTTCAAACAACTCCCATTTCGCCACACCCAAAGCAGTATCATCGAAAAGTGGGTGACCCTTGGAGAAGGTATTAGCCAACATGTACTACGATCCAGCCCACCCTGCAGGTTACGGAGGCATTCAGAAATTGTATTGTGCTACAAAAACTCGCCTGAAAAAGCTCCGTTTACCTGAAGTACAACGATGGTTACAAAAACAAGCTACGTACACTTTACACAAACCCATTCGACAAAAATTCACAGAAGTCGCACTCAAGTGGAAGGTATAGATCATCAATAGCAAGCCGATTTAGCCGACGTCTCTCATTTATCCACCTACAATCGTGGCTAAAAATGTTTGTTTTGTGTCATCGACGTCTTTTCTAAATTTGCCTGGGTCGTACCATTGACATCTAAATCGAAATCAAGGATTTTCCCTTGACGCTATATCGCCCCACATTACTATTGGTTACCATTAATGTTGTTAAAATCATAGTCTAACATTTATTGTAATAACACTATTGGAACCCAAACAAGCCGATTTTTCGCACAGCAGTCATTGAGACTGACATCGGTATCTGGTTTAGCTGAGTGTCAACCAAACCAAATTGGTATAACCCGATGAACACTCCCTGAAAACTCGTATGATTAAATCTAGGCAAATCCAATAAGATCGGTATTTGGTAGTGGTCCGTTTATTGCAACTCGTATCATTTCGTGTCTTGGATGACCGAATCGTTAAAACAAAAAACTTGTATCTGTGCTTCTCTGGTTCAAAACCCGATAATCTCTCAATTTCACACGCGTTTAATAACAATTGTATCTCATTTCGTAATTTTATTTGTGCAATTTTCTACCTTGGGAAACCTTGTTTTCTCCCGGTTAGACTAAAACAAATTATCATAGTTGATTTACAACAGTAGAATTAGTCATCTATATAATTAGGAACATTATTTTCTTCAAATGGACTTATCCCATAATATAATATGCAACGGGCAAACATAGTCGTCGATGGCTCATAATCGGATCTGTAACACCTTGTAAAATAACTTGTCGTGGACAGTACTGTGAATATCGCATTGCCAATTTTCTCTGTGACAGCGTTGGACCACAACCATGTCTGAGGTGTGGGGTGGGGGTTACGTGAACGACACAATTTGTGTTTCTTGTGGCAGACAAAAATATCGAGTGCTTAAATAATATTACGAGAAGCAAAACATTCTGATGAAATAAAAATAAAAGATAAAAGACGCCAAAGATTATCTAAAGAACCATTCCTCTGCTAAAAATAATGTTATATTAGAAGAAGAGAAAATTATATCAATGGAACAAATTGATAAGGAGATAGAATGTGATAATAATAATAATAATAATAATAATAATAATAATAATAAGAAGAAGAAGAAGAAGAAGAAGAAGAAGAAGAAGAAGAAGAAGAAGAAGAAGAAGAAGAATTAGGACTTTGTATAGCGCCTAATCTTTAGAAGCTCTAAGCGCTTTACAACATCTATACTGATATGACTACAAAAACAAAATCAAACACCATGAATTAGAAAATATAAAACTAGCTGAAACTATTTAAGGTAGGAAATGATGAATTAAGATTTTTGTATGAATACTTCAATGGCATTATCAATAAAAAAATTTGTAATTGATCATATTAATTCTGATAAAATTGATGATAGTTTAGAAAACTTTCAAGTAATAACACACAGAGAAAATACAAAATGAGGAATGCCAAGCAGACACATAAAAATACCACAATCTATTAAATCAATTAATCTTGATATGTGTGAAACAAAATAATTAAAATCATATGCTGTTGGTATCTATTTTGATATTTACTCAAAATTCAACACATAGTGTAGCAGACGGTATTACTAATCAACTATGTCAAAAAGACTTAACCAGAAAATAAATTGTACCTACATGACAATAAAAGTTCGTACTAGTCAGAGGTTCAATATTTGTAACGTAGCTTTTTTTCAGCTATAGCGAATTGACAAAATCTCAATTTGACTAAATGTTTTCCCTGGTCACGTGACTGAGCTAAAAACACCTATGTAGCATTAATAACATGCAAGGTTTACCACAACATAGTCAAGTGGTTCAATGCGCTTTACCTCCCTGAAATTTGCACAGCCAAAAATATATTCTTGTATACTCTAGAGAAATATACCTGGTACATTAAATATAAATACCTGATAAATAAACAATATGATCTAAATGTGTATGTTTAATGTCTGAATGTCTGCTCAGAAGGCGCATATACTTATATAAATTATTTATTCATATATTCTTAACTGAGACAAAAGTGGTTAAAGCATACAAACGTATCACTGAAAATGAAAATTACTTTGTGAGTTTTAGTCCTAGAAAAATGAAAGACATACTGTCGGTGTGTGCGACAGATGATGTAGGCGGAACCCATGATACAATGAAAAAAGATGAAATAACATTACGTGTGTAATTGTAAACTGATAAAACTAACCCAGGTGCAACTTGCATGGGCCCTCCCTGAGCCTCAAAAATGGTGTTAATTCTAAAGCACCCAGAGTTTACTTAGGGGTGTGTGTGCTTGATTACAAACTAACAAACCAGTTGCCTTCTTTCACAAATAATGATTCAATAATTGCAATGGAAGAAATAAAAATGGAAAATGAAACACTCTCTGAATCTCTACAAGTTTGCCCTTCGCGATCCATACCATTGGAGAATTTGTTTTTAATAATTATCCAATATTTAACAGATATCGAACATCAATCAACCTGGTCGTGGGCACTTTGTTTTGCTATTTTTTTGTTACGTTAGAAAATCTTGCCGGCTCTTTTTATTTGCTTGGGAATCATACACCAATGTACAACCATGTCAGCGTATTTGGCGGGTCTGGTAATTCTGGAAAACGATACTTCAATTCCGTAAACATTGGACCACGTACTGTTTTGGTTGAAAATTATATTTTTGGCTTAAACGTTGACAGAAAGAATCCAAAGTAATGTACTTCCTTTCCATAGCCTGATCCTTAAGCCTTACATCTTTTCAAAGCCATTCGCAGAATAGTCCGCCATATATCGAGTCGTGAAAACATAAACATAGTATCCCGTTTGTCCAAAATTAGTATTATTTTGAATAGAATATTTTGGTGACAATTGATGCTTTTCTATTGGTAGACATTGCAGAATTTTATTTGCGTAAAATGAAGTCAATATGGATTTTGCACCAATATTGATGACCTAAGATGCGCAGAATAGCCTGACAGCAGTGTAACTCTCGTTAGTCCTTCATGGTGAGACTGAATTTTGTCAATCCAAGGGATGGTCTTATTCCAAACACAAAGCTAGGCATCACACACTTTCTTACACTTGGCTTATATCCCATCCAAACAATCAGTTCTAACAACTTTAGCACTCTTCTGAATCTCATTAAATCTTTGTCAGTTTGCCATTAAACCCCAAAATACTTATCCAAATTTGCAAGCAATTTTTTGTCCAATTATTGATTTCGAGGTCGATGCACTATTTATTCGGCTACAATACAAAAAATGAACAAAATCATGGAAACTCAAGTTCTGATGTACTCACGTGTAGATCTCGGGGTCTTTCTGTTCTGAATTCAATCATTGTAAATATCAGCACATTTCCCCAGCCAAACTGCTAGTCGAAATCTTTGATTTTGCCGCCCAGCTATTGCATTGTGTTCTTTTGATGTAATCTTATAAACACATATGGCCCATCTCGGGGTATTTTAACCACTGAATTCTGTCGTAAATATCAGCACACCTAAAATTATCAAATATTCAACAAATTCTCCAACTCAGTAGACTGCTGAAGTTGGCCTGGCAAGCCATTGAACTTGCCGCCCAGCTATTTTCATGCTTACGGAAAGACTCCAGCAATGGTCATTTTCGGCATCATAGATAACAAAACTAGCAGCAAAGCGGGTGAACAGACTTTCTCTAATTGGGGTATATTTAAAGCAAATAATTTTAAATCTCAGTTTGCCAAATTAAGGCTTAACAATTTTAGAGCTCTGTTTGTCAAACTGAGACTTCGTCAAAGGGTGTCCATGCTAGCAAAATAAAAAGATACCAACATCGCTGGTATTCACCCGTTCTGCTGCTACACGTTCACCCGTTCTGCTGCTAGTAATGTGCGTTGTCGTTGTCGCGCTGTGGTTAATTTAAAACCATTTATGATGAAAATCCTTTCAGGATTTCACAAACAGACTAATTTGTAAAACCTCACCTCGTAGATTAATCAGATTATTAGACTGATCAGTTAGTTTAAAATTAATTCTCTTTAAAGAATCATTATGCGTTCTCATATAGACTGGATTGACTGGATTCTCAATTATTAGAAACCCTGGAGGAGCTGTTGGAGCAAACGAATATAGAATATATCCCTGCTGAGCTTGATTTGATTGTTTAAGATTTATTTGATAACTTCCTTCGATGACATCACACACTAAATTAAGTGCAATCACCGAGGATATATTGACGTTGAGCGGAGCGATATGTCTGCCGCCGCTGTCTGAGTCATTATTATGTCTGAAGATAGTTGGACCCTTGTTTTGTTGTCGATGTACTGTGACTATCGTATTGAATTTTTCATCAATGAGATCATTAACGGATTTTTTTAGTTCATTTGCGTTATACCCAACAAACTTGATATTCGGTAGATCAGCTTCTGTTATATTGTATGCAGTTAGAAAATTTTGTTTAGAGTGATTAATCCTGTCATCGCGGTGATTAACTATTACAAGAATTAGTCGCTGGTTAATATATTCCATGTCGGATACAAGTTGATTTAATAGCTCTATGTGCTTGATGATTTTACTGTGATTAGACTCATTAAAAGCTTGTTGTAGTCGTTGTAGTTGGTGACTGTGTTGTTGATTGATTTCTCTAAAATACCCAGTAAAATCTCTATGGTCAATATAGATATATGTGATTGATTCCGGAGTCTGTCCAATCATAAATCTCCAAAAGGGGATGGAATCCGATTTAGTAAAACTGAAATAACTACCCGGCAACGATGACTTTTTTATATCACTGAGGTGTTCTTGATATAATGTAGTAATTTTGTGGTATGATTATTTATCCGTGACATAATCAGATTTTTGTGGTTCGCGTTGAGGTGTTATTTCGGGCCATCCTAATACGGTCCTTAATGAACTCTGATAAATATCCACGACATACCCGGGTGAGTTTATCTCGATCGCCGATGACAACGTCGGCTCATGAACTATTATAGCGATTTTCGATTCTTTTCCAGTGATGGATTTTATTCTACGCGCTAATTCAGCATTAATTTGTTCAATTTGGTATGACCCTGCTGGCAATGAAACAACGTTCCAGTCTGGAGTCCCGTCGGGTTTATTTTTCCACGCAAACATTAAAGAATTATTCGGTTGTTGACCACCAAATACTACCGACCTAATATTAGGCCAACTGTGATATACTCGTAGTTTTGCCAGCGCGATTTCCCTTACTGGAATTGGGATTGGAAAATTCACACCAAACACAGTTGATATCATGTTTGTTCTTACCGGATTGGTATTTTCTACTATTCGTTGAAGTAGTTCTTGCGGCGATGCCATTGTTGTTATTGTTATTATCCTGCTCTAATTTCGATATCGCGGAATCATAAATACGCACCATTGCTGAGAATTCACTATCTGATATCAATGCATCATCGAGTGACGATGATATCGTCGATGATAATTGTGAGTACGCAGTTGATACAACATGCAATTTAACAATGTAGTCGCAAAGTTTACTCTGGCTACACGATGATATTTTTTTGTTATTATTGAAATAATTCCCGCAATTGTTGTCGCCCCGGATATACAAATTGGAACTACAACCGGGGTAATCATTGTCACCGAAGAGAATATTATTCCAGCTCCGGCGATTACACCACTTACCAAGTACACGGTAACATCAACTGCGGTGATTCTTTGTCGGTATTTTTTTTATTTGATATTCCTCAGTGAACGCTTTGAGTTTAGATTGAAATTCTCTGACCTGATCATAGAGATATTGTTGTGATGTCATGTTATTTTTTAGCGCGCTAGTGTTTTCAAATCGTTTACGATTTCAATTAAGTTGTTTACTCAAATCCGATACAAACTCTACATACCATGTTACTGAAACCCTGGCTAAATTCTTAACAGAGGATTCTACTGTGAACTGTTCAGTTGTATCCTTGTCGATGATTGTTGATATCACATTGTTGGCTCCAGCTGAACTTGACGATGAAATATTAAATTGAGTCGATGTCACTAGTGTTAATCGATAAATACCCTTGACGGCCGCAGTGATATGTAAAATGTTGTTCGTAGGAGTCCACGCAAATGATCCGTATTGAATCGTGTATACTACATTGTTGGTTTACGCATGAGGAATTTTTGTTTTTTCAATGACGCTTATCATCCTAGCTGCATCAGTCTTGATTGCCTCGATGAAGTTTTTCATCTCATCTATGGATTTTTTTACGTCGGGGAGTTTTATGTCAATTTTATCCAAAGTGGTTGCCAAAAATTTCTCAATGATATTTTTACGAAATGATGTAAACTTTTCTCAACGTGTTTTTCATATTCGGATTGACGTGTTGCTAGTTCCAACGTAGAAGTTTTTATCTCTGTGAGTTTTGGTGTGGTCACTGGTGGATTACCAAAAAATTCTACTACGGGTTTATCAATTTTGTCTACGATAGATTTTTGTAATTTATTAAATGCAACTATATGATCGTTGTATTCATCGCGTAGAGTTTTAATGGTTCTAAATCGCTAATTCGTTTCGCAAACGTTGACATAAGTACATCTGGTTTGAGTTTACCATCGGAAAATACCGCGATTGCACTTTCAGCTGCGTCTCGTCGTTTAACTAAAATATCATCCAGGGAAACATCGCTAGTTTTCAATTTACCCTGACGATCTTGAAATACAACTATTTCACCGGAATCAACACTTGCTAAATTCAACGTTTCAGTTATTTCATCTTCGATGAGTTTTTTTATATCACCGGTTGCAGTGCTATCATCATCGGGTTTCTTCGACGGTAACAAGGGTCGTCCCTAAATATCAATCATGTTATCATAAAAATCTTTATCCGTCTCTAAAATCTTTTGATTTCCAGCGATATTAATTCACGACTACATGGGGTGGTTTCCTTTGGTTGGATGAAATAGCGTCGAGGACATTTAATACTTCGCTGCCGCATATTGGTGGGTCATTCATTGTTTGTGTTGGTAGCGTGGAATACCAACAAGGAAATCTGCGATTAAAACTCTTTGAGTTTTCAATATAACGCATAAATTCTCACGGCGGCGCTAATCCATATGAGTCAAAATAAATAATCCCACGTGGATCAATCGCGTATGCAACCCAGTGAGTTCCCGGTCCGGTGCTAGCATCGAGATTAATGATACCGGTTTCAACGATGTTTGAATACGCCGGTAACTGATCTTTCATAAAGACACCTCTGAGGTTTTTAATCGATAGTTTTTAAGCGGCATCGAGTAAATCAAAATTAGACATGGGAATCATAGGTTCTCGAACTAGTAAACCGTTTCTGGGATTCTTAGGCCCGATCCATGAACGGATCAGCCGCTGTACCATGAATACGGGGTTCCTGGTAGTCTTAGACCCTTTCCCTTTTTTTATATCCTTTCCCGGTAGCTTTCTTTAGTGCCATTCCTGCCGTGGTACTAATGACCCCTAACGCTGCCGCTTTAGCTACCGCTGCGGCAGCTGCCGCAATCAGCGCTGGGATCGCGGCTAACAACGGGAATACAACACCGGTTTTTATCATGTTGCTGATCGCTTTCGCAGAGAGTGTAACCTGAACACCTCTTCGTGCGCTAAGCGCGTCATTGAAATGTTTTACTTGACTAGTTGTCAGTGACACTTTATTTTCCCCGCCATTCATTTGATTGGATTTCAGCGTTATTGTGGTTCCACATCGCTTAGCTGCTTCGGATTGTAATTTCTTGAGTTGACCAGGCGTCAGCGTAACACTGATAACACTATACGACATTATACAATAACAAATTAATTCTAATGGGAAATCCATTTAGGATTTTTATCTACATGTTTTCCACTGGCGCATCAATGATTTTCATTCGTCGACCAACACCTTCGAGTAGCATTGATTTATCGCTGAGAATGACAGCAACTGCTCTATAATTAACAATACCACCAGGACGGGTTACACGAGCTCGAAAGTGTATATGAACGACAGATTGTCTCATCAAATCAAGATGTTCCAGCGAAAAGCAATAAATCGGATATAGATTTTTAAAATCCAACTGGGATATTTGTAGACCAATGTCGACATTTTGATCGCGTCCCATATATGACAACAGGCGATGATACACGTGTCCTATTTGGTTTTGACCGTAATCAAGTAGTATATCCTCGGATGGTTCCTGTTGTCCGTTTATTCTCAGCGAGACTTCATTGACACCTATCTGATCAAATATCATATGGCTGCGTTCTTGATTGTTTAATCGCTCAGTATTCTGTAGCGAAACAAATATATGACGGGGAGCTGAAACACCTTGTCGCGCTGCGAGATGCCATGTAAATATGCCGTCGATATTAGAATCCATGGTATCCGTTGTTGTTGTTAGCCAACTCAGCAACGACTTTCCTCCTTGATCCATAAATGATACTAATCGTTCTTCTGTTGCGATTGATGGAGTCAACACTGGCATCCACAATGATAGTTTTGTTAAAACGACTTTACCGGCAGCAGCGCCAGCGCCACGCCAGATTGCATTATTATCATCACCCCTTCGCATGAGTGCTACTGTATGCTTCGCTCCATAGATGACTTTTCTGACGTTTCTACAAAATCCGAAAATATGATGTAGTGGAATCGTGCATGAAAATTATCGACGTTGTCCTTGCAAAGTTGCTACACGTGTTGCAAATCCTAGGTTGTAATCGGGAATAGTATTTATGACATCAAATGTACCAGGTGGTCTTACACCCGACTGGTGCTGGGTCAACTGCGGTATCTCGCGTTGCTTTTACTCTGGAATACTGGATATGCTCAGCGTGATCAGTAATATCCTTCGCGAACATCATAGATGGACCCGCTGATCTGGTATAGTCATCGGAATATCTAGCTAGCCCTATTATTGTTGTAGCAACATCAACCTCACGCTCAATAGATTCGATTTCTCTTCCATCGATGAGATATCTAGCGCTTTCGAATAGCGCCATAATCCCGTTGTTGACAAAACCGACTCTGATAGTTGGGTTATTGTCATATGGTGTATAAGCTGGAACATCTGTTACGAGTTCACCTTCGACTTCGATAAAAGCTTCACACGGTAGAAAGTATTTACTGGTATCATGGACTTGAAGTTCAATTCGCGATGGAGTATTTGGGTGTATTGCGTGATAGGAATAGTATTGATAATCACGTATAGAATCATCTTTAAGCACCGGGGCGTCCATATCAAACGCGCTATCAGTTACCCTTTTGAACATTTTGTTATTCTCGTTAATTTATCAAGGTCTAAATCATCGTCGTCGACCACAACGTATCCGAGTTAAGCCACTTCCTGCTATCATATTTGCAGTTATATTATCCTGGTCCCATTGATTGGAAAATCCTTCGAATGCCAACGACGCTAGTTTTTGATCTACTGCGTTATTTATTATTTTACTAACACTTGCAGGCATCGTTGTCGTAGATGGTAACGGCACTGGTTTCTTTCGCCGTTGAACTAACGCTGCTAGTTTATCTTTCGCGGTTGAAAATGCCTTCCCGGCAGCATCACCAACGAAATTAATGCCCTTATCACGAATAACATCAATGGCTTTCATTGATAGTTGTTTTGCTAGCGGTGCTATTTTTGGAGCCATTCTTGCAAATAATCCTGCAATGGTATCACCGAGACCATCTCCATAGTTTGCTCTATATTCTGGCAATCGTGAGTTTACCACGTAGACGTTAGTTGGTTTATCATGGTTGTAGTGTATGATCATTCTTATTTAATTGTTATTTATCTAATGCGGTGACAATTAGTCGTGTGATAACCACCAACGTGATCGGCAACTCGTCAATAAAATCTCGATATGTTGCAATGTCCATGAAACCACCTTGAAATAACCGCCTGCAGATATCAGCTGCTTCATTAATTATTTCGGGTGAGTTATTTTCAACCCGTTTTCCTCCAATGAGAACTTATAATCGTGATATATCACTGAGAATATTACCAGGACAACTACGAAACGTCAAGACGTTTTGACCACTACCTGATATCCCACTATGGGAGAATCCCCACCCTGTTTTTTTAGTGATACTTGAAAAGGGCTGTGTTATATCAAAAAGTTTTGATTGTTCTGGTAATCTAAGAAATCCAGGGTCTGATTGCGTTGTTGTAGATGATTCAGCTTTTTTTACTGCTTAACTAAATTCTTGGTATGATTTATCGCTTTTTTTTGCCTGAGATGAATTTGTAAATATACGATATAACCCATTATACCAATCTGTTTTATCAGGGTTTTTATAATCATCGTGGATATAATTTCCTCGTTGATGAAAACTTCTAACAGTGAATTCAGCTAATTCTTCTATAGAACCAAATTTTTTATTTTTTAATTCATCTTTTTTACCCGGGCGGATTTTGCTATTGAATGCAACTCGTCTACTAGCAGCATCACCCTCTTCTTCTTGTTGTTCAGGTGGTGGTCTACTAGCAAGTTCTTGTTGTTCTTGTTGTTCAGGCGGCGAGGAAATATCAATATCGCCTAATCGTTCAACTTTTTTTGAAGTTTTCAGCAGTTATTATATCACCAGGAAGTGTTTATAAAGATTTTTTTGTTTGTTTAGATCTTTTTGCTATCTTCGTTATCACTGGGAGAAAAGTCTTTTCTTTTTTTTTCCTTGTTCAATGATTGCAGATATTATGTTTCGTTGCTACAGTTATTGGTTTAAAAAGTTGTTCAGATTTTTCTGTAAAATCAGTCTGAAAACTCCGTCGTTGTTGTAATTTTTCACGTAGCGAGTCACGAATTGGAAGAAACTTTTAAATAGCTGCTAATCTTTCTCTCGCTGATCGGCTGGTTAATGCTTCATTGGTCATTATGGAAACAGTAAAGCAATTTTCTAATTAACGACGTTGAAATTTCAATGAAAAATCTACGATTTTCAGATTTTAGCCCAACCAAGTGGCACTATCATTAAAAAATCATAAAAATGATTTTCTTTAAGTGATACTGTCAAAAAAACGTCCAAAATCAATCAATGATGACAAAAAAATATTTCAGTGTTAAAATCCATAGGATAGTTACTATAACAGTTACAACCAACTAAATGGTTGTAAATTTCACCGCTATTGTGTGTTGGTTGAATGGGCATACCTGTATTAGCGCGCGCAGCTTGAATAGAATTTCACCGAAAACTCCCTTGTTGATTGAGTTCTACAGGTATGTCTGACAGTGAAGCATTTTACACATAGTTTATACAACAGTGGCTCTAAAGGGGTATTTTCTTTTTTTTCAATTAGATTCTTTATATACCTGACCTTTGAATTTATCATTTTTTTAGTTTCATATTCTTTTCTTACCCGCTCCAAGATAGTACATAACGGAACAAACACACGAACATCTTCACAATAAACAAGAGAGCCACGGATAGAAGTCTGAATTCGCTTTTTTAATGCATACTTCTTCGAAAGGGTGTATTTATTGTTAATAGTCGCAAACTCTATATCCTGATATTCTGACATAATTTGATTAACGTTTAGACCTTCTGATAATTGAATCCCTTGTTTTATTCAGATTTGATATTTCAGATATAATCTGATCGATAATTTTATAATCCACATTATATAAAATTATATATTTCTAAATACAAATAATACATTAGTATATTTTTCAAAAAATAGATGGTAGTTATGGTTTATACTTCCCTTGTACTGTTAACACGAAAGGTAATCTGACTCATCATTAGCCAAGATAGTACAAACACAATAAATATTTTCACTTACCTGCAGCTGTTAGTACTATTTTTGTAAGCCTTGGTATGACTCTGCCGGGTTCGTTCACTCCTTGAATGCTGCACACAGCTGTAAATTTACACTACCTTTTATAGATGCGATAACGCCCACACACAAAATTTCCCATGGGGAATTTTATCAATGAATGAATCATCGAGTTATGTGAAATGAATGAATCATCGGGGAATTTTATCAATGAATGAATCATCGAGTCATGTCAAATGAATGAATCATCGGGTCATGTGAAATGAATGAATCATCGAGTCATGTGAAATGAATGAATCATCGGGTCATGTGAAATGAATGAATCATGGGGAAATTTTGTGTTTGGGCGTTATCGTAATTATAAACGGTAGTGTAAATTTACAACTATGTGCAGCATTCCAGGAGTGAACAGGTAAGTGAAAACATTTTTACATCACGTATGATATAGTATATTTGCTGTTTATACATGAAAAACAAAAAAGAGAGGTGTGCGGTTTAATAATGATCTTGACAGCATTTAAGTAATACGGAATACCTGAAAAAACACCAAAAAAAAGAATACAATTGTTTGTAAACACTACATCGCTGATTCGTTTTCTTAAAAAGCGCGAATAATTGATTATATATGTTGAGAATCATGACAGCGAAATCAACCAATCAAAAACTACCATCGAAACGGTGACAGTGTTTCAACGGTAACTCTCTTTAGGGTGTAACATACCTACACGAGTTCTTCCCGTTAATGCTATAGTGCAAAACAATTCAAACATAGGTAAACGTAATCCTGTTCTTAAAACGATTTGAAATCGCTGATTGATATACCCCTTCTGCAACATATCGTACCGATGGCATACAAATATCAAAATATCTGCCAGCTGTATTCATATATTGAAAAACTATTTCTTCATTAGTTGCCGTATTAAATGATTGTACAGGTCTCTTCCCAATTGATTTTTCACTCTGAGAAATAGCTTGTAAATTATTCAAAGAATTATCAGTTTTAATACTATTTATATGATTAATAACAAAACCATCTTTGATCAATCCATTATATACTTCATACACGAAACGATGATGATAATATTTATTCTTCCCAGCAGTAAACCTCAAATATCCTTGATTATTCACAACACCAACTGACTTCTTCAGCCTACGATTTCTGATAATACCGTCACTAGACGCTTTGTAATTTGTGGTCACTGACTGTGGTCGAAATTCTTGGTTCATTTATATACTATAATATTGTTTGTCTAATTCATTATTTGTCTGAATTATATTTGAGAATCTTCCAATGTAGTCTTGAGGTGTTCTTAAAATTTTGTCCTTGACGGAGTCAAGGACATTAACGGAATCTTTGATTCTCTTGTCATTATAACGCTTCAACTCTCTATATCGTTTACCACCACAACGTAGACATAACTGCGATTTCCCTCTAACCCCTACCCCACATCGAATACAAGGGATCGGACCCAGGCTTCCTCGACGAAAGCTTTGCATATGATATCCACAGACCTCATTTCTGCATGATTTATTACACGGAGTCGTTGATCCAATCATGAGCCATTTGCAATGATTCATTATATAATAAATTATCTATTTAGATACTTGTTTTAATTATAGCATGAAGGAATTTGAGAGATTATCGAAAATTACGCCATGGAAAAATGCTAAATTCAACCTCGATAGAGCCTATGATATACCAAAAAATCTAATAGACGACAGAACCATATTGAGTAAAATCAGAGATTGTTTTAATGAATTTAAGCGCGAGGGAGCATCTCATACATGGTCAACATTTCGAATTATACACGATGATGTCGATGTACCCCCAATCGATGCTACCATGAAAAACGAAAGAGCAGCCGAGATAATTTCACATCTTGCGGGAAAAAGGTATTTTTTCAGAGTAAAATTCATTATCCAAGAGGAACCCAGAGAATGGATTATCAGGGATAAATTCGAACCAATTTTGAAAGATGGAAAAACTGTCACTGTGAGTCGAGGTTGTAAATCAGGAATTCTGACTGGAATTGATAAACCGTATTACGAGTGATCTTATCTTGTAACGGCAGTTGTTTGCGAGGTATATTCGTTACATGATAAACCCGATATTGCAAAACTAGCACCAATGAAATTGTCGTCGTCGCTGAATTGTGTAGCAGAACGGGTAATAGAACACTTCACAAATGCATCCCGAGGAAATAAATTGACTGATCTAAGACGCAAAAAAATAAATGATTGGGGATTAGCAGTGAAACAGCATGGGGAAACAATTCAGGATATAGTTGAGTTATAAACATCATTAAAATTTCCAATATCAGTAACGACAATAACCGGAGAAGTATTACACGAATCGAAATATAAATTAAGAGGAGCGCCAATACAAATTATTGATCATAACAAACACGCGTAGACACCTGCAGTAACAATATTACCGCGGGAACGAACAGAGAAATATACACCCCAAACTTCGTTTGGAATTTTGTTTGGAGTTGAACCTCTCTCTGAGGAGAAATTATTCGACGCTATTCACACGTTAAGTAAAAACGATCCTGTGTCAGTGTGGTTACTTCATAGTTTTGAAGACGATGAATGCAGATTCGATCAATTTGTAAGACCAAACGGAGAATTATACCGCACTGAGGAACTACAATATAGGATGAAAAAACTAGCTAGCGATTTTTTTCCCCAGAGAATTCTCTGGGAGAGGATAACGAACAATTACTAAAAAATGTTTTACACTTCCATCAGTTGCAGCTCATTTTGCTGGAAAGAAAAATACATGGAAGCCAACAAGAAATGAATTTCTAGAAGACGTCAGATTGAGCTGTCTCGAGTACGGTCATGGTGGATTATGGAATACAAAATATTTCCGTGATAGTATAATTTCGGTTGATATGGTCGCGTGCAATCCCGGGAGTTTTCTCGTATACGGAGAATGCGCTAAATACTTTAAACGATTTGGGCACCCAACGCATGAAATGGCTCGCGTTGCGATTAATGGTCCATTGCCTGATTTTGATTTAACCGGATTCGCTCGTGTAGGATCCTTTGAATTGGCTACAGGACTTCATCGTTGTAATTATGTTTGGATTGGTAGACACATGTCTGAAAAACACTGGATGCCAATAGTGCTATTACGATATATGATTGATTGTGGTACGCTAACATCGTTGGTTGTCGGTGATGGAATTATATCCTATCGGAGTCAGAAATCAGTCTGGTTACCACAACCTGACTTAGATAAAATAATACGCGAACAACGAAAACACTTCCCGGATCTCAAAGACGAAGAGCTTTTGAAACGGTCCAAACAGTTATTTGAAGATGAAAACAGATACACAAAACATCTCGGACGAACGATAATTGGCAAATTTAATCAAGGTGGTAAATACGACAATACAAGATATTCTTCACGATTGACTATGGATAACGTCGAAAATGATTTTATAATTGCATATGTAACGAATAAAGGAATATATGTCAATCGTAAAGACGCATTTCTGTCTGATGGAACAAAAATAGGTACAATTGTTACCTACAGCGACGGAAACAATCTGCAGTATACACATCTGAGAGCTTCTATGATGGCTTATGCTTGTATTAATTTGTTTTCGATGATAAATAGATTTCCTGACACCGCAGTTAGAGTCGCCACTGATTCATTTTAAATAGATGCGAAATATAAAAAATTAGTAGCCGAATTTACAAGCGATGATGAGCAATGGGGATCATGGAGAATTAAGCGGGAAATGCTGCATGATTATATTCAATCAGCAGATGTCACCGTGGAAAATAATTACTTGAAACATGATCAAATATCAGAGCGTTATAATGCACTACATATATCTGATCCAATATGCAGATATAAAACAGTTAATTTAAACGGCTGTGTTGGATCAGGAAAGACGACTCGTTCAATTGAACTATCTCGTGACAAGGTAAACATGATTATGCTAACACCAACTCACAGACTCGCAAGAGAGATGATACAACGAAGAGTTCAAGCATGTACCTATCACAGTTTTTTTCGATGGAAAGGTGACACGTGGACTCCTGATCGAATGGGCGATAAATTTATTCCTGGTGTCGTAATTTGGGATGAGGTGTGCACGGTGTCGTTGCAAGTATTACAAAAATGTCTTGATTGGCTGCTACTAGCTAATAAAAAAATAGTTATGTGTGGTGATAACGGTCAACCACCGCCATTTGTCGGTTTATCCCCACATGAATGGCTAAAGGGTTTTGTAGATTATTAAGAAGAGATTCACACTGATTATAGAGCACTTGATGAACCATTACGAGAATTCAAGGCGTTAATTAGATTACAACCGGATAGAATCCAGTGTGAGATAGCTCGTAAGTTTCAGGAACGCCGCTAAATGATTGTTGGGAAACGTGGAGACCGAACGATTTGATAGTGGCAAGTAGAAAGATAGTCAGAGACACACTTCAGATGAAGTTCTTGAAACGCATAAGGAAAAATTCACAACACTTCCAGGACCGCTCTGCTATAGACCCAAGGATACACGGCGCCAAAATATCGAAGTTGATATTCCAGGCCTTACAGAGTCAGAGACAGAGTTAAGAAAACAGATTTTAGTGCTAAATGATTTCGTGTTGGTTGATATAAGCGTCGTCGAAGATGCATTAAGCGCTAATAATTCCCCGTGGACGCTAGGTTACGCAGCGACAATACATTCTTCACAAAGGTTGACGTTATCAGATACAGTTGTTTGGATCATAGATAATCGCATCGAATGGTCGAATTTAGTTTATCTTGCGGTGTCCAGAGTACAAAGAATAAGTCAACTTCGAAGAGTTGTTTTAGATGCTAATGACACAACAATAAGTGATATTGTCAGCGTTGACGTTGTCAAGGATATAATCAGAAAAAAATACCTGGTTATAAACAACAGGATATAAAAATAACAGAAAATTCGATAGTGATGCCGAATTAATAATTACACTGAACCAACAACAAAATAATCTCTGCGCGAGTTGCAATTGCATAATGAGTTCGAGATGGTTGGACAAAGACTCTCGCCAATTCACCGAAGATAGAAAGAATAGCAGTATTTGTCATGCAAACGATAACGTGATGCTGACCTGTCTTGAGTGCAACACACGAAGAGGTGCTAGTCAAGACCACGCGGCGGTAAATTGTGTATCCTCATGTATCACTTGCAGTTGTTGTCGAGTAAACCCACGCTGAGGAGCAGTTGAATCCAATCTATAGATTGCTGGTCTACCAGTAGATCGTGTTATGCCGGATATTTTATGCGTGGTGACACTCCAAATAGGATCAGTAGCTCTTTTTTACCACCTTCGAGCTCTCCTGGTTCATAAAAATACCTAACGGTGACATTACCGAGTATTGGCTGTTTTAAAAAATCTTTTTGTGGATTTTTAGGTATATGCGTTTCTTTAATCGCGTTGACAGGTTTCATGTTGACTGTTCTAGTACAGTAATCTCATTATTCATCGCAGTAATTACAGCTGGTAATCTCTTGACCCATTCACGAGATCGTTTATGTTGAATGAATTCCTTGCGTATTGATATCCAAATAACTGCTCAGCAAGCGTCCGATTAAATCGTTCAACAATTGCCTGATCGCGATGTAGTGCAGTATGTCCTCGTCGTATCGTGGTATTATGATTTTGCATTGTTGATAAAACCGCACCCTGAAATTCCTTGCCAGGATCAACTTGTAATAGATTTGGCCAGCGCAGAGGACCCTTTCGATAAATCCTTTCAAACGCAGAAGCTACTTCAGTTGATGATTTTGTTTTTAATGGCTCTGCTTGTTGTATCGACTAGCAACATCAACCACAGTTAGCGCGTATTTGTAACCACCATCATGCGGCAGAAATAATATATCAGCTTGATGAACTTCATTAATTGAGATGACATCAAAATGCGAGTAGTTAATTTGTTGAGGCGGTGGTAGATAAATTTGCTATATCGCCTATTTGGATAACCAATTCGCCGCTGTAGTATATTTTACTTTAGCGGCGCTAGCGAGTTTACTGATTGCCGCCTAACCCCTCCAGTATCCTTTTGGAGAAAAATAATTAGATTCCATGATGTTATTAATTACCCGCACCTAACATTAATTTACTTTTCATCGCTTATTTTATCATATGAAGCTAATTTTTCTTTCAAGGATTTATCGGTGATAGAATTCAACGCGTGAATTAATTTCACATCTGCGTTATGTCTATGCTGCAAATTGCTGCTTTTATTTGCAACATCATGAGCATGGCACGCCTTATCAATAGCGTTTATTGGTTCTTCACCGGGTCGGGGTTGGTTTTGATTATCGAGTCTGATATCGAGTCTAGTCCCGGGTCCACAATAACTATACCCTGGAAGGTGTTTTTCTCCCGGATACTTTGCCCATGGCGTTCCTGGAAGTTTTACTAGCTTGGCTGCAATATCACCTCCTCGTTTTTTTTTAAATCCTTGGCGCTCTCAAGGGAAATAAATCCAAATTTATTTGTACTACATTGTACACACTTACCAGAAAGCGCTGATTGTTATTGCTAGTTGTAATCGTCGTCAAGTCATCTGTGCCAGTACGCGCCTTACATTTCACACAATATAGATGCATAATATATTTATATAATAATGGATATGACTGTAATTGATTTTTCGGCTACAAGAACAGGAGAATCAGTTAAGCATCATGCAACGCTACCGAATTATATTCGTATGATTATAATCGGACCATCTGGAAGTGGCAAGACACAACTGCTACTTAATTTAATAACGAGATGGATGAAATGGGATAAGTTGTATTTAATAGCTCCTAGTGTAGACGATCAGCGATGCTACGAAGTGTTAAAGGATTTTAACGAGAACGCTTTAGAGATTGCTGGTTATAGCGTCATCGAGTTTATAACCTATATCGAAGAAGCACCGAGCATGGATGATATTGATGGAGGTATTAACAATTTAGTCGTATACGATGATGTCATGTTAGACAATCAAAAGAATCCTGCTAGGGTATATTCCAGAGGCAGGCATAAAAACACTGATGTGATATATGTTACTCAGCGGTACACCCAAATACCAAAAGTGATCAGAGATAACTGCAATATTATTGCTGTATTCAACGGAGTTAATACTCATACGCTACGAGATATTCATCAGACTTGGTGCGGCGGTGATATGAATTATAATCTCTTTAGAAATTTCTTTAGTCAGGCTCAGTCAACCCCACATGGATTTGTACCGATAAATTTACACGATCCTCGGACGCGATATCGTATCGGAATCGATCAAATATTCGGTTGAAATCGTAAAATATTCAGTTAACCACAGCGCGACAATGACAACGCACATTACTAGCAGCAGAACGGGTGAACGTGTAGCAGCAGAACGGGTGAATACCAACGATGTTGGTATCTTTTTTTTTGCTACCATGGACACCCTTTGAGGAAGTCTCAGTTGACAAACAGAGCTCTAAAATTGTTAAGCCTTAATTTGGCAAACTGAGACTTAAAATTATTTTCTTTAAATAAATCCCAATTAGAGAAAGTCTATTCACCCTCTCTGCTGCTAAACTGCATATAAATACATGTAATTAAGCGTTTCTTAGAGTTCTATGGAGCATCAAATTGAATATTAATTAAGTTCCTTGTGGGATCTTGAGGTTGTCAATTGGGTTTACATACAGTTCATATCCACATCTGAACAGACATCATCATCCTATGCCTTATGACTGGAGCAGCAGGGAGGGCGAATCGGACAACCTTTTGTAGAGGAGTCCATTTGGCAAACCAAGGCTTCCTCCAAAACCGTTAAAAAAAAGTTTCCTTTGAGGACGCAAAGACGTTGTCTCACCCTCCCTGCTGCTATGGGGTTAAAACTCTACGATTTCACAAACAGACTAATTTGTAAGACCTCACCTCCTACATCAATCAGATTATTGGACTGGTCAGGGAGTTTGAAGTTAATTCTCCTTAGTGAATCATTTTGACATCGCATATAGACTGGATTAGTTGGATCCTCAATGATTAAAAACCCTGGAGGAGCTGTTGGTGCAAATGAATATAAAATATATCCCTGATGGGCTTGAATCGATCTTTCAAGATTTATTTGATAACTTCCTTCGATAACATCACATACTAAATTCAATGCAATCACCGAGGATATATTGACATTTTGAGGAGTGATAGGCCACCCGTATCCGTCTGGGTCATTATTATACATGAGGATTGTTGTTGCTTGTGGTTGTGCTATTTTTTTTCCATGAGACGTGAATCCTTTTGAAACCATCATCGATTGTATCATTGAGTTTTTTCTTTAGTTCGATACGACATATCCAGCAGCAGGGGGGGGGGGGGGGTGAATCAGACAACTTTTGGAAGCGTCGATTCGGCAATCTAAGTTTTCAAAAAAATTGTAAGAAAAAAAGCGTCGATTCGGTAAATTGAGGCTTCCTCAAAGACACCATTGTTGTTGGAATTCACCTCTCTGCTGCTATGGGTTAACAATTCTATTACGATGAAAATCGCTGCGATGAAAATCCTTTGTAATTGCAAAGCAATTTTCGATTTTACAAACAGACTAATTTGCAAAACTTCACCTCGCAGATCAATTAAATTATTAGATTGGTCAGTGAGTTTGAAATTAATTCTCGTCAGCGAATCATTATGACATCGCATAAATACTAGATTAGTTCGGTCTTCAATTATTAAAAATCCTGGTGGAGCTGTTGGTGCAAATGAATATAGAATATATCCCTGCTGAGCCTGATTTGATTGTTCAAGATTTATTTGATAACTTCCTTCGATGACATCACACACTAAATTTAGAGCAATCACCGTGGATATATTAACATTGTTCGGAGCGATATGTCTACCACCACCGTTTGGGTCATTATTATATGTCAGGATAGTTATTTCTTGTCGTGATAATTCCTTCCAATCATCGTAGATTTTTTTGAAACCTTCATCGATGGCGTCGTTGAGAGATTTTTTTAATTCGTCGACGTTATATCCTGGTAATTTGAATGCGGGAATATCTTCTACGCGTATATTATGTATTGTTGCGAATTCTATTCTATCTTCACCCCCTACGGCATTAAATACTGCTTGAATAAGTCGTGTGTGATGTAATTCTACATCGTGTATAATTTGATTTAATATTTCAATGTATTTCACCGCTTGTGATAAATCCTGAATTTATCTAAATGATTCTTATATTCTTGTTTAAAATTATCAAAACTTTTCGAGATAAAATGGATAATATATCCGTACCTCACCCCCCAACCCTCCTCCATTTGAAACTGCCAAGCACCTTTTTTGTATTTAATATTATCTGTTAAAAAATTATTTATAGGAATCCCTTTGGATACTTCTGGGTTGATTTCATGATATGATTTATTGTCTGTGATATAATCAGATATTTTTGGTCAAGGTGGTATGTTAACTTGTCTAGGTGGTAATTCGGGCCAACCAAACACTGATCTGATTGAGCTGTTATATATATCTACGACATATCCGGGTGAATTAATCTCAATGGCAGATGACAGCGTCGGCTCGTGAACCGTTATAGCGATTTTTGATTCTTTTCCGGTGATAGATTTTATTCTACGCGCTAATTCAGCATTGATTTGTTCAATTTGGTATGACCCTGTTGGCAACGAGACAACGTGCCAGTCTGGTTCACCGTCTGGTTTATTTTTCCACGCAATCACCAAAGAATTATTCGGTTGTTGACCACCAAATGCTACCGATCTGATATTAGGCCAACTATGATATACCCGTAATTTTGCTAGCGCTATCTCTTTCACAGGAATCGGAGTCGGGAAATTTACGCTGAATTCAGGACGCGTTGAAGTTATTGATATCATACTTGTTTTCACCTGTGTTGTATTTTCTACTATTTGTTGAAGCAGTTCTTGTGACATTATTATTATTATTGTTTTCAATTTCCAATTTCAACATCGTTGACTTGTACAATTGAGCCATCGCTGCAAACTCACTATCTGATATTGTTGTATCATACAACGACGATGATATCATCGAGGATTATTGTGAGTATGCGGCAGATGCAACGTGAAATTTAATTACATAATCGTGCAGTTTACTCTGGCTACACGATGATAATTTTTTATGACCCCAGTTAATATACCCGCGATTGTATCCACCGCAGAAATACAAACTGGAACTACGACGGGGGCGATCATAGTAACCGAAGATAATATTATTTCAGCAGCAGTGATTACTCCCGACACCGAGTACACGGTAACATCAACCACGGTTATTCTTCGTCGGTATTTTTTATTTTTATTTGATATTCCTCAGTGAGCGAGCTGAGTTTAGTTTGAAATTCTTTCACCTGATCATAGCGATATTGAAATGATGAAGTCGTCGGTGTTGTCATTTTATTTTAAACCCACTAGTATTTTCAATTACGATAGCAATTCAATTTAAATCCGCTACGAAATCCACGTACCACGTTACTGAAAGCTTGACTAAATTTCTATCAGCAGTAGTTATCGTGAACTGTTCAGATATATCCTTGTCGATGATCGTTGATATCACATTGTTCACTCCAGATGAACTACTCGATGATATATTGAATTGCGTCGGTGATACTATTGTTAATCGATAAATACCCTTGACGGCTGCAGTTACGTGTAAAATGTTATCTGTGTTAGTCCACGCAAATGATCCGTGTTGAATTGTGTATACTATATTGTTGGTGCTCTTATGAGGAATTTTTGTTTTTTCAATGACGCTTATCATCCTCGCTGCATCATCTTTCATTGCATCGTTGAATGTTTTTAGTTCATCGATGGATTTTTTAATCTCGGGAAGAGTCATTTCAATTTTATCGAATTGGCTTCCAATAAATTTATCTATGATGTTTATGCGAAACATTGAAAACTGTTTCACGTGTTTTTCATATTTGGATTGAAGTGTCGCTAGTTCTAACATAGAATCCTTTATTGAGGCGAGCTTTGGTGTGGTCACACGTGGAACGCCAAGGAAGTTATCGATGCCGTCAATGAGTTGATTACATTTAATTATATGATCATCATATGTTTTTAATGAATTCGTAACAGATACGTAATTGTTATCGAGTGATAAAATTTTATCTGTAATTGTTGAAATAATTACACCCGGTTTGAGTTTACCCTGATCGGAAAACAACGCGATAGTATTCTCTGTTGCGTCTCGTCGTTTAACTAAAATATCATCAAGAGAAACATTACTAGTTTTCAATTTACCCTGACGATCTTGAAATACAACTATTTCACCGGGATCAACACCTGCTAGGTTCAACGTTTCAGCTATTTCATCTTCGATTAGTTTTTTTACACCCTTGATTTCAACTCCTTCGGGTTTCTTCAGCGTTGATAAAGGTCGTCCCCAAATATCAATCATATTATTTAAAAATCCTTTCTCTCTCTAAAATCTAAAAGATTTCACCGAAGGATTTCACCGAGGGGATTCCAGCGACCGCTACTATATTCATTCACGACTACATGGGGGGGGGTTGATTCCCGTGAAATAGCATCAAGTACATTTAATACTTCATTGCCGCATATTGGTGGGTCATTCATTGTTTGTGTTGGCAACGTGGAATACCAAACTGAAAATCTTTTTGGATTTTTCAATCGTAGATTTCCAATATAACGCATAAATTCCTTCGGAAGCGCTAACCCATATGAGTCAAAATAAATAATCCCACGTGGATCAATCGCGTATGCAACCCAGTGAGTTCCGGGTCCGGTGCTGTTATCGAGATCAATGATACGTGTTTCAAAGCTGTTTCTTTGTGTCGGCAACTGATCTTTCATAAAGACACCTAAGAAGTTTTTTATGGCCAATTTTTAGCAGCATCGAGTAAATCAAACTTGGACATGGGAACCACAGGTTCCTCAATCGAAGATTCCACAACCATTTATTTGGAAATCGAAGATTTCTGAACTAGTAAACCGTTCCTGGGATTCTTAAGCCCGATCCGTGAACGGATCCGCCCTTGTACCACGTGTGAGGAGTTCCTGGTAGTCTTAGACCCTTTCCCTTTTTTTATACTTGGATCCGCGAACGGATCCACCAGTTGCTTTCTTTAGTGCCATTCCTGCCGCGGTACCAACGGCTCCTAACGCCGCCGCTTTAGCTACCGTTGAGACCGCCGCGGCAATCAACGCTGGAATCGCAGCTAACAACGGGAAAATTCCACCTGATTTTATCATGTTGCTGATCGCTTTCGCAGAGAGAGTGATCTGAACCTTTTTTGTATCTATGAACGCATCATTGAAGTGTTTTACTTGACGAGTCGTCAGCGATAATTTATTCGTCCCGCCAGTTATCTTATTGGGTTTCAGTGTTATTGTGGTTCCGCATTTGTTAGCTGATTCTGATTGCAATTGCTTGAGTTGACAGGGAGTTAACGCAGCACTAATATGACTATATGACATTATACAATAACAAATTGATTCTAATGGGAAATCCTTTTAGGATTTTCATCCGAAGGTGAAATTAAAAATCGAAGATTTTCCAAGTAATTTTCAATTACATGTTTTCCACTGGTGCATCTATCACTCTCATTCTTCCGCCAACACCTTCGAGTCACATTGATTTATCGCTGAGGATGACAGCAACCGCTCTATAATTAGCACCGCCAGGGGGATTTACACGAGCTCTAAAGTGTATGTCAACGACAGACTGTCTTGTTAAATCAAGATGTTCCAACGAAAAGTAATAGATCGGATATAAATTTTTAAAATCATGTTGTGATATTTGCAGACCAGTATCAACATTTTGATCGCGTGCCATATATGTCAACAACCTGTGATACACGCGTGCAATATGATTGTTTTCGTAATCAAGTTGTATATCCTCGGATGGTTCTTGCTGTCCATTTATTCTCAGCGAGACTTCACTAACACCTAATCGATCAAATATCATATGGCTACGTGTTTGATTGTCTAATCGCGTTCTGTCCTGTAGCGCAATAAATATATGACGTTGAGCTGAAATACCCTGTCGCGCTGCCAGGTGCCATGTAAATGTACCATTAATATCAGAATCTATTGTATCTGTGGACACCGATAACCATCTCAGCAACGACTTTCCTCCTTGGTCCATAAATGATAGTAATCTTTCCTCTGTGATAATTGATGGAGTCAACACTGGCATCCACAGTGATAGTTTTAATAAAATAACTTTGCAGCTTCATCACCACGCCAGATTGCATCATTATCAGTACCCTTTTGCACGAGTACTACCGTATGCTTTGCTCCATAGATGACTTTTCGAACATTTCTGCAGAATCCAAATATATGATGTAACGGAATTGCACAGGAAAACCGTCGACGCTCTCCTTGTAGCAATGCTTTGCGTGATGCAAATCCTAGATTGTAATTGGGATTAGCGCTTCCGACAATATCAAACGCAGCTCCTGGTCTTGCTTGGTGTTCATAGGTATCGGGTTGGTTGGGACCAGATGCATTATCTTGTGTTGTCCGTATTTTAATATACGGGGAGTGATTAGGGTGATCAGTAATATCCTTAGCGAACATCATAGATGGACCCGCCGATCTTGTATAATCGTCAGAATATGTTGCTAGCCCTATTATTGTTGTAGCAACAACACATCATTCTCAATGGTTTCAATTTCTTTTCCATCAATGAGATATCTAGCGCTAGTAAATAACGACATGATCCCATTATTGACAAAACCAACTCGGACAGTTGGGTCATTTGCGTATTGTGTATTTATTACAACATCTGTTACAAGTTCACCTTCGACTTCGATAAAAGCTTCACATGGTAGAAAGTATTTACTGGTATCATGAACTTGAAGTTCGATTCTTGATCGCAGATTTGGTTGTATTGCGTGAATGGCATAATATTGATAATCGCGTAGGGAATCATCCTTGAGCACTGGGGCGTCCATATCAAACGCTGTACCAGGCGACCGTTTGAACATATTATTATATTTATCAGCGTCTAAATCATCGTCGTCGACGACGACGACTTTGTCGTTGTTGTGGTTTTAAACCACTTCTCGCTATCATATTTGCGGTTATGTTATCTTGGGCTTTAGTGTATGACGGAGTCATCAGCGAAGCTAGTTTCTGATCCACTGCGTTATTTATTATTTTACTTACACTCGCGGGTATTTCCGCTGTAGATGGTAACGGTGATAACGAAGTTGTCAATGACGGAGTCGTCAATGGTGGTTTTGAAAATCCTTTGGATTTTCGCCGTCGAACTAGCGCTGTTAGTTTATCCCGAGCGGCTGAAAATGCTTTTCCGGCAAGATCTCCAACAGCGCTAATACCCTTATCTCGAATAACGTCAATGGCTTTCAATGATAACTGTTTTGCTAGCGGTGCCACTTTTGGAGCAATTCTTGCAAATAACCCTGCAATTGTATCACCGAGACCATCTCCATAATACGCGCTATAAACCGGAAATCGTGAGTTTACTACGTAGACGCTGGTTGGTTTATCATGATTGTAGTGTATGATCATCTTATTTTAAAAACACTAGTGTTTTCTAAATGAATATTTATATAATCGCGAAATCCTACGGATTTTCATTGCAAACAATTTTCATCGTAAACGATTTCCAATCCAAAGGATTTTCGACTTCGTCATCGGATTAATCACTGTGGTAACCATCCGTAGGGTTTTCCACTAACTCGTCAATGAAATCTCGATATGTTTTGATATACATGATACCGTCTTGAAATAACCGCATGCAGATATCAGTTGCTTCATTAATTATTTCCGGTGAGTTATTTCCAGATCGTTTTCCTCCGATGAGTACTTCTAATCGTGTTATATCGCTTAGAATATTACCAGGATAACTGTGAAACGTCTCGACGTTTCGACCACTACCTGATATTGCCGGCAATTTCTGGGAAAATCTTTGATTTTCGGAATCTCCTAATCCCTTACCAGTTGCACCCTGTGTTTCTAAATCCTGAAGATCTTCGTCTCGATTAGATGGTATATACAATGGTCGTTGAGGTTCTTCCTGTTTTTTAGGTGAGAAAGATATGTTCTTTGAAGGTTGTTGCCGCCATTGCATTTTTTGTGGTTTTTGTTGTTGTTTTAGTTCTTCATATTGATTATAAACTTTACTCACCACATTGAGATATTCAATGTATGATGCATTATTTTATCAATTTGACTTTTGTTAGTTTTGATTTTGTAGAACACATCAGCCCAATGTTGTATACTTTTAATATATCCCTGTTGCCCTGGTTTCAGCATTTTTTTTTCTGTTTTCATAAGTCTCAACAACAAGCAGAGGAAATTCTGCTGAATCAGTCTTATCAATTGCTGCTAATACCTCCTCGTTAAATCTCGCGCGTAAACCCTTTACTGTTCTTTTTGATTCAGGTGTTTCAGGTGGTTCACTAACATCAATACCACCTTATCGTTGTATTTCCATATCACCGTGAAGTTTTTGTACAGCTTGTTTTGTTTGTTCAGTTTCCGCTGCTATTTGTTCAAGTTCACCAAGAAGAGGTCTCTCTGTTCTCTTCCCCTCCTTAGGGATATCTCCGTATACAGCTCGTTCAGTGGCTGATTTTACACCCTCGGTGGCGCTAATTATCGGCCTAAATGACTCCTCTGACCCTAGCGAAAAATCCGTTTGTAAACTCTGTCTAGCTTGTATTTTATTTCTGACAGAGTTGCGGATTGCTATAAATCTCTTAATTTCATCTAGTCGCTTACGAGTCAATCTTGTCGTTAATGACTCATTAACCATTATTTGAAATTGTAAAAAAAAATTCAATTGTTAAACAATTTTCCAATTTGAATGTAAAAAACATATACCCTTATTACACGCCAGTATTGACTAAAACCGACCATTCGATGGAGTATTTTCGTTTTGTTTAATTAACAATCTTATATCCCTGATTTTTTAATTAATCGTCCTTTTTATTTCGTATTCCTTCCCTAATTCCTTTCTTATTCCTTCCACGATAGTAAATAACGGAACAAACTTACTGACGTCGTCACAACATAGAATGGAGTCACGGATAGAATTCTGAATTCCTTTGACTAAGGCATATTTTTTAGGTAGTACATATTTGTTATTGTTAGCGCCCTATTCAATATTCTGGAAGTCGGACATAATTTGATCGCAATTTAAACTATCAGATGTGTAAATTCCCTGAGATTTCAAATTTAAAATTTCGGTTATAACCTCATTGATATTTTGAGAATTCATATTATTGATAATTATACACCTCTGATATGAAAAATATATTTCTCAGAGATGGACGCCTCAGACATAAATGAACTGAATTTTTTGTCTGGGCTTTTTTTAAATCGCAGATCGATAAATTACCTCTGCAACGTATTGAACAGAAGGTGGACAAATATAGAAATATCTACCAGCCTTAGCTATTTACTGAAATACTATTTCCTCGTTATTTGTTTTATTAAAAGATTTTACTGGTCTCGCTTTTTTCAAACATTGTCCAGTCTTTCCTCGTTTTAGATTTTCACCTTGTGTAACAACCTGCAGATTTGATAAAGAATTGTTCTTAGGATTGGAATCAATTTGATCGATAACAAAACCATCCTTGATCAATCCATGGAAACATTCATACACGAAACGATGGCAGTAATATTTATTCTTCCCAGCGGTAAATATCAAAGATCCCATATCATTATCCCACCCAACTGGTTTCTTCAGTTTGCAGTGTCTGACAGTACCATCACGGGACGCCTCATAATTCGCAATCACAGGTTGTGGTCGGGATTCTTGGTTCATTTATATATTATTATTGTTTGTCTAATTCATTGTTTGGTCGAATTATTACATTTGGAAATCTTCCGATGTAGTCTTGAGGAGTTCTTATTATTTTGTCCTTGACTCTGTCAAGGACGCTGTCATAGGTAGAATCATTGATGGAATCTTTGATGGAGTTTTTAACGGAATCTTTGATAGAGTATTTTAACTGAATCTTTGATGGAGTTTTTAACGGAATCTTTGATTCTCTTATCATAATAGCGCTTCAACTCTCTGTATCGCTTACCACCACAACTCAGACACAACTGCGATTTTCCTCTAACCCCAACCCCACATCGAATGCAGGGTAGCGGACCAAGGCTTCCACGCCGAATGCTTTGCATATCATACCCACAGAATTCATTTCTGCATGATTTATTACACGGAGTCGTTGATCCAATCATACGCCATTTGCAATGATTCATTATACATAAATTCTCTATTTAAATACTTGTTTTAATTATAGCATGAAGGAGATCGAGAAATTATCGAAAATTACACCCTCGAAAAATTCTAAATTCAATCTCAATAGAGTTTCTGATACACCAAAGGGTAAAATTCGTGATAGAAACATGATAAGTAAAATCAGAGATTGCTTTGTTGAATTCAAGCGCGATGGAGCATATCACTGTTGGTCAACATTTCGAATTGATGGTAGCGTTGATGCTACCATGAACGACGAAAATGCAGCCAAGATAATTTCACATCTTACGCGGAAAAGGTATTTTTTAGAATAAAATTCATTATCCGTTCAGACACAGGAGATTGGATTATCAGGGATAAATACGAACCAATCTTGAAGGATAAAAAAACTATCACTGTGAATCAAGATTCCAAACCAGGAATTTTGACTGGAATTGACAAACCATGCTACGAGAGATCTTATCCTGTAACAGCAGTTGTTTATGGGATATATCCGTTAAATAACAAACCTGATATTGTAAAACTAGCACCAATGAAATATTCATCGTCGTTGAATTGTGTTGCAGAACGAGTAATAGAACACTACAAAAATGCGTTGCGTGGAAATAAATTGCAAGTAGTTCTTGCTATGTTGTCCTTATACTCATGTTGTTTTTCTAATTTTGACATCGCGGAATCATAAACACGTACCATCGTTGAAAAGTCACTATCGGATATTAATGTATCATCGAGTGACGATGATATCATCGAGGATAATT